>SJYX01018086.1:159046-250884 GCA_006410675.1 Oreotragus oreotragus
TGGAGGGGGTGGGGAGGGAGGGAGGGGAAGAGCACCAGCTACTGTTCTTCCTTAACAACTTCCCAGCCCATTTCAGAGGCCCTTCAGCTTTGGGACTTTTGGAGAGTGAAGCAAGTCTGTGTTTATCCTGGTCAGACTCAGAGGGCACTAGGGTTTCTCCCCAGGGCCACGTGGGGTCACCTACTCAGGCTGTACTTTTCCAAACACGGAACTTCTCCTCGGTGTCCCAGGAGCCAGAAGGCCCTGGGCTGGAAGTTTCCTGCTCAGAATGTCTCCCCTCCTTCCATGAGGCTGTCTGCAGATGGGGACGCCTGCTCGAGACACATCTGGGGCAAAGGGGAGGAGCAGGAAAGGAGCAGACAGATCAGGGCCCAGAGAAGAACAGCGCCCTAAAAATAGCCTTCCCTCTGAGTTAGGAGGAACCCAGAATCCCAGGAGCTGCCGGCCTGTGACCTTCGTCACAGGCCGAGGATTTCTCACGGGAAAAGGGACCCGGGCAGGGAGCGGAGGGGCAGAGAGGCTGGCTGCTCGGCTCCTGGGAGGGAGCAGGGTAGAAAACGGGGCCTAAACGGGCTTCCCTGGCGGCTCAGTGGTAAAGAACCCGCTCGCCAGTGCAGGAGCTGTGGGTTCGATCCCTGAGTGGGGAAGATTCCCTGGAGGAGATGGCAACCCACTCCAGTACTCTTGCCTGGGAAATCCCACGGACAGAGGCGTCTGGCAGGGCTACCGTTCACGGGATCGCAGAAGAGTCAGGCACAACTTAGAAACTGAACAGCAACAACAAAAGCGACAGCTCTCCCAAGGCGAAGCTCAGCCGGATGTCCCTAGGGAAGGCCTCCCGGTAGAGGAACTCAATGTGGACAGAGAGGGTTTTCGGGCAACAGTGTGCACTGTCTGAACTTCTCTTGGGCCGGAAGAGAAGCAAAGGGAAAGAGGGCAGTCAGGAGCCATGACCCCGGTTTCAGGACTCACAGCTGAACCCAAGTGAAGAAGCCCCTTTCTGCCCACCTTCCTTGGCCGAAGGAACACATGCAGGGCCCTGTATCTTACCAAGGAGGTTGAGGGGCGTCAAGGGGCTGGAGAGGACCTCCCGAAAACTCTCCAGCCATTCACGCTGCTCCTTCTCGCTGGGGCAGGTGAAGACGAACCTCCGGTGGGGGGTGACGATGGTGAGGCCAGCTTTCCAGCGGTTCCCTCGGATGCCCTTGGGCAGGTCTTCGAACACCTGGTACCCCTGTTCGTTGCTCCCGAGAAACACCTGGCCCAGCTCGAAGGCATCCTGAAAAGAGAGGACAGAGGTCATCAGAGGCCACACCTGGGGCAGAGGGCCACTTGCAACCCTGAGAGCGTCCAGGTCCATCTTAGTTAGAGGGCTGTGTGTGTTGGGTGGGGGGCTCTGCTGGGGATTTCAGCTAGGTGGACCCTCGAATTTAAAAGGCTCAAACTATAAAGGAAATCACACACAGCCTCTGTTTAAATGAGCTTCTCTGGTGGCTCAGTGGCGAAGAACCCGCCTGCAAAGCAGAAGAGGTCAGCTGGATCTCTGGGTCAGGAAGATCCCCTGGAGGAGGGCACCGCAAACCACTCCGTATCCTTGCCTGGGGAATCCCATGAACAGAGGAGCCTGGCGGGCTACAGTCCATGAGGTCACAAAGAGTCAGACACGACTTAGCACCTAAACATCTGTTTAAATGATACTTAATGTTTGCGTGTGTGCATGCTAAGTGACTTCAGCCATGTTCGACTCTTTGCGACCCCATGGACTGCAGCCCGCCAGATTCCTCTGTTCATGGGATTCTCCAGGCAAGAATACTGGAGTGAGTTGCCACGCCCTTCTCTAGGGAAATCTTCCCAACCCAGGGATCGAATCTGCATCTCTTAGGTCCCCTGCATTGGTAGATGGGTTCTTTACCACTAGCACCACGTGGGAAGTCTCATACTCAGTGTTTATGGAGAGTTAACTCTGGGAGTTGGCGAGGGACAGGGAGGCCTAGCATGCTGCAGTCCATGGGGTCGCAAAGAGTCGGACACGACTGAGCAACTGAACTGAACTGAACGCTACACTAAGAATTCAAGTGCTTTATGTTTAGTAACGGGGAAGGCAATGGCACCCCACCCCAGTACTCTTGCCTGGAAAATCCAATGGACGGAGTAGCCTGGTGGGCTGCAGTCCATGGGGTCGCTAACAGTCGGACAGACTGAGCGACTTCACTTTCACTTTTCTCTTTCATGCATTGGAGAAGGAAATGGCAACCCACTCCAGTGTTCTTGCCTGGAGAATCCCAGGGATGGGGGAGCCTGGTGGGCTGCCATCTATGGGGTCACACAGAGTCGGACACGACTGAAGTGACTTAGCAGCAGCAGCAGCATGTTTAGTAACTCATAGAGTAATCCTCAGGTCAACCTCTGAAGACGGCAGTGTTATTAAGTCACCTCCTGATTGAGGAAACTGAGGCAAGGAGAACTGAGTGCTCTGCCAAAATGCCACGGGTGCACCCCTAAAAGCGGCAGGGCTGGTCCCAGAGCCCAGACAGTCAAGTTCTAGAGCTCTTACTCCCAACCGTGACTCTCCATAGCCTCCATGTTGGAAGGCAGCCCTGGAGACTAGAGGATGGGGAACCCCTCTCTTGGCTACACTGGCCACTTTTGGACATGCGTGAAGGACTTCCTGAAGGTGAGGGAGAGCACAGTTTCATGCACAAGGATGACTTAGAGACAATCGATGATGGAGGGCTGTCTCTCGCTGGGTCTCTCCAGCCCTGTCGCATCCCCATGGTCCCTGACCAGCTCTGACCCCACCTCTGCCTGCTGGTGCTCAGCAGAGGGGCCATCAGTGACTCTTACCAGTGGGTTCTTGTAATAAAGCAGCCTGCGCTCCTGGGGATCCAGAGCAAACCACCTTTTCTTGAAAGGTTCTCTCTGCTGCAGAAGAGGGAACTTTGTATCAGGCTTGGCCAGGCGGGGGTGGGGCACAGAGGTCCGAGGGCCAGCCTCGGCAGTTCCTGGCCTCGAGCTCTGACGGCTCCAAACACCCCGCTCCACCCCAGCTTTCCTTTGTGGCCTCCAGCCTCTGCCTATGTGTGTTGGAAGAAGCATTTTCCTCTTTCTCAGGCTGTGGACATCTCAGAAAAAGGAACCTGGGAAATCAGAAGTGGCTACTGCTCAGCGCTTCTGAAAGCCCTGGCCTTGGCCAAATTCTAACCTAGGTCAGGGGAAGGAAAGTCCCCCTAAGAGCCACAGGGGCGGTGCCACTAGCTGACGAAGGATGAAAACCTGCAACCCTTTACCCAGCCGTCTGAGGCTTCCTTTACTGTGACTGCCTAACACTTTTCACTGTCATCTTAACAAACATTGCGTCAGCGTATTATACCTTAAAAAAAAAAGCGTCGGAAAGCTGTTGCTTTGGGGTTTCTTTTTTTTTTTTTTTAGGGAGTTCCTCTGCTTTTCTCTGGGAGAAGGAAATGACACCCCACTCCAGTATCCTTGCCTAGGAAATCCCATGGACAGAGGAGCCTGGCAGGCTACAGTCCACGGTGTCGCAGTCAGACACGACTGACCACACACATCATCTTGCTTCCTTCTTCCTCCTTCTCCTCCTCCCTTGCCTGCTTCCCTGCAACCCCCCTCTGCACAAACCCCCACCATCTCCATCTTCTGGCTTGGAGCTTCACCCCACCAGCATCCAGGCTGCGTCTGAGATGTCCTGGAGCGGCAGGGGCCTCACTGGCGTCCAAGCATAGCTACCGAGGTGAGTTCTCTCAGACCAATCACTAGTCCTGCCTCACTTGAACGAACGGTCCTGGTAGGGCCCCAGCTCGGAGCACACAAGTGTTCAAGAGCTGCCCCCCAAAGGAGCTGTGCTTTTCAGCTGTGCTTTCCCTTTTCAGCTGTGCATTCCCAAGAATGGGGTCAGTTAGATGGTGTAAAGATGAGAGCCACTGATGGTGATGCTGATCAAGAAGGAAGATGCCCAGTTGCAGGGAGAAGCACCTGCAGTGAGGCTGGACCACCCTCTAGCCACCCTGTCTCCACTTGGTCCTTCACCCCTGGAACTCACAAAAGTCCACTTACTTCCGCTTCCTCCCTCCTCCCTGCCCCGGTTCCTCATTTTCCCACCTCCCCACTTTGGCCCCACTGCCCACTGGGACTGAGGCCATGAAAGTCCCCCCCCCACCCCCACCCGGGAACATGGGATGTACCTTCGGACCGGTCTTTTCCATGAAGCCTTGTTTGAGATAGTTCCTGGTGATGAGGGGCACAAGCTGGGGGAAGAGAGACACACACTGACCCCCTGCCTCCCACCCAAGAGGCCGAGCTTCCCCAGTGAACTTGGCTCCCCAACCAAGGGGGAAGTTTGCAATGGGGAAGGATGTGTGCACATGGTTATATTTGGTATGGATGCAACGCCAACATTTCGACAGAGCCCGACAACAGCACCCCAGATGTCTGCAGAGCTAATCACCATGGCTGAGTCTTGGTATAAAGACTTAGGTTAAGGGTTCTTTCAGCAATTCTAGGAGGAGGACACAGGTCAGGCTCTGAGGAGACCCTCCTGGTATCCGGGGGGTGGGTGAATTCTGAGTATCTACTGTGTGTCATTGGTTGGATGGCATCACCGACTCGATGGACGTGAGTTTGAGCAAGCTCCAGTAGGTGATGGGCAGGGAAGCCTGGTGTGCTGCAGTCCATGGGGTCGCAAAGAATTGGACACGACTGAGCGACTGGACTGACTGACTGACTGTGTGTCAGGCTCTGCGTGTAATTCTCAACCACCCTGTGAGGTGGATGTTATCATTTTCACACTCTGTATGAAGAAACAAGACCTCAGAAAAGTCACTGAGGACTTTCCCGGAGACATGCTGGTAGGATGAACTTTCGCCACCTAGAGCCGACAGACACCAGCCAGACCCTAGTCGTAGCTCTACTGCTACTCTACGATGCTCAAGTAGAAATATGCCAGAACCTTCTGATCAGGCCCTTGGCCAGGACCTGGGCATTGGTGGGGATTCTGAATCAGGGCCATAGGAGGCCATGGCAGGATAAAGTAGAGAAAGCTCTGGACTAGGAGTCAGGAGACTTGAGTTCTAGCTCCAGGTCTGACCTCAACCATCTGGGTTACCTTGGTTAAGACCTTATGCCTCACTGGGCCTGTTTCCTTCTGTGTAATAAGGATACCACATTATGTGATCTATAAGACCATCCTACGCTCAGAGAAGCTTCCAGGGATTGACACTGGCCTCCTGTGCTCCAGGGTGTCAAACTGGCAAGTCTAGAGCTTCAGATGAGAACAGAGCCTGGGTCGAGAGCAGGGGCAAAGGGGATGTAAGGTTTGGGAGTAGGAATGGGAAGTCTGAAGCGAGAAAGTTGTGAGCGAGAAACCAAAAATAAAGAGGACACCACTCCCCTTTCCCTAAAATGCATTCTGTAGGCTTTAATTCCTTCATTTGGAGCAAAGACAAGAGTCCTAATCGCTCAGTCGTCTGAACTGAAGCCAGAGCAGGGTGAATCTAGGCCTTGAGAAGGAGAAAGAGGCAGGGAATGGGGTACTATGCCCTGCACCTTAGACGCCTTGGCTCACTGGACATATCCAGCCCTGGAGGCAGGGACTGTCCCAGTGGTGAGAGATGAGTAAACTGGGGCTCAGAGAAGTGAGGCCATTTGCCCTGCGTAACACATCAGCTTCCCTGCTTTCAGGTCCATGCGTTCCTTTTACAGGACCACAATCCCACTGGGGTCCCCCAGGTTTCTGGCGTTGGATCCCTGAGCTCGGGCAAGACTTGGGTGGTTGCTCAGAACCTCACACCCTACGTAGTCATGGGAGAGGAAAGATGGGGAGAGAGGCAGGGGGGAGGAAACTAGGGGAGGATAAGGGGTAACGATAGTGGAGGCGGGAGGAAGAGGACATTGAGGATGTTGACCAAAGCCCAGTTTCCCCTACATGGGTCGGGCAAGTTGGAGAGCTGCCCAGACAATGAGGCGGGCATCTGCAATTTGTCCTCAGTGTCTCCAGGCGGCAGTCAGCACCCCCAAGCCACGCCCATGCAAGTGGGCATTCACCCGCTATGGCTGCTGACTCTGCAGGCCGGGAGGGCCCTGAGCCAGGCCTGGCTGGAGGAACTCGTGGAGACGTGCCGTCTCAGTGCATCCCTAGGTCTGGAGAGGACCCCTGTTCCAGACACTTCGGTCCCTGCAAACTGGGGAATTAAGGAGCACTTAGGCTTTCAAGAAGGGTCTAACAGTTGGGAATAAGACGGGACTTCTACTGCAGGGGGCCCAGGTCCCATCCCTGATCAGGGAAATAATGCTCCACATGCTGTGTGGTATGGCCAAAAAAAAAAGTCACACGATTAACATGGTCTTTCCACCCCCTATCTCTTACAAAATCCTTCCAGAGCAGGCCTAACACAGGGACTAGAGCACAGCACATCAGAGCTAGAAGAGACCCCGAAGATGACCCAGACCAAGCGCCACCTTACAGATGTGGGAACAGATGCTCAGAGAGGCAGCTCCACCTGCAGTGGTCACACAGCAAGTCAGCAGCAGAGCATCCACAAGGACCCAGGCCTCCCAGCTCACGCCCTCCAGCCCACTCTATACAGCTTCCCCAGCCAAGCCTGAGGGATGTACATGGATGCCCCAGACCTCTGAAGACAACTGAAATGAAGTTCTCAGGCTCACTGTCACCTTGGCCATGAAAGGCAGACTCTTCCTGTTAGAATGATAATGGGAAAGATCCCACTGCCTTCCTTAAAGCAGACTAGGAAAGGGCAAAGTAGGGGATGTTCAAGTGGGAAGAACACCTTCGGTTATGCACTTGACCTTCCTGGGACTCAATTTCTCATCACTGGAATGGGAATAATCACCTCACCTAACTGCTGGCCACAAAGGACGATTAGATAAAAGGGATGACAAGATAAACCAGGTTCAGAAGCACGTTGTAAGAAGTATGTGAGGGATCATTTGTGCATTGCAGTGGGAGAAGTCAGAAAGAGATGCCCAAATCCTGAGCCTTTTGACACTGTGAGTGACGGATCCCAAAGGGGAGAGTCTGATCTGCTTTTTGGAGAGTGCCTTGCCAACAGTGAGGCCATAACCCCCAGCCTCCCCATGAGAAAGCTTTTGGTTTCCCGCTGAGGTCCCCAACCCCAAGGCTCACGGTCTTTTCTGCAGTCAAACTGAGTCTGGCCTCTGCCTGTCTTTGAGGTCAGCCAACCAGGAGCACAGGAGGTGGCAGACAGGAGCCGTGGAAGTTGGGGTCTGCATTTAGCTCACCTCAGACTCTGGGAGCTCAGGAAAGGCCATTTTTAGGTATTGGAGACGGGCTGCACGGAGGGCGTTGAACCAGTCCACTATCTCCTGCAGAGAGACATGCAAAGGAGACAGACAGTCAGTGAGACTGAGTGCCGGCTAGGGGCCGGGGGGTGGGCAGCTGAGGCTGGCAGCAGGCACCCAGCTGGATCTTCAGGTCTGGGCACATGCACACCCCCCAGTCCTACACAGGCTGATCCCAGGCACCTGGGAGGATGGTGCCAGAGCCCAGGGCATCACCCGAGCAAATGGGAAACAGATCCCCAGGGCCATGGGAAAGGACCAAGGCCAACCGCACAGGAGTTATGCAGCGGCCCAGCACAGTGCTTGGCTGTCGCTGCTGTGTGTATGCATCACCCGAGGACCTCGTTAAAATGCAGATTTGAATTCAGTGGGTTTGGGGTGGGGCCTGAGACTCTGTATTCCTAACAAGCTCACAGATGATGAGCTGCTGGTCATTGGGAGACACATTGAGAAAGGTCCTCAGATGTTAAAGACCAGCGTTCAGGTGGGGGCAGGTGCTCCTGGGGATGCTCCATCAATGCAGATGCTCATCACCTGGAGCGCAACTTAGGCTGAAGCTGGCGTGGACCTCCTGGGAGAGTGCCTCCCTCAGCAGTGTCCCCCCTCGTCTCTCACCTGCTGAGCCCGTTATTCCAGCTGGTTCTGTTTCTGCTCTGCTGCTCTTCATTCAGTCCTTACGGCAGCCAGCGTGATTTTCAAATTGCAAATCTAATTGAGTCTAGCTTAGAGTCCTCTCCACTACCCTCAGGGAAAGAGCCTTAAGTTCTTTAGTATGACTTACTTTGCCCTCTGGACTTTCCTGACAGCTCAGACAGTAAAAAGTCTGCCTGCGAATCTGCAGGAGACCCAGGTTTGACCCCTAAGTTGGGAAGATCCCCTGGAGAAGAAAATGGCAACCCACTGCAGTATTCTTGCCTGGAGAATGCCATGGACAGAGGAGCCTAGTGGGCTACAGTCCGTGGGGTCACAAAGGGTTAGACAGGACGGAGTGACTGACACTGTCGCTGTCACTTTGCTCTCTGAGCTCTTTCCATACAAAATCATTTGCAATCGCGGCCACCATGTTCTTCCCTTCTCTTGGAACACTCTGCCTCACCCACCTCTCTGCCCTCACCCTTGATACACCTTTTATCTAGAACATTCTATTCATCCTGAGAGTGAGTTTAGATGGAATAGATTTTTGCTCCACCCAAACCCTGATTCTATGAAAAATGCCCCACCCATTCTCAGCCGCGCACCACCCACCCACAGGTGCAGTCACACTTGCTGCTATGATCTTGGCCACAGAAAATGGATGAGGGCTGGACCAGTACAGAGGCCGAACAGGGATGGAAGACCTGCTCAAATAGCTGCTGTGCTGCACTTGGATGCAATACAATGGTTGAGAAATTCATTTGAACTTGGTTTCAAAGGTATGAAACATCAGTACCTTTTCTCTGTTTTAGGTCAAGCTTTGCTGGTTCAGTATTCCTAAGCTCTCTTGACCAGGGCATGAAGAACCTTATAGGGTTTCAGGCACTAAGGGAAGGGGGTCATCCCCACAGAAGACCCACCCAGGCCTTCACTTTGGAAAGACTCTTACGGTCACAAATCCAACCTGCATACAGTTTGGTTTGTCGTTAAGTTTTGCCTGTTTCAGTTCTCTATACACGTGTTCCTGTTTGCCACAGACTTAAGGCTGTCCACTTTACTTTTAATTTGCCCACCTGGCTCCTGCAGGCATGAGTTTGTAGCCCCCCATTTATGCCCATCTAAGGGAGAAGCTGCAGCATCACCAGGGAGAGGAGACTGGCCAGAACCAGGTTGTCAGCTGCTCTACAGCTGGGCCAGTGGGAGGGAGTCAGGTACCATAAGTGTCTGAGATAGTGGGCACCTCAGCAAAAGTCCTGTAGCAGCGATGGGCATGGAGAGGTAGCCACTGGTATCCAGTCAGTCTGGACATGGGGCCACAGCAGTGAGCCCAGCATGGACTGAGAGCCAGGGATCTCCTCCATGTCTCCTGGACTGCACGAGTCCCAAGATTCTGGTAAAGCCAATGGAGGGAGCCGAGAAAAATGAGTGGCACTAGACTTCTTGGCAGTTTGGGGAACGAGATCCTTGCATTTAGAGAAACAAAGAAGCGAGATGTTACTTGCACTCCCAGTTTTATAGAACAATGTGTTCCTGTTAAGAGTGTATTCTCTCTCTCTCCAAACACACACAGAATCACACACGTCACAGTTCTTAATTCTAACCTCAGGCGGCCCAACCATGCTTCTGTCCTTTGAAATAAATACCCGTTTCTTTTCCACTCATGACCCTTTTAAGCTGGTTCGAGGGTTCTCCTTCTCAGCACACTCACACAGTTCTTACGTAGAACCTCCTTCTTTGGACAGCCTTTTAGAGTGCCCCCTCCCCCAGACTAGGCCACTTACACGTCTCCTGTGTGTCTCTAGCACGGCCTCCACCAGCATCATCACACAGTATCTTCAGTGCCTATCTCCCCATCTGTCTCTTTCCCAAGACTACGAGATCCTAGAAGCCCACTCACTACACACCCGAGTGCTATGCAGGTTGCAGGGAGTGGCGCTGTAAGGATTCACGGAAAGAGTGAAGTCCTGAACACAGAAACGATCAGGAACGGCTCTCAGGAGCTTGTCTTCCGCTGCTGCCACAATCGTGAACAAGCAACAACAGTGACAGTAAGTAAAGTAAAGTCACTCAGTCGTGTCCGACTCTTTGCGACCCCATGGACTGCAGCCCACCAAGCTCCTCAGTCCATGGGAATCTCCAAGCAAGAATACTGGAGTGGGTTGCCATTTCCTTCTCCAGGGGATCTTCCCGACCCAGGGACTGAACCCAGGTCTCCTGCATTGGAGGCAGACGCTTTAACCTCTGAGCCACCAGGGAAGTCCACAACAACAGTGACAACTAATGTTCATAATGCACGCCACAGAAATGAGATGCGTTCACATTCACGGTTCAGTCTCTCAGTCCTCACGACCCCTCCGGGAAGTGGGTGTTATCAACCATACACAAGCAGACTTGGGAGGGGAAGGGACCTGCCCTCGTAACACACAAGGGAGTGGCAGAAGCAGGGTCCCAACTTCTGACTCCAAACCCCAGCTCCTCAGACCACGCCAGGAAGTCAGCCCAGACGGTGGAGCGAGCAGGAAGCCTGCTGGGAGGACGATCCATGGTCAGTATCCCAGTGCTGGGGCCTCTTGGGAAGATCCAGGCCCTGTATCTAGTTTCTGACTCCTGCTGGCAAGGGTTTTCCTCCAGCAGAGGCACATGGGGTGGTAAGACAGGTGCAGGGTTCAGGAACCATCGGCCACATGACTCTGAGCAAATTACTTACTCTGAGCAAACCCGCCAGGTTCCTCTGTCCATGGGATTCTCCAGGCAAGAATACTGGAGTGGGTTGCCATGGCTTCCTCCAGGGGATCTTCCTGACCCAAGGATTGAACCTTCATCTCCTGCAACTCCTGCACTACAGGTGGATTCTTTACTGCTGAGCCCCCAAGGAAGTCCCATGCCTCAGTAACATGGAGATAAAACATTTCCAGAGTTGTTTTGAAGATTAAGAACTGATGTACAGGACTTCCTTGGCAGTCCAGTGATTAAAACTCCACACTTCCAATGGTTCTATCTTTGGTCAGGGAATGAAGATCCCACATGCCGCATGTTGCAGCCAAATTAATTAATTAATTTTTTAAAAAGAAAAGCGTGCAGGATGCAGGATGCTTGGGGCTGGTGTATGGGGATGATCTGGAGGGAAGATGTGGGGTGGGAGGTGGGAGGGGGGTTCATGTTTGGGAGTTCGTGTAAAAAAATAAATAAATACAAAAAAATAAAAAAATAAATAAAAATAAAAAATAAAAAGAAAAGCGATGATGTATAGTGATCACCAAGAAAAGTGCCCAGCACAGAATTAATAGCAAATCACAAAACGTCAGCTCCCACCTTTGCACCTCCTCACCTCCACTTAGCATCTCTGACTCTTGCCCAGTCACATGACCCTGCCATTTAGAGGCAGCTTTTGTCTTTGCAGCTGTACTATTGGCCTGCTCTTCTCTGATGGAGCTGACTTCCTGGACCTTTGATAGTGCTTCTCAAACTTTAGCATGCCTGAGTATCACCTAGGGATCCTGTGAAAATGCAGTTTTAACTCAGCAGGTCCAGGATGGGTTCAAGACACTAGTTCCAACAAGCTCTCAGGTGATGCTCATGCAGTTGGTGCCGGACCACACACCTCGAAGGGAGGCCATGGGATGCACTGCTGTTTGAACTTCGAGTCATCCCTCCTCTCATATCTGGAATCTCTGGCTGCACCTGATTTGCCACCTCTGGGCATAGTCCCGTCGGCTAACCGGACGGCCCTTGGTGGCTGTGCGCCATCCAGACACACCCCTGGTCCCCACCTGGTTCCTCTCCCAGATCTCGCTCTGCCTTAACTTCCACTCTGTCCCCGACCAGAAGTGACAGCAGGGACTTCCCTGACGGTTTGGTGGTTAGGACTCGGTGCTGTCACTGCCGTGGGCCCGAGTTTGATCCCTGGCTGGGGAGCTAAGATCCCACAAGCCACACAGTGTGGCCAAGCACAGAAAGTGACAACAGATGAAAGCGAACAGCAGCAGCACGTCTCAGAAGACTGCCGCGCCAGGGAGCCAGGGAGCCGCATCTGCGAGGTTCGGGGCTGCTGAGCTGGAGGCTGGAGCGGCAACGCCATCCTCTCACCTTCCCGTTCTCGTGGTACACAAAGAGGTTCCGAACGCGGCCGTCTCTCCGGTAGGTGATCTGCAGCCCGTGAGGGTTCCCAATCTTCTCTGTCTGGAAGGTGGCATTCAAGTCCTTGATGCTGATGACAGCTTTGGGGTCTTTACCCTAAAAGAGAGGAATCGGATACTCAGGATGCCTACAGTCAGTGGAGTGACTTCTCCTCACCTTCGCCATCAAGCCTTAAGCCAAACATGACCAATTCGGAATTCCACATAGGTTTCTAATGTTCTTGTTCTAATATCAAGATCCACAGATATTCTACCATTCTCTGTATCCAGCCATTCCATCCAGCCATTCCACTACTACTACTACTACTAAGTCGCTTCAGTCGTGTCCAACTCTATGTGACCCCATAGACGGCAGCCCACCAAGCTCCCCAGTCCCTGGGATTCTCCAGGCAAGAACACTGGAGTGGGTTGCCATTTCCTTCTCCAATGCATGAAAGTGAAAAGTGAAAGTGAAATCGCTCAGTCGTGTCCAACTCTTAGCAACCCGATGGACTGCAGCCCACCAGGCTCCTCCGTCCATGGGATTTCCCAGGCAAGAATACTGGAGTGGGGTGCCTTCTCTGAGCCATTCCACTAATCCTACTTAATCAATTGGCTTCTCTGAGCTGGAAGGGAGCTTGGAAAGACTGTAACTTGGCCCTTTTCAAGTTTTTCAGCCATAGAACTTTTTCTAAAACAAATCACTAGGATTTCCCTTAGCGGTCCAGTGGTTAGGACACCACGCTTCCACTGTAGGGGGCACGGGTTCAGTTCCTGGTCAGGGAGCTAAGATCCTTCATGCCGTGCAACCAACAAAAAAAAAGAATTTATAATGAATATCCATGGAAGCCAATCAAATGAAACAGATAAACCAATAAAAGCAGGGGTGGGCCTCAAAGCTTGCCTTCCCCACTATACTCTGTTCTCAGGGTCTGAACACATTTTGAGCACTCCCTGATGCTAAGAAGGCAAAGGGAAAACAAATGTTTCCTTTCATAACTGAAGAAAGGAAAAAAAACGATACCAACAATATAGTCCCATAGTAGCTGTAACTGTAGTCACATGTAGATATTAAAATGAATTAAAATTAGGACTTCAGGGACTTCCCTGGTGGTCTAGTGGCTAAGACTCGGTGCTTCCAATGCAAGGGGCCCAGGTTCCACCCCTGGTCAAGGATCTAGATCCCATAGCTGCACGAAGTTCCTGCACGCCACAACAAAGACCAAATATGCTGAGTGCTGCAACTAAGACCCATCACAGCCAAATAAATAAGTAAATTTTTTTTTAAAAAGAGACTTTAGTTCCTTGGCACACATAGTCCCATTTCAGTACTCAGTGGCCATCTGTGGCTAGTGGTTAGGGTGTTGGACAGATACAGACAGAACATTTCCATCACTGACAAAAGTTCTAATGGACAGTCTTCTCTACAGGGAAATTTGATCTTATTTATTAAAACATTGACTGTTTCGCTCTAACCCACAATTTCACATCTCAGAATCTATCTGAGAAAGTAACTGTATTACTATGCAAATATATATGTCAAAAGAGGTTTTACTACCATGTTGCTTATATTAGTTAAAAAAAATTATTTAAATGTCCATCAGTGATAATGGGTTAAATAAATAAATCATGGCACATCCACACAACAAAATATCACAGAGTTTTTAAGGAAAATTTAAATCAATATTACTAATATGAAAAAATATCCATGATATCCACATGTAAGAGATACCAAGTACTAGGATAGGATATATAGTAGGAACCTATTCATGCAAAAATTGTACACACATATATATGCATGTGCTACCTGCATATAGTGTATATATGATGTACATAAACTATATGTATATATGTTTATTTTCACATACATAAGAAGTATGGACAGATTCAGGCCAACACTTTTCATAAAGGCTTTCTTGAAAGATTGCTAGAAGAATATTTCCTTTTAAAATATTTACTATGAAAAATACTAAAAATACAAAAAAAGTATATTTTGACCATATTGCTCCTTAAAAGGAAATTTATTTTAAAAATATGACATTACTAATAAAGTCAAAATCCCTTTAAATACTACTTACCCTGTCCCTTCCCCTCCTCCATTCCCCACAGTCAATCACTGTCATGAGTTTGATGTCCATCTTTCTAGCTCACTTCTTATACTTTTATACACACATACACATGCCTATGAACATACATGTGTTATGTGGCTTTAATTTACATAAATGGTATCATATAATATAACTCATTCTACATCTTACTTTTGTCACACAACCTTGTAGTTTTTAGTTCTGTCCATGTTGAAATAAATCCATCTACTCAGCTCTTGTAAATGACTACACCAAAAGTTATCCATTTATTTTCCTGGTGACAAATATTAGGATCATTTCTAATTTTTTGCTGTAGTCAGCTGGCATCCCTGGTATACATCTGTGAGGGTGTCTCTAGGTTACAGTACATACTTAGGAATGGAATTGCTAACTCATAAGTGTATGCATCCTTGACTTACTTAAAACTGCCAAATTATTTCACTAACTAGCTCTCCACAGTGGTTGCACCAATATTTACTTCCAAAAACAACACAGAATAGTTTTCCTTTCTCCATATCCTCACCAACACTTGATGCTGGCATTTTTTTAACATTTTGCCAACACGGTGGCAAATGACTCTCTTTGAGAGTCTCTTTGAATGACTCTCAATTTGTTGTTAATTTTCACTTTCTCAACTTAACTGAAGTATAATTTATAAGCAATAAATGGAGCTCATTTTAAGAGTACAGTTTTTTGACAAGCGTGTATACTCATGTAACCACCACCACAATCAAGATATACAACATCAGGAACTTCCCTGTGGTCCAGTGATTAAGAATCCCCCTTGCAATCCAGGGGACGAAGGCTCAGTCCCTGGTCAGGGAACTAAGATCCTACATGCTGCAGAGCAACCAAGTCCAGGAGCTACACCTACTGAGCTGGTGTGCTCTACAGCCCATGGTCCCCAACAAGATAAGCCACCAGAGTGAGGAGCCCGTGTACCACTAGAGAGTAACTCCTGCTCGCCACGACTAGAGAAAGCTTGAATGCAGCAATGAAGACCCAGCACAGCCAAAAACAAGGAATAAATAAATATTAAAAAAAAAAAAAGAGGCACAATCTCTATCCCCTCCCCAAGGACTGATGTTGAAGCTGAAACTCCAATATTTTGGCCAACTGATGGGAAGAACTGACTCATTTGAAAAGGCCCTGATGCTGGGAAAGATCGAAGGCTGGAGGAGAAGGGGACAACAGAGGATGAGATGGTTGGATAGAATCACCAACTCAATGGACATGAGTTTGGGTTGGTGATGGACAGGGAGGCCTGGTGTGCTGCAGTCCATGGGATCGCAAAGACTCAGACACGACTGAGCAACTGAACTGAACTGAATTGGTTTTGGTTGCATGACTTGAATTGACCAATAGCAGGCAGTTCCTGGCCCAAGCTTTGAGGCCTGGCAGCATCCTCGTTTGCTTGAGGGAAGTTGGCCGCCATGCTGTAACAAAGCTTGAGCTGGACTCCTGAATGAGGAACATTCACAGAGAGAAAAGCCACAAGGGAGCAAAGCACGAGACAGGTGAGTGAAGGCTTTCTGGGTCTCCTAGCCTAGCCCAGGAAAATGCAGCAGAGGGAATGACCCAGCTGAAGTCACAGGAAGTACCCTGCAGCAGCCACCACCTGCTCAAATTCCTGACCCCAAGGATTATGAGACACAATCAATGGTTATTTCAAGCCACTACGTTTTAGGGTGGTGTATCACTCAATAACAAATACCTAAAATACTCAGTCCTTAGACATCTTTTCTTATCCACCCCCACTGCCCCCCACCTCGGTGATTCCAACCAGTCCTGTTGCTCAACCAGTTTGCATGCTGCTGACTCCAGCTCAAAACTTTCCCCAAACCTCTAGATTCAGACCTTCTGAGAACGTCTTCCTCAGTCTCTATGTGGATGACTAATAAGCATCTCAAATGAAAAAGGACTCATGATCATCCGCTTAGGGAGCTAAATTTTTGCCATCTCAGCAAATGACAAACTAACCTCATAGTTGCATAAGGCAAAAAACCTGGGATGCATTCTTATCTTTTGCTGTGCTGGATCTTTGTTGCTGCCCTTGGGCTTTCTCTAGCTGCCGCGAGAGGAGGCTACTCTCTCTCTAGTTGCATGCGCTTCTCACTGCGGTGTCTTTTCTTGTGGCTCACGGGCTCCAGAGCACTTGGCTCAGTAGTTGCGGCACACAGGCTTAGTTCTTCACAGCACATGAAATCTTCCTGGAGCAGAGATCAAACCTGTGTCTTCTGCACTGGGGGGTGGATTCTTAACCATTGGACCACCAGGGATGGATCCTGGTGGATCATTCTTGATCCCTCTGACTTTCACACCCCATGTCCAATCCTTCCGTAGATCTCATTGGCTCTATTTCCAAAATGCAAGCAGACCACTTTTAACCATCTCCAACACCATTATCCCGATCTTGGATTATTGTAGTAGCTTCCTAACTGGTTTCTCTGCTTCTACTCTTGCCTCCTCCTGCCCCACTGTTGCCCAAGTAGCAGCCAGAGTGCCTCTTTTTCAAAGTTTTAGTCAAAGCTTATCACTTTTCTGCTCAAAACCCTCCTGCGTGCATGCTAAGTCACTTCAGTCGTGTCTGATTCTTTGCGATGCTATGGATCATAGCCCACCAGGCTCCAAAGTCCAGGGGATTCTCTAGTCAAGAACGCTGGAGTGGGTTGCCACGCCCTCCTGCAGGGGATCTTCCTGACCCAGGGATAGAACTTAGGTCTCGTACATCTCCTGCATCGGTAGTCAGGTTCTTCACCACTAGTGCCGCCTGAGAAGCTCCAAAACCCTTGTATGTCTTCCCAATAGCAGAGTAAAATCCAAACACAGAAATTTTTTGTAAAAATATTCTGGTGATAAAACCATAATGAAAAAGAATATTAAGACATAAGAATGTAACAAAAAAAATCATATACCCAATAAGGGCCTCGTATATAGACTATATAAATAACTATTACAGCTCAAAAAAAACAAATAACATAATAAAAATGAGAAAAGGCTGTGAATAAACATTTCTACAAAGAAGATGTGCAACTGGCCAGTAAGTACATGAGAAGACCCACAACATCACTAGCCATCGAGGAAATGCAAATCGAAATCACAATGAGATATTATCTTGTACCCATTAAGACGGCTATGATCAAAAAGGCAGATAATAACAAACATTGGTGAGGATGTGGAGAACCCTCATACATTGTTGGTGGGAATGTAAAATGGTGCAGCTACTTTGGAAAAATTCCTCAAAAAATTAAACAAAGAGTTACCATATGACTCAGCAGTTCCACTCCTAGGGAGAATTACCCAAGAAAATTGGAAATGTAGATTCACATAAAACCTTGTACATGCATGTTCATAGCAGCATTATTCATACTAGCCCCAAAGTGGAAACAACTCAACTGTCTATCAGCTGATGAATAAATAAGTGAAATGTGGTATATCCATACAGTGGAATATCACTTGTCAACAAAAGGAAATGAAGTACTGATACATGCTACAACATGAATGATCCTTAAAAACCTAATGCTAAATGAAGGGAGTCTGCTATAAAAGACCACATATTGTCTGATTCCATTTGTATGAAATGTCAAGAACAGGCAAATCTGACAGTAGATTAGTGGTTGCCTAGGACACTGGGAGGGCTTCCCTGTGGCTCAGAGGTTAAAGTGTCTGCCTCCAATGCGGGAGACCAGGGTTTGATCCCAGGGTGGGGAAGATCCCCTGGAGAAGGAAATGGTAATCCACTCCAGTATTCTTGCCTGAAGGATCCCATGGACGGAGAAGCTTGGTAGGCTACAGTCCATGGGGTCGCAAAGAGTTGGACACAACTGAGCGATTTCATTTTCACTTTCAGGGTAAGGGGAGGGCTTCCCTGGTGATTCAGCAGTAAAGAATCTACCTGCCAAGCAGCAGACATGGGTTCCACCCATGAGTCGGGAAGATCTCCTGGAGTAGGAAATGGCAACCCCCTGGGAAATCCCATGGACAGAGGGGCCTGGCAGGCTATAGTCCATGGAGTTGCAAAGAGTCAAACATGACTGAGCGACTAAACAACAACAGGGCTGGGGGAGGCTAGGAGAGTGGAGAACTAGAGCTCACACATGTGGGTTTTCTTTTTAGGGTAATGAGAATGCTCTAAAATTGATTGTGCTGAAAGTTGCACAACTCCATGAATATACTAAAAGCTATTAATTCTATACTTTAAATAGGTGAATTGCGAAGAGCTGACTCATTGAAAAGACTCTGATGCTGGGAAAGATTGAGGGGAAGGGGATGACAGAGGATGAGATGGTTGGATGGCATCACCGACTCAATGGACATGGGTTTGGGTGGACTCCAGGAGTTGGTGATGGACAGGGAGGCCTGGCATGCTGCAGTTCACGGGGTTGCAAAGAGTCGGACAGGACTGAGCGACTGAACTGAACTGAAATAGGTGAATCCTGTGGTATGTGAATTTACCTTTCAATAAAGCTGTTTCAAAAAAAAAAAAAATCCATCTTCCTATGATCGTGAAAGTCTTCCACTATGTGAGCTCATCTCTCTCCATTATTTTTTTTGCACATTCTGTACCAGGCACTCTGGCCTCCTTCATGCCCTCTAGACTCACCAAATACACACCCAGCGCAAGCCACGGCTATGGCTCATGGTTGGGCAGTTTGTGCACTGAACAGAAAGCTCCTGGCTGAAGGGATAGGGGAGAACAGCATCCAGGGCTGCTTGCCTAGACTGGGACCAGGGATGCCCCCTCTCAGAGGCGTCATCTTTTCTAATCAGCACACAGGACTATGCTCCTGCCCATACTGTTCTCTCTGCTTCTTCTACCCCTCCCCCACATATCCACATAACTTCCTCATGTTTATTCAGTTCTGTGTTCAGAGGTCATCAGAAAGGCCTCCTCTGACCACCTCCCGTGCCCCATACCTGTATCATGCTCTAACCCTTCACCCTCTTTTATTCTACTTCATAGAGCTTATTGCCACTGGATAGGTAACATATATTTTGGTTATTACCTGTCTCTGTTTACTAGAATGGAAGCCCCAAGGTCAGGAGCTTCGTTTAGCTCACTGCTGTATCTTCAGTGCTTGGAATAAGGTCTAGCATAGGAGGTGCTCAGTGAATATCCATTTTTTGGCTGTGATGAGTTTCCATTGCTGCTTGAGGGCTTACTCTAGTTGCGGTGATCGGGGGCTACTCTGCAGTGGCAGCGTGCAGGTTTCTCACTGAGGTGGCTTCTCTTGTGATGGAGCACAGGCTCGAGGGCACACAGGCTTCAGGAGCTGTGGCACACGGGCTTAGCTGCCCTGCGGCGTGTGGGATCTTCCCGGACCAGGGGTTAAGCCTATGTCCCCTGCATTGGCAGGCGGATTCTTAACCCCTGGACCACCAAGGAAGCCCGATAAATATCTCTTGAGTGAATGAATCAATGAAGTAAAGTCAAGTGATCATCAAAAGCTTAATCTTGGACCAATCTAAGCCTATTCAAGGTGAAGAGAAGGTGAGGTTTTCAGTGGACAGGATGGATTGTGTAATGAGGAAACGTAGCAGCGTGTGGTGCCTAAGTCTCAGGGACTGAGCTCATCTGCAAGACCGGGCTGCTGCTGCTAAGTCACTTCAGTCGTGTCCGACTCTGTGTGACCCCATAGACGGCAGCCCACCAGGCTCCCCCATCCTTGGGATTCTCCAGGCAAGAACACTGGAGTGGGTGCAAGACTGGGCACCATTGATCAAAACATAGACCAGAGCGGGTGCGTGCCCTCGCTCGGGCAGGAGTAAGAGAAGCTTACCTCTTCTTTAGTGTAGTATTTCAGCAGGCCTTCTCTTGCCAGGAGGACAAACCTCCTTTTCAGGAACTGTGCGTTGTCCCTTCCCCGCTTCCACAGGAACCCTTCTCTGTTACCTGCCACCAAAGATGAGAAAAAGTGAACCACTCCAGCACCAAGACCAACAGGCAACTCACCTGCCTACTGGTGACCCCGTGCCGTGCAGTCTCAGGGGTGGAGTGGACCTCCCACCTGCTGCTGAAATGTCTCGGATCTGACTTAGCTCTTACAGCTGCAGGATGTGGGGTCCTTTGCAATGCTGTATGCTTTTAGTTGGGGGTCCCCTCCAACTCTCTTTCTTGGCTGTTTCCTAAGAAGACATAGTAAACCTTTAGATGGGGACTTCCCTGGTGGTCCAGTGGTTAAGAATCCACCTGCCAATGCAAGGGACATGGGTTCAATCTCTGGTCTGGGAAGATCCTACATGCTGCAGAGCAACTAAGCCCATGCGCCACAACTCCTGAGCCCACGTGCCACAACTATTGGAGCCTGCTTGCCTGGAGCCTGCGCACTGCAACAAGAGAAGGCACCGCAACCAGAGAGCAGCCAGTGCAGCAACAAACACCCAGCACAGCCAAAAACAAATAAACAAATTAAAATTTAAAGGAACCCTTAAGGAGGCTAAAAACTGAGAAACTCGACTGATTTTGAAAGAGGCCCAACTTCACGTTGATATCAGCCAACTGAAAGTCTCCCAAGTATGGGAATAATGAGTGACCTCTAGGTCCCTGCTGGTGGATGAACACTCTGTGCTCCTGGCGGCTATGAGCGTTCAGCACTGGCTGCCTCTGGTCCTCGAGAGGACCAAATGTTTTGTACATTTTGCTCTCTGGGACAGTGTCCATTTGGACTCACAGCAGAGGGGTAGAGTGTGCCACAGGTCCAAGGCCACCGATGAGGTCATGCCCTACACAAAGGCGGGAAGGGAGGCAAAATCCAGCCCATCCTCCTTCTCAAGGCTTGTGCCACACCAGGGGCTCCCTTAGCCAGAAGTAGACTGTCTGTTTCTACCTGGTCTCCCTAGGGGGTGAATATTTTTGCAACTTATACTAAGACTCTACACCCTGCGGTCCTGCAGGGACCTGAAACGAATGAGCTTCTCAGCCAAGAAGACCATAAAACCCCACCAGCCGATGTGTTGCTATTTCAGAAGCAGAGGAACCCACACCTTGGTCTGTGGGGCCAGAGCGAGGGCGGCAGGTATCTCTCTGCTGACCTTGTTCCTAATGCTCAGGCACTTTGTTTTCTAGAATGCATCAGAATCAGCCCTCAAGAGATAATGAAAATAACTTTACCTGGGGGTGAGATGGTTTTCCCATCGGCCATAAATTCCTGTCTCTCATACTTAGCTCGAATCCACTGTTCTTTTAAGACCCTAAAAAGAGAGAACCTTTAGTCAGCTATGTCTGATGCATCCTCTTTTCACGGCAATTTTATGAGACCCTGTAGCTGAGGATGGGAACTTCACAGCAATGCCTGGCTGCCTGCCCAGCCTGATCAAGTTTCTCCACCTGCATACTATTAACACTTGGGACCAGGTAATGCTTCACGGTGGGGGACTATCTCGTGCTTTGTAGGATGTTTAGCAGTATCTCAGACCTCTACCCCCTTGATACCAACAGCAACCCTTCCCAAGTTGTGATACTCCAGAATGTCTGCAGACAAGGCCAGTATCTCACCAGGGAATAATATCTCCCCCCAGGGGCTAAATTCAAACCGCTATGCTATTCCAACCTCAGCCCCAATCCTCTAGGTCAATGAGACAGATGCCAGCTCTCCTAGACCGTCTAGTCTGCCACATTGCACTGTGTGTTCATGAGCTTAAGCCAGAAGGGTCCATGAGCCTCTCCCCAAGGCCCACCTGTGAGATCTGGGCATGCTACAATGGACAGAGCAATGGTCTCGGGATCTCACCCTCTGGGACCTGGTCCCATTTATCCACTTGTGACCAAGGGCAAGTTACTTTACTCCTCTGAACTTGGGGAGTATTCCAGTAATATTATATCTACCTATCCCTTAGAGTTGTTGAGAGGTTTAAATGCATACAGAGGGCCTAGTACTATGCCGAGCCCATAATAGGCAGTTACTATTAGCCCAACCAGACATTGTCACCCACGACCCCTACAGAAAATCCATGCAGCTGATCCAATCCAATCCAATTGTTTGGTTCCCTCTTGCCTTTTCCAGGCAAACGTTCCCAGGTTGACATGACCTCATGCCATGGCCACAGGGAATGACCTAGAACTAACCAAATTGGCCAGTCAGAGCTTGGTCCTGGGCTGTGGGGACCAAAAGGAGTAAAACTGAGAGAGGTGGATTGGAAGCCCGCTCTCCAAGGTTGAGCTCGGAGCTGGAGCTGGGAACATGGATATGGTGTTGCTCCCAGCTACAGGAAGAAGTATATTAAAAAGCAGAGACATCACTTTGCCAACAAAGGTCTATATAGCCAGAGCTATGTTTTTCCAGTAGTCATGTATGGATGTGAGAACTGGACCATAAAGAAGGCTGAGCACCAAACAACTGATGCTTTCAATCTGTGGTGCTGGAGGAGACTCTTGAGAGTCCCTGGAGATCAAACCAGTCAATCCTAAAGGAAATCAATCCTCAATAGTCATCAGAAGGACTGATGCTGAAGCTGAAGTTCTGATACTTTGGCCACCTGATGCGAAGAGCTGACTCATTGGAAAAGGAGCTGCCTCCCTGATCCTGGGAAAGATTGAGGGCAAGAGGAGAAGGGGGCGACGGAGGGTGAGATGGTTGGATGGCATCATCGACTCCATGGACATGAGTCTGAATAAACTCCAGGAGATAGTGAAGGACAGGGAAGCCTGGCGTGCTGCAGTCCATGGGGTCACAAAGAATCGGATACAAGCGAGCAACTGAACAACAACAGCAAGAAAGCCTGGCTGAGGAAAAAGAGGCAGGAATGGGAACCAGAGGGATTTCAGAGACTCAACAGCGCTGGAGCCTCCAGCCTGTCCTTCCGGAGGGCGGCTCCACCTCTGATCTTTGTGCAGTCTGATCCGAACCAGAAAATCACCTTGTGCATAAGTTGCTTTAAACTGGGTTTCTGTTGTGTGTAGTCAAGAGCCCTCCTGAATGCACAGTCCTTGGCCCCAGGACACGGGGGAACACTGAATCACAGGATCAGAGCTGGGAGAGGGAATAGAGACCGACATTCTGGAGGTGGAGAATTCAGAGGACTTTTAGAATTAGGGATGGAGGCCATTAGTATTCAACTAGAAGGGATTACAGTTCAGGGCTGTAGTTGGGGTCAGGACACATAGCGTCTGTGTAGCACTGGGAGAGAGCCTTGAGCTCAGTAGGTGCTCACCAAGTACCTGGTCCCTTCCCCTTGGAGCAAAGGGTTGGGTGGCAGCGGTGAGGCAAAAGAAGCCCTTTCACATTAAGCCTGGCACATCCCACAGCTGGGCCAGCCACTAGCCAGTATGCCAAGGTGGACGTAGAAATAGATTAAAACTGGCATGAAGGGGTTTCCCTGGTGGTCCGGTGGTGAAGAATCTGCCTTGCAAGGCCAGGGACACCAGCAGGATCCCTGGTCTGGGAGGATTCCACATGCTGAGGAGCAACTAAGCCCACCATGCTCTAGGGCCCGCACGCCACTGCTCCGGGGCCCACAGTGCTGCAACTGCTGAAGCCCCACGTGCCTAGAGCCTGTGTTCCAAGAGGAGAGGCCACCGCAGTGAGAGGCCAGCGCATCTCAACGAAGAGCAGCCCCAGCTTGCTGCAACCAGAGAAAGCCTCCACACAGCAACGAAGACCCACACAGCCAAACAAATAAAAAGAAGTAGATAAATCCTTAAACAAAAATGGCATGAGGGGTGTCTTGTGAGATGTTTTACCTGTTATCTCCTTTAATCTCTACCATCATGCCTACCAAACGCAGGCATCACCGTCTAAGTTTCAGAGATGAGGCTGCCACGAGTTGCAGAGTTCTGCTCCCTTGTCTACCTTTTCACAGCTGAATAGAGACAGAGGAGAGTACTGGGGTCTCCTGAGTGCAAAGCTGTGCCTGCTCTGCTATGCGCAGGTTGTTTAATACCGGGATATCACAGGACACTAGATACTGTTGCATAGTTTATGCACTGTCCACCAGCATCCTGCCACAGTTAGAGGACAATTGTACCAAATGCTCTCCTGGCTCCACCTGCTGGGCAGGTCCACAGAAAAGACTGTCAGAGACAAAGGCACTGGAGATGGGGTAGCGATGGGAGTGGGTGGGACCAGGAAATCACTCACTCACATGCAGTCGTTGGCCTGGGGGATATAGTAGAATGCAGGGACTTTGGCTTCGTACTTGGCCTTCACTCGGAGGTTCCCGTTGTGGGTCATAAACTGCAAGACAACAGCAACTTGGGGTAATGTTAGAACTTGAAAAAATGTGAAATGAAACCACAGTATACCCAGAAGGCCACTGTTCTCACTGACTGCTAGGCTGAGTCAGGAGACACTCCTCCTGGAGTTTGACATTTCCTCCAACCCAGCATGGTCATGCGTGATGCTCACAAGTCCCAGCCTGGAACAATGTAACAACCACGCCTTATACAGGCATTAGCACTTAACAGCTCTCGCACATTATTCCATTTGATCCCCTTAATCACTGTAATATTACTGTCCCTGTTATAAGGCGAGGACACCAAGGCTCAGAGAGGTTAGGCGACTTACCCAAGGTAACACAGCTAGTCAGTGGAGAGCTAGAATTTGAACCCAGACCCACCTAACTCCAAAGCTCATGTACTTTCTCCACTGCCCTCCACAGATGGCCAGGACCACCAGCAGTAGTCCCTGCAAGTCCATAGGAGATAGATGGAACTGAAGGATGGAGCGCTTTAGTGCTCCACCCCATAGCGTATATGAGTCAGGAAGATCACACCAGAGAGACCCAGGGTCATGCATATGTGCCAGGAGTGGCCCTGGCCATCAGTCAGCACTCAGTAACATCAGTGGCATATCTGGGCTGGGGACACATGGAAAAAACAGCCCATTTTTAATCCACGTCTCTTGGAAAGAGTGAACCCTATTCTTCCCTTCCCCACTGGCCACTGGGTTGTCGCAGGATTTGCATGGGCTTTGAGTCTCCATAGAGCAAGGTTCCCATTGGGCTACACTTAACCCCCTGAGCTTCAGGGATCTCACATGCAAAGATGAAGAAGCTATAACTGGGGAGTGCTAAGTGCTAAGTTGCTTCAGTCATGTCCAACTCTTTGTGACCCCCTGGATTGTAGCCCACCAGGCTCCTCTGTCCACGGGATTTCCCAGGCAAGAACACTGGAGTGGGTTGCCATTTCCTTCTCAGGGGATCTTCCCAACCCCAGGATCGAACCAGTGTCTCCTGCATTGGCAGGCAGGTTCTTTTCCACTGAGCCACCACGGAAGCCCATAATGGGGGAGTGATGAGGCACAAAGAAACAACCTTCAGGTTTATATGCCAGTTTCTGGTCTTTCTCCTGCAATAGAATGTACGCTCCATGTAAGCAGAGACTTTATCTTCACTGCTCTGTCCTACACCCAGCAAATGCAGGCTTACAGTAATGAATGAATGAATAAAGCATCTGTCCCAGTGGTCTAGCACAGTGCCTGGCACAGACAGGGGTACTCAGTAAACATGGGTCTGCTTCCCCGGTTCTTTGAAATCCTCAGCCAGCCCAGTTTAGGACTGCCTGCTCTCTGAAGGTTTTCTGGCCAGAATGGTGTCATCATCCAGGCTGAAAGAGTTCTCCATCTCTGGAGATCAGGAGAACAAGGTGGGTCCCTCCCCAGCGAGGGGGACTGAAGAAGGGCTATGGATCATGAATCAGGATACTTCTGTTCTGGTCCAGGACTTCAGCTACTAAGAACAGCAGCTGTTAATTGACTATTTACTTTGTACTTGCCTTGAGTCAGCATTGAATCCTCATAGCAACCCTGTGAAGGGATAGTGGTATATTTATAATACACACGTGGAAAGGGCCCACAGCTAGTGTTCAATAGCAGGCTCCGGACCTCACAGCTTGCAAGTAAGTAAGCGATGGAGCTAGGATTTGAACTCAGGGCCTCTGTTTAAGGCAACTCTAACTGGCTCCTTACTGCCCCTCTCTCGGCCTCAGTTTCCTTCCCTGGAGAACAGGAGCAGGCTCCTGTTCAAAGGCTCTCCACGTGTGCCCCTTGCTACCTCCACGATACTGTCGTCCCAGAAGTCAAGTCTGACGGATTTCACTTTGCTGATGTCTGGAAAGTTGCGGTGGACTCCGGAGCAGTTCAGACAGATAAAGATGCCCAGCTTGTAAGAGGCCCAGTCGGGATCTGCGGGGTGAGAGGGCAGGGTGTGGAGCTGGGTGAAGAGCTGGCTGTAGAAACCAGGGCTAGGCTAGGGGCACCAGGAGAGGCAAGGGCTTGGCAGGTACCAACAGCCCATGCCTTCCCTCTCAGCCTCCCCGCCTTGCGCGAACTAAGATACCAGCGTGAAACCCTCTGGTCAGCCCGCTTGGCCCTGACGCGGCTGCGGCGGCGGCGGCCAGAATGAAGATCTTGGAAGGAGCCCGGGGGATGGAGAGCGAGAGGCTGAGGCGGCGCGAAGTGGAAGTGGCAGCACGTCAAGGAACCGAGAGGAGAGCGCGGAAGGACGGGCCCGCAGCTCGACGCCGGGAGCTGCCGTGGGAAGGCGGGGCAGAGTCCCTTGGCGTGCGCCGGGTCTGAGCGCGCAGAATCCCGGGCACGTCCGAGGCGCGGGAGGGGACACTGGACCATCCGGGAAGACCTGGGTCCGGGGTCTGGGAATCGCCGTGTGTGGGATGTTTGGATCCGAGGGTGGGGGAAGGGGCTGGGTCCGAAAAGACGAGGTCAAGGACCGTGGTCCGGGTGGGCAGGGTGTCTGGCAGAGGGAGGTGAGGAGAATAGGCAGGGCACCCGGGGCTGGGATCTAGTGTCGAGGACCAGAGGGGGCAGGTCAGGGGTCCCGGCTTCGAGTGGGGGCAGCACTGGCCGAGGAGAGGTTCCGAAGATGATACAAGAGTCGTGCGCGGAGGTCTGGGACCCGCCCGGGTCTGAAGGCAGGGGACGGGACCCGCGGGCCGCGGGCCGGCCCAGAGTACCGGGCTACACGCGCCGCCGCGACCTTACCCGCCGCCCCGCAGTCTGCGCAGTACGCGTTGCCGGTGCCCGCCGCCTGCAGCAGCTCCAGCAGCCGCTTCTTGTTGCGCTCGCGGTCGCCCATGGCCGGCCCCGGCGGGCTCAGGGCTCAGCCCGGCAGCCCCTTGGCACGCGGCAGCCCATGGCCAGCTCGCTCGCCCGCAGGTGGAGCGGGAAGCAGCCTCCGCGCCCGCAGCCAAGTCCTCGCCGCCAGCCCCGCCCCCGGGCGTTAAGCCCCGCCCACTCTGGGCTTTCCGCCCCGCCCCCGGCTCGTCCAGTTTGCTCCCCTGCTGCGAGGATCCGGGGTAAGGCCCTTTCTAAGGCCGCACCCGTCCGGGAGGGACCCAGCGCTGGGCTTGGAGTCGCTCACTCTGGCCTATCACCAGCTAGCGTTGTGACTGTGGACAACCTGATCAACCGCTCTGGGCCTCAGTTTTCGCCTCTGTAAAAGGAGAATGAGGACCTCTGTCCTTGGAAAACTAGAAAGGTTCTAACTTCCATTAAGGCATTCTCCTGATCTAGGTCCTGTGCAGTGTTTAGTCGCTCAGTCGTGTCCGGCTCTGCGACCTCATGGACCGTAGCCCACCAGGCTCCTCTGTCCATGGGGATTCTCCAGGCAAGAATACTGGAGTGGATTGCCATGTCCTCCTCCAGCGGAAAGCCCAGAGATTGAACCCAGGTCTCCCGCATTGCAGATGGATTCTTTACCGACCGAGCCACCAGGGAAGCCCAAGAATACTGGAGTGGGTAACCATTCCCTTCTCCAGGGGATCTTCCCGACCCAGGAGTCAAACTGGTCTCTCCTGCATTGCAGGTGGATTCTTTACCAGCTGAGCTAGTAGGAAATAGCTATGTAGATCCTACATCTACTTAAAGACATAGAGACGTTAAATGCCACCTCCTCAGGAAGCCCTCCTTGATACTTAGCTAGCTTGGAGTGATCTCTCCAGCTTCTGGTCTTGCTAAAATACTGGCCCTTATAGGATCCATTTCTCCCTTTGGCCCTAAGAGCTTTCAACCAACTTTGCATCACAGTTATTTATATATTTATGTTAATTCCTTCCCAACTTCCAACACGCACTAGTTTGATGTCAGAAGTTTTACTTCTGTATCCCACACAGCTCCTAGAGACAGCACCTGCACATCTTTTTAGAAGTTCAGTAAATAGTCGTTTGACTGTGTTCCCCAGGAAGTGAGGCTTTACCAATGGGATACCACCGGGGACTTTTATCTGAGAATGTTCATCACTTAAAGTGGGGGCAGAGTTTAGGTGGTCTTGAATCTGGGCGTTTCATGAATCCCCCTCTCCCTTCCACATTCCTGTCCTTCCTTGACATCATCCTCAGTGATGCACAGACTCCTGGTAAGGCACTCGCTGTGCACACGTGCCATTCCCTCTGTATACAAACACCTATCTGTCATAAGCATAAGGCTTAATGCACATAGATCTTCAGTTTCCATCCTGGTGGGTTTCAGCTGATCTTCTAGCTGACCTGCCTCCAATTCATCACACATGCATATATGCATGCGAACATGTAAGGCAGCATGGTATAATGGAATGGATTCAGAAATCTAGACTTTGAATCTTGGCTCTTTCACTTACTAGATGTGTGGCCTTGGGCAAGTTCCTTCACTTCTCAGAGCCTTGGACTTCTCATCTGTAAGATGAGATCACCGAATAGGGTCATTGAGACGGTCATTGGCACACAAAGCTCTCAAAACTCAGTGGCTCCCCTGCTTCCCCTCTGGGCAGCTCATGGGATCATCTGTTGGAATGCTCTGTGTCATTTCCCATCTTCTCCAGGGTGGAGGAGGTCAGGCCTCCAGGCCCTGGGGGAGGGGAATATGACCAAGAATAACCTGCCAGTATGGTCTTGGCTGTGGGGGTGCTGCCTGGCCTAGGAACATCTCCAGAGGAACCAGTGAGAGAGCCTAGAGAAGGGTCAGAGACTGTTTACCAAACAGGCCGAAAGATGATTCATTTCCGCTGCTTTACATGAAAAAGAGACAAAAATAAATCTCCCAGGAGAAAGATGGGAAAGGCAACCTGAGATATGAAGGCACGGCAAGGGGGAAGAAGGGGACAAACAAGGGACAGGCCAAGGACATCATTTCTCCACTGACAATGCCTGGGCAGAATGGTGATGTTGGGATGGTTCTTGGGCGCTTTTGTCCCACTGAGCTGCCTTCCTTTGCACCTTGAGTCTCAGCATCCCCTCTCTGGAAGTCCTACAAAAAAACAACTGAAGGGAAAAAACAGCATCTATTTCATGGTGAGAAGCCAAATATTGAGAGGTTCCTTTAGTTTCCTCTCTTCCTTATTTCTGGAAGTTTCCAGTTAATAGAATTTCAAGGGACTTGCCTGGCAGTCCAGTGGTTTGGACTCCGTGCTTCCCCTGTAGCAGGTATGGGTTCAATCCCTGGTGGGGGAACTAAGATCCCACATGCCAGCGAGCTTGGCCAAATTTTTTTTAAATTAAAATATATTCTTTTAACTAAAAAAAAAACACAAACAGAATTTCAAGCCTCAAGACTTGCCAAGAACAAACAAATTGAAAAAAACAAACAAACCAGAAACAAACAAAACCAGTACTGTTATACTTCTGGTGATGAATTTCTTCCTTTCCTTCCTTTTTTGGGAAGGGGAGATAATTCTAATTTAAAAGTATTGAGTGTTATTTTAGAGAGTTTTACAGTATTTGATCACATTTGCATCCCATGACAGCCATCTGAGGACAGCTTGCTACCCTCATGGAGGATGAGACTTTAAGGTACCCAAGGTCATCGTCAGCAAGGGTGGGAACAGGGTTTACATCCAGTTCTCCTATTGTAGTGACCACCAAACCCCACAGGACAAGCCTCTCTCCCTTTAGTCTTCCTTCCACAACTGGAATTTTTTTCCACTTTAAAAAATTTGCGACGAAAATCTCCATAAAGTTGGCTATTTGAATCATTTTCAAATGCACAATTCATTCCGTTCACAATGCTGTGCAACAATCACCACTATCTAGTTCTCTGTAGCCCCCTCGTGGGGATTGGACATGATCAAAATCAACTCAGCTCTGCATTCGGGAGCCAGAAGCTGCTTCTAAGGGAAGAACTCTGTGCCAAAGGAGGTTGTGACCCAGCGTAACAGCGATCAGCCAGAGGCAGCCCCCCTTATCGGCTCAGTCCATACAACAGCTGCTGGGGTGAGGGGGCATCGGGCCCTGGGACACAGTGTTCTCTGTAAATAAAGCTCCCAGGGTCCCTCAGAGCACGGACATCAGTGCTGCTCCCAGGGTCAAGGTCTCTGTCGGCTGAGCCCAGACTCGACAGGGCTGGAAAAAAGCCTTCAACCGCATTCCCAGGCCTGGACTGGGCTTAAGATCCCCACGGGATAGACCACAACTCCCTGGAAATTTTAAATAATTGTGTTTATTAGTTATACAGAATTTGAAAACTATAATTATAGGAAATTTGGAATACATAATAAAGAAAGAAAACACCACCCACACTTGTGACCATTTATTCAGGGCATTGTTCAGGGATTGCTGTATGTCAGGCCCCTTATGGGCATTATTATGCCATTTCCTCTTCAATATAACCCTGAGGTGTAGACTACTTTTATGCCCATTTTACAGATGAGACAACTGAGGCCCTGAGAGAGAATCTAAATAAATTTGTCCAACCAACATTACACAACTGAGACTACCCATACTGGATGATACAAAAGACTGGATCTGGGATTCAAACCAAAGTTCATCTTGAGCTCTTTGCAACAAAATATTACATTGAAATGTGTAAAGTTGACTTATGAAAACAGTAATGTCATGCAGTTCAACCTAGTGCTCTTTTAATGGTCCTATCACCAAGATTTACTATTATGAATATTTACATGGATTTCCTTCTGGTCTTTTATACATCTTTTTATCACTGTGGCCATATTTTTCATATAATTGTTTATCCTTTAAAACTTTCTTATCTTATATTACTATGGATGCTTCATGACATCATTTTAATAGCTTTATAATAGTCCATGGGGTATATGTATTTCCTTATTCTTGGACACATAGATCATGACTGAGTTTTCGCTGTTACACATAGCACTATAATGAGTAACTTTGTACCCAAAGCCTTTTCTCTCTTTAACACTGAATTTTCAAGCACCCAGCTCTGTTGTACTTCCTCACTGGTCTCCCTCACTCATCCAAGATCTGTGAAGACAGAGTCAGATCAGTGTATCACCATTGTACCCCCAGCATCTGTCTGCCACAAAACAAAGATTCAATAAGTATTTGTGAAAAAAAATGAAATAAGTGGGGGTAAAAAAAATAGCAAGCAATAAAGTGAGAGGACTTGAGGTCACAGAAGTGTATTCCTTTCTTTTTACAAAATTGAAGTATAGGGACCTCTCTGGTGGCTCAGTGGTAAAGAATCTGCCTGCCATGCAGGAGACACGGGTTCAGTCTCTGGGTTGGGAAGACCCCTGGAGAAGGAAAGGGCAACGTGCTCCAGTATTCTCGCCTGGGAAATCTCAGGGACAGAGGAGCCTGGTGGGCTACAGTCCTTGGGTTGCAAAGAGTCAGACACGACTGAGCGACTAAACTCCACCACCATGTGCGTAATTGTTCAGTTGTGTCCAACTCTTTGCCACCCCACGGGTTGTAGCCCGCCGGGCTCCTCTGTCCATGGGGTTTTACAGACAAGAACACGGGAGTGGGTTGTCATTTCCTCCTCCAGGGGATTTTTCTTGACCCAGGGATCAAACTCCTGTGTCTTTTGCTTTGCAAGCAGATTCTTTACTCGCTGAGCCATTGGAGAAGGCCAATAACAACATACAGCACAGGAATTAATTCACTCATATGTATACGTATATATATTTATATATATATTCTTTTCCAGATTCTCTTCCCTTATACGTCACTATAAAATATTGAGCATAGTTCCTTGTACTATGCGGTAGATCCCTGTTGGAAGTGTTTTCCTTTCTGAAGGAAAGAAATAATGGACAGGCATGTGTAACAGCTGAAACTCAAGCAGTCCTACAGAAGAATCTGGTGGATTTCACCTATTTATTTGTCTGTTCAATATCACTTTGTCTTCACCAGCAGCTAGTACAGAGCTGAGAGGGACCCCCAACTGCCGTACTGCCGAGGTGTCTGCTCATTTACTCATGACATATTTACAGGCTGCATACTATGTGGCAGGTACTGTTGTGTAGGTACTGAGGGTACAGTTATAAAGAAAGCAAACGGTTCTGCCTTCGGGCAACTTACCTTCAAGTGGGGGAGACAGAAAATGCTATAAAGGAAAACAACCAGAGTAAGGGAATAGAAGGATATGGAAGACTCTAATTTGATAGAGAGGTGAAGGAGATCCTCTCTGAGGAGGTGACTCTGTAGCAAAGATCTGAAAAGGAAGAGGTTAAGCCAGCTAGGCACCCATCTGAAAGAAGAGGGTCCTAGCAAAAGGGGACAGCAAGTGCAAAGGCCCTGAAGTGGTGACATGCTTGGGGTTGCCCTGCTCACACTCTTTCTGTCCTACTCCGGCACCCTCTTTTCTACTCGATCCTCCTGCCCAGCCCTCACTTGTCTAGCAAACTCCTGCCCCCACCCCCAGATGCAAATCTTAACTTCCTGCAGCATCCTTTTTCTCCCTCATCTGTTTCCCCACAATGTTCATACTTTTATTTCAATAATCATCACATCACCTTGCACATTAATTTTTTAAACTCTCTTTCATCCCAGTTGGAAGTGATCTCATTTAAGAGCAGATTGTCATATTCATCTTTGAACCCGTGGTGCCTAGCAGTGCTGAGCCTGAAAAATATTGGTTGATCCATTTGTGTGAAATGTGCAAGACAGGCACATCCATACAGACAGGAAGCAGACTTGTGGTTGCCTGGGGTTTGGGGAAGGGAGGACAAAGAGGGACTGCTAAATAGTGTGGGCAAGGGTTTTTTTTAGGGTGTTAGAAATTTCTGGAACTAGATCGTGGTGATGACTGCACAACATTGTGAATGCCACTAAATTGTAGACTCAAAATGGTTAAAATGGTGAATTTTATGTGTACCTTTGTACAATAAAAAATATTGGTTGAATGACTTGAGTAGAGCTGAGAGCCACGTTACAAAGGTAGTTGGCTTATGGGAGTTTGCATTATGAATAAAATACAACCATCCAGGGATCTGGAGAGTTGAAGAATCCAGTTGTGAAATCTGAAGAACCTGAATAAACACAAGATAGTTGTTTACATTTTACATCATTACCTGGAGCCCTGAGTGAGAAGTTATTGCTACAGTTGAAGGGATTTGGGTGACATTTTGATTTGAACACTGGGGTACTTTCCTATTGAACTAGAGTTTTTAAATTGAGTTCAAAATCTAAGACTTTCATTTCTTTTAGTTTCACCTAAATCAGTTCCATAAGTAATTATCTTATAAAGCATCTGGGTATTTCCCCTTGAGATCATTTCTTAGACAACCACATCTCATCTCAACCTATATAACCAATTGTCCAATTAATAACCTCACTCACTATATAACATTTTCTAATCTACCAATCATCACCCATATAATTTCATTTTGACAACTGCCTTGTAGGTAGAGGTATTTTGAGCTTTATTTTGCAGGAGAGAAGACTACTCTTATGGAAATAAATTGATATATACATATATAATACAGTTCAAGGATTCTGATTCTGGGTCTCAATGTGTGAATGCTGTTTTTCATTTTGAAAGAATTTCAAATATGTGCTGGATATTATAACAGATATAATTACAATTAGAATCCCTTATGCACTCCAGGAGGATCTGAAGAGGCATGGAGAGGTCATGTCACTTGCCCTAGTTCTCACTGCTGGTTTGCCCGGTTAAAACTAGGTTAAAACACAGGACTGAATGATCTCAAAGTTTAAGCGTAATCACTGAGCTCCTCTGTCTCCAGGAGAGCTATTGAGCCACAGGAATTCCTTTCTGTTTTGTTTTGTTTGGGACTGTTATGTACACACTACTTTACTTATTCCTGGCTGTGCTGGGTCTTCGTTGCTTTGTGCGGTTTCTCTAGTTGCGGCCAGTGGGGGTTGCAGGGCACAGGCTTCTCTCGTTGTGAAGCACAGGCTCTAGGCTCGCGGGCTTCAGTAGTTGTGGCACATGAGTTTACTTGCTCCAGGGCACGTGGGATTTTTCTGGACCAGAAACCAAACAAGCCTCCTGCATTGGCACCACTGCACCACCAGGAACATCCCAAGGAATGCCTTTTTGATATATCCTAGTTGGTAGCTTTGGAGAAGGCAATGGCACCCCACTCCAACTTTCAGTAGTTGTGGCACATGAGTTTACTTGCTCCAGGGCACGTGGGATTTTTCTGGACCAGAAATCAAACACGCCTCCTGCATTGGCACCACTGCACCACCAGGAACATCCCAAGGAATGCCTTTTTGATATATCCTAGTTGGTAGCTTTGGAGAAGGCAATGGCACCCCACTCCAACACTCTTGCCTGGAAAATCCCATGGATGGAGTAGCCTGGTGGGCTGCAGTCCATGGGGTCACTAAGAGTCGGACACGACTGAGCCACTTCACTTTGACCTTTCACTTTCATGCATTGGACAAGGAAATGGCAACCCACTCCGGTACTCTTGCCTAGAGAATCCCAGGGATGGGGGAACCTGGTGCGCTGCCGTCTATGGGGTTGCACAGAGTCGGACACGACTGAAGCGACTTAGCGGCAGCAGCAGCAGCAGCAGTCGGTAGCTTCCAGGTCATCTTGGAAAAAGGAGCAAATAAGGAGACATGGGACCTCCCTGGTGATCCAGTGGACTTTGACTTTGCTTTCCAGTGCAGGGGGTGCAGGTTTGATCCCTGGTCAGGGACCTAAGATTCCACCTGCCTCTGGGGCAAGGAACCAAAACAGAAAACAGAAGCAATATTGTAACAAACTCACTAAAGACTTTAAACAAAAGCAAGCAAGCAAACAAACAAAAAAGGCATGGACTGTCTTCTGAGTGGGTATCTTAATCAGAAAGTGGTCAGTTCCAAGTATCAGAATACTGATCGGAAAGTGCCTTAAACAAGGTCAGCTATTCCCTCACTGAACCAAAAGTAGGCACTTTCAGGGTTGGTCCTGCAGCTGCACAATGTCATCAAGGCCTGTTCTAGTCTTTGTCAGTGCTGCCTGTCCATGGAGAGATGATTGTTTCTCGGACATCACCCGCCTGACATCACAGTCACAAGAAGAAAGAGGAGGTGGCCACTTCCACTCCCATACATCACTCCCACTCTTTATCAGGCTATAAAAATCTCTTCCTGTTAGTCCCCCAACAGAACTACACCCACTCTTAATTTATTTATTTTTTAGCAGCAGAGGGCTTATAGAATCTTAGTTCCATGACCACGGAAGCCCCCTGCAGTGGAAGCACATAGTCTTAACCATTGGACCAGGAAAGTCCACCACACCCACCCTTATTTAATCCTTGTTGTTGTTCATTCCCTCAGTCATATCTGACTCTTTGCGACCCCATGGACTGCAACACGCAAGGCTTCCCTGTCCTTCACCATCTCCCGTAGCTTGCTCAACGCATATCCCTTGGGTCGGTGATGCCATCCAACCATCTTGTCCACTGTCATCCCCTTCTTAATCCTTAGTAAAGGGAAGTGGGATCTGGAACATTGCCACCTACCCACAACCAGGAATGTATCAAGAATGTGGAGAAGCAGCTCACCTAACGGTGAGCAGAGAGAAAGACCTGGAAGAGCAGGGTGAGGCCCCTCCATAGGGCAGGAGTTGGAGGTTTGGCCAGCACTGGGGTCAGGCCAGGGAGGATGTCTGTGAAGGACAGTGACAGGGTCAGGCTAACAGAAAGCAGAGAAATTAGGAGGGGGAGGGGTTATTGCAGGAGCCCAGTGGATTCAAAGAGGTTTTGATTTGAGTGGCCATGGCAATGGAGAGGTTAAAAAAGACATTTTGCAGGTAAGGCTGATAAAATTTCATATGTTTTAAACTGCAAGATAGCACACAGTAGTGAGTTGTGAAATTAATATCAATTTAGTGGTTCCAATTAACCCAGGTTAAAAAAATTTTTTTTCCCACCTCAAAATTCTGTGTCCTTTGTTCCCTTTTTCACTTGACTTTGTCCTGTCTCCCTCTGAGTCTCTCCAAACATCGCTTCTCCAACTTTTGGGGAATCCTGGACGCCCCACGCCTTCTTCAGCCCACCCCTCTCCCTGGCTCACCCCAGACATTCTCATGGCATAAAGTGTCATTTTTTTTTTTTTATGGCATAGCACAGTCCTCTCCTTTATATATCTAACCATCTACTGGACATCTCCACCCAGTGTCCTGTGGGTTAAAAACAGACCAGTGTTACAAACAAATAAATACACATCAGTGCTTTTTAAAAGCTGAAACACACACACACAACTTGAAATAAAAAATCTGAAAGTTCATCCTACATAAGAACACAAATATTTTTCTTCTTTTTTAATCAATATTTTATTTTATTTTTGACCATGCCACACAGTGTATGGGATCTTCATTCCCTGATCAGGGATTGAACCTGTGCTTCCTGCATTGGAAGTGTGGAGTCTTAACTGCTGGACCACAAGGGAAGTCCCTTTCTCTCTCTTTTTATTGAAGTATAGTTGATGTACAATATTGTGTTAGCTTCAGGTGTACAACAAAGTGATTTAGCTATATATATATTTATAATGTTATGTGCATAAATACGTAATAATATATAATACTGTTCCTAATGTTCGTATATATAAAGTTCATTTTCAGATTCTTTTCCATTATAGGTTGTTATAAAACAGTGAGTATAGTTCCCTGTGCTATACAATAGGTCCTTGTTGGTACAATTATTTTTAAATAAAGCTTTTGTTTCACATGTACATCAACATCTCCTGAGTCAGGGTCAAAAAAAGTTTTGAAAATATAGAAACTGGGCAAAATGGGCTAGAAATAGGAGTGAGAGGAGCCAAGGTCATCTGCATCTGAGCAACAAAAACAGGGAAGTGAGGAGCTGGTTTTTGGGGAAGATGACGTTTTTCATTTTGAACCCACTGATTCTGATTTACAGTAAGTCATACCTAGTGGTTGCCTCTTACTACTTCCAGACTCTGGTCAACATAATTCTGAATGAATGCTCTGAGAAATGATGGCGTTTCCCCTCAAGGTCATTAATAATTAGCTCCAAAGAAGAGGTAGTGCTTTAATAGAGGATGTAACATTTATTGAACACTTATTTTATGCCAGGCTCTCTGCATCCAGTTGCTAAAGAGAAATCCTCGTAGCAGGATTTCTTGGCAGTATGAGGTGGGTACCATGATCTCCATTTCACAAATGAGGAAGCTGAGGTTCAGAGAGGATGAGAAACTGTCTATAAAGCTGCACAGGTGAAAAGTCATTTTTGTTGCATCTTCCCAGGGAGCCACATCATTTCAGAAAGCATCAATTGCCAGGGTTCCTAGGGCTGCTAAACAAATCACCACAAACTGGGTGGCTTAAAGCAACAGAAATGCACTTGAAGCATTTAATTCTGGAGGCCAGAAGCCTGAAATCAAGATGCAAGCAGAGTGGATTCATTCTGTTTGTGAATCTGTACCATGCCTGGTGATCCTTGCCTTGGCTTGTTGACGTGTCATCCTAAACTCCACCTCCATTTTCACAGGCATTCACAGGGTCATCTTCTTATAAGGACAGCAGTCATATTGGATGAACTGACCCCATGTACTGTAGTGTGACCTCATTTTCATCTTCACTGATTGTGTTTGCAATGACTATCTGCCGAGGGCCAGTGTGAGGAATCCCACCCGTGACAAGGTCATGCGGCAGAGATCTGATGTGCAAGGTCGAGTCAGATCTCAGGTTTTCCCCCTGGTATTTCCTGAGCATGTATCCCCCCCCCAAAAAAAAAAAAATATATATATATATAAGAATCTGCCTGCCTTATTGTATTGTACTTTTCCACTCTCCTGACACACTCTGGAAAAAGTCATCTCAAGGCTTTAGTCTTCTGCATTTGAAAGGGTGTTTCAATCCAAAAACCCCTCTGATGGCTTTCTAGCCTGCCTGCAGGATTCGTACAGCTGCGCATGTGATTGTTTGAGGCCTGACTGCGGGAGGCACTGGAAGCTTAAAACATCCTAGGAATGTAGGGGCTTCCGAGGAGTCAAAATCATTAGAATAGGACTGATTAAAGGTTTCATTTGTTGAGCCAATACTTGCTGCCAAATTTTCATATCTTTATTTGTTGATATAGTTGGTATATAGAAAAAACAAGTAGCAACATTGTATCTTTGTTATAACCCACTGCGCCTTTGTTCTATAGAGATGTAACATTAGTGCTTTAAGGAGATGCAGATTAAAGAAAAACACTTCAGGGGAAACGAAATTAACATTCATTAAGGAAGAGAGCCAAAAAGTGTTAGCAAGCCTCTTGGCCAGAAGATAATGTAAATCACCTAAGACTTGTGTATATAACTAGGTATGCAGAGAGAAAAGCCTGGTTTTGATAAGAGTCTGGGCTGCTAATGCTGCATAATTTTGTATTACCCATTGAGCTCCCTGTACTATCAAAAGTATAAAAAGTCTTCTGAACGATAAAGGATGGACCAGTCTCTCGGACTAGTTTCTTGGGAATCTGGCTGCCCCCGTGTCTCTCTCTTTTTCTCCCTCTCCTTTTTGCTCTAATTTCAGGCTGAATTCCCATCTGGAGCAGGGCGGCTCACCAAGTCTACTTACTTGTCCTGGCTTCTAAGACCCGCGCGAAAGGGAGCCCAAGGTGGGGCACCCTTCGATATTTAAGTGGGCGCCGGTGGTCCAACATAGATGGTGCAAGCTCCTTTTCTGGAATTTTATTGGTCTTCCCTGTAAGCCAAGTTATTCAGCCTCTTTTCTCCACTTAATTTTTCTACTACACTATTTCTTCCTAATCTAATCTTGTATTAATAAATAAATAAGTCTTCCTCGCCAACGCCGTCCCCGCTTCGAATTCCCTGCATTCACTGGGGCTGGACCCCGGCAACTATCTTTCCAAATAAGGTCACGATCTAATATACTGAGGGTAAGACTTTAATGTTTCTTTTTGAGAGATACATTTCAACTCATTACCATTTCATTAAGTGGAATTAGGGCTTCCCTGGTAGCTCAGCTGGTAGAGAATCTCCATCTGCAATGTGGGAGACCTGGGTTCGATTCCTGGGTTGGGAAGATCCCCTGGAGAAAGGAACAGCTACCCACTTGGGTATTCTGGCCTGAATAATTCCATGGACTGTATAGCCCATGGGATTACAAGGAGTTAGACAGGATTGAGTGACTTTTACTTTCACTTAAGTGGAATAAGCCTCAGAGTAAAAAGGAAATTATTTCCCATTGATTTGGAGAATTTTGTACAAAAAGTTGGCTTTATTTTCTGTTGGATTTATAAGTTCCCCAGAAATTGGCAAGAATACTAGAATTCTCATGAGTACCTACAACTGGCTACATCTCCACCACCTCATGGACAGTATCCATACAGACACTGCTGCCTCATAAAAACACAAACCCACCACTTTTCCCTCCCAAAGTCACCATGCTCCTGATTTCCCTGTTCATCACAAAATTAGTCTCTCCATCTTTCATGAAATGGGCTTCCTAGGTGGCTCTAGTGGTAAAGAATCTGCCTGCCAATGCAGGAGATGCAAGAGGCTTGGGGTTGATCCCTGGGTGGAGAAGATCCCCTGGAAGAGGGCATGGCAACCCACTCCAGTATTCTTTCCTGGAAAATCCCATCGACAGAGGAGCCTGGTGGGTTGCAAACAGTCCATGAGGTTGCAAAGAGTCAGATACAACTAAGGACACACGTCATACCATGTCATCTTTCGTGAAAGAGCCCAGAGTCAGCAACAGAGACATCAGTGGTTTCGCGGATAAGGGTCTGAAGCAAAAGGGTTCTCGAGAGGCACTGCACAGTGGCAGGCAGAACAAGGCAGCCTGTCTTCACTGGGTGTGTGGGAAATGACCCCAGGTTGCCCGGAAACCAGGGAAGGAGGATGCCCCTCACCACCCCTTTGATAAATTATCCTAGTAGAGATGTTCTGAGCTATAGCTTAGGAAAGTCACTAGCTGGGGCTGGGGGCAAGTACATGGGCATTTACTCTTTGGGTTCTATGACTAGGAGGGACGATCAGTCACGTGAGGGTGGTGTAGGTGAAGCGGGGACTGTTCTAGCAGCGAGTGTACAAAGAGCAAGGAACAGCCATCCGGGATTACCTGATCACACAACTGCCCGGGTTCAGTTCCTGACGGTTTCCTATGCCTTGAGGATACACTAGCTTCCAGATACACTTTGTTACCTCTAATCCAGCCTCACACTTCAACGTATGGTCAGTTTTTCAGAAACACACCTCAGGTCTGACTCTACAAAAGTCGAGGTGGTTTCCAGTTAGCTGGTGGAACAGGACCAACCATTTTTGGTGCCAGCCTGATCTGCACCCATCCCTTCCACAGGGGATACTTTTGAGCCCCAGCGCTAAGGCCACTTCCTCCGACGGCTCCCTTCCTGGAGCTTGTCTTCAGCTTGCTGGGCTCCTGAAACACCACCTCGCACCTGCCCCAGTTAATCCATTCTACCTGGGGTATTGGTTATGTGTGTTCCCGCCTGCGTTCCCCCGCCACACTCTCCTCCTTGCGCCCCGGACAGGGTCCCGGATAGGAGTTCACCAATCTAGATGCCTGGATCCAAACCCAGGAGGCTCCCCAAAGGAAGGATCTTGCCAAATACAAGCTAAAACCGGCCAGGTGTTCTCTTCCCAGAGATTCGGCTCTGCTGCTTTCAGGGGCCACAGTGGGCGAGGCCGTTTTCCGGCTGCAGAGGAACGAACCTACGGCGCAGCTGGGAGCTCCGGATCTCGGCACTACTACGCCGGCGGAGTCTACATCGAGGATCTACGAAGCTACTGCCCACAGCCCAGCTGAAAGCCCCCAGTGGCGGGCCGGAACGCCGCTTCCGCCGGAACCTTTGAGAGGCCGGGCGCTTTGGGGAGAAGCACGCCGAAACCGGAAGTCCGTGGGGGAAGGCTGGCCCGTGGGAACCTAGAGCTTTAGCGTGGAGGATGAACGTCCCTAGTCTCATCTTGGCGGGAGGTAGGGTGCCTGGAATACTGGATGAATCTACCGTATGCTTTTAGCGCCTGGCGTATTTACCCTCTCAGGTCCCGTGTCCAGGTCTCCCTCTTGGAGACCCTGCCGAGGAGACTGGGCGGTTCTGGTCGCCGAGCTTCGGAGCGATTGGGATTCCTTTCCCTGGGTTAAGGGTCCACGAGCGACTCCTCTGACTGGGCTGAGGGCAGAGGGCAGGAGGTTCAGTGTCTGACAGCTGCTTGCATACTTTTGGATGCGTTGTTGTCCTGTGGCCGCAATGTAAAACTTTCCCTTGGTTTTACAGAGTTGCTCTTTGTATGGGTTTTCTTCTTTGTAGACTTATGGTAGAAATCGTGAAAAGCATACAAAAGAAAATAAAAACCGCTCTTAAATTTACCACTCAGCTAAAACATTTCTTGTAAACGGGTAAAATTTAGTTTTATTTTATCCGCTCTGTGCAGCTTTCGGGATCTTAGTTCCCTGCCTGGCGATTGAATCCCCCGCTCTGGCAGTGACAGCGCCAACCACTCCAGCGTCAGGGAATTCTCTAAAATTTAGTTTTATTTGGTTCCACTGGATGAGAAAGAAACTAGTGAAGATAAATATTGTTTAAAATATCAATTAATTGCAGAAATATTTCTTTAAGGTTAAAATTTTTTAAAAAGTTTAAAAGTTGGAAATAATCGTTTTAAATACATGCTTCTTGTTGGACATAAGATTTATATATGTAGTAAAATTTAAGTTTGTTACCCACAAAAATCAGACTATATCTCTTATGAATAATTCTTAAATGATGGGAAAGTCCGTATCCCTTTGCAAAGGCCCTCGTTAAGCCACAACACTAAAAGGAACTAATGTCTAATTTAAATCTTGCTAAAATTTTCTTTTAGGGAGATGGAGATGTTTTCCACTTCCATTAGGGTCCTCCTTATTCCAGGCCCTACATAATTCCTGCTGTCGGAAAGAATCCACTGCACCAGAGAAAATCATTTCCCATATTGATTTTTCTGATAAGACTGCAAAGGAGTCTGGAAAGACACTTGACAAGCTCTTTTCTTCAGAACAGCAGGCTTCCATCTTGCATGTGTTGAATACAGCATCTAATAAAGAACTTGAAGCTTTCAAATTGCTTCGTGGAAAAAAGTCCCTCAATATTATAGAACACAGAAAAAATTTTGGACCATTTCAGAATTTGGAGAGTTTAATGAATGTGCCCTTGTTCCAGTATAAAATCACCATTCAAGTTTGTAACTCCATTCTTAATCCAGAGACTGGAGGGAAAAAAAAGAAGTTACAGGAAAGTCGGATCTTGAGAAAGCTCATCAAACCAGAAATAGGAAGAGAGAGAGTTAAGGTACACTCTTTTTCTTAATGTCTCTTTTACTGCCTAAATATTTGACAACCTAGTTTGCAGAGTACTATTCTGGGCACCAAGACAGGATTCTTCTGGCAATTATAGTTTAGTCCTGTGGATCCAGGGATACACACATCATCTATTTATAGTTATTCTCAAAGACATGAGATGTACAGGTAGTATATTGGCAATTTCGTGGAGAGAACTGTGTGTTGGGGACTGTTTACTAGAACTCAGCCTGGATCCTGGAGAGAGAGCTAGGCTAGTAGGAAGAGGAAGGTATTTTAGGAAGAAAGGATAGTTGATGTAGAGAAGTAGGTCTGTGCAGGACTTACGTAGAAGGAATGTTGAGTTACCTGGCTGTTTTTGTGTCCTCCTTTATTCCACATATCAATTATACTCCTATTGCTTTTAATCTGTTCGTGCTTCTCACTGTGACTAAGATTCTTAAAACTTTGTTGTGTAACAGGTACCTGATACAGATCTTTCTCCCTAGTCTAGCCAACTCCCATCCACTTATACACAGCTGTCCCTGTTCTTTCTGAAATGTCAATCTGTTACACCTGAATGTTGTATGCTTTGGTGGCTCCGAGTATCTCTCAGGATAAAGGAAGTTACTTTCTGCAGAAATCTGCCCACCCCTCTGCCATTTCGCCACTTGCATTCTTTATGCCACTGTCTCTAGAGGTGTTAGCCTATATCTGCAGACATCTGGGTGAAATAACTTCTTGTTTACCATTTTACTCAGTCTCCTAGTCCTCCAGTAATCTTCCTGACCATTTCTCCTCTCTACAGTGTAACTTGTAAGGTGGTGTTTCTTATAATGTAGGGTCATGTCCCTTGTTTTCCAGTATCTAGCACATTCCCCAGCAACATCTGAATATCTGAATACCTGCTTTGAGCTAGGTGCTGAGAACAAGTAAAAGTTCTGTCTATAAACTGACTACTGCTGGTTACCTTTTAATAATAACTACTCTTTAATAATTCTTAGTTCATAAACTGTACATATGATTTCTATCACATAAACTAATTTGGATTTCTGAGTTTGTATCTTAAACCTTGTGTCTGTTAAAATGTTCACACTTATAATTAAACCAGGCTTTTTTGTTTCAGGCAGTTAATAGTATAGTGTCCATTGTTTCTGGTACTCGAAGAATTGCCTGGGCTCACCTCGATCGTAAATTGGCAGTGCTGGACTGGCAGCAAACTGAATATCGCCAACTGATGAAAGGATCATACCTATCAAGTGTCTATTTAGAAGAGGTAAGGCAGTTGCACCTCCAAATCCTGACCTGCTGGAGCTCCTCATGCATCTTTTAGTCCTAAAAGGGATGAAATAAAATAGTAAGGATGGATTTTCTTTGGGTACTTACTACTCACCTGTTCCTATTGTTTCCCATCACTGATGTTTTATTATTTATTTTTGGCTGTGCTGGGTCTTCACTGCTGCGTGTCGTCTTTCTCTAGATGCGGTGGGTGGCTCATTGCAGTGGCTTCTGTTGTTGCAGAGCACAGGGTCTAGGTACTCGAGTTTCCATAGTTGTGGCCCACAGGCTTAGTTGCTCCACGGCATGTGGGACCTACCAGGACCAGGGATCAAACCCGCATCCCCTGCACGGGCAGGCGGATTCTTAACCACTGGACCCCCAGGGAAGTCCCCACTTATGATCTTTTTAAAAACTAAATAATTTCAAGAAATGCCTTATGAATCAAAGGTCAATCCTGAGAAAATCATCGGTAAAGTATACTGTTCTCAATGTTAAGAAACTTCTGCACCATATTTATAAAGCTGTTCTTCACACAGTTATTTATTGTCTCATCTGAGTCTTCAGAATCTGGTGAGATGGGCAGTAATGATCATCCTGATTGTATCTGTAAAAACTGTTTCAATCAGTCATCTGACGTGATTAGTCAGTGGCAGAGGTGATTGAGTCTAGGCTAATCATTCCAAGCCTATACGCTACCCTAGAATTTTTTAAAAGGTAAATAAGACAGTTTTGTCCAGTTTTAAAGGCTATCTAGATCTTAGGGATTATGAAGCCCATTGCACAGATGAAGAAAGTAGTAATTAGGAGGATGAACTGGCTTGTTTTAGCTCAGCTTGTTCCTGCTAGATCCATGATCAGAAGAGCTTGGCTATCCTTACTCCTCCATGAAAGTCTTTTTCAGTTACTTCAAAATTGTCAGCGGCAATATAATGGAAGTTGTATATTTAACAGACAGAAGTGGGACAGAGATGGAGGCCTAAACAATAAAACTCAGTGAATCCTTTCTTAATTTTGGGGGCACTGGGTCTTCACTGCTGCATATGGGCTTTCTCTAGTCCCGCGAGCAGAGGCTGCTCTCTAGTTGGCATATTCAGGCTTCTCATTACGGCAGCTTCTCTTGTTGCAGAGCGTGGGCTCTAGAATGCACGGGCCTAGTTGCCTTGTTCACTTATTTTACTTTTTTCTCCTCCCAAAGATTTCTTCAGTCATTTCAAAGATGCCTAAAGCTGACTTCTATGTTCTGGAAAAAACAGGACCTTCATTTCAGAACCCGTCTCTGTTTCCTGTGCTGTTACATTTTCATATGACAGAAGCCATGCTGTACGCCTTACTGAATCCAACATTTGCCCAAGACGGTCATCATCAGGTGCTGAGCATGAATCGCAACGCAGTGGGGAAGCATTTTGAGCTGATGATCGGGGACACACGGACTAGTGGAAAAGAGGTTGTGAAGCAGCTCCTCTCAGAGTCTGTACTCAAAGATGAGCCTCGGGTATTCTTCCCACCAGAGAAGATAGTCCGCTACAGACAGATGTTTTCATCTACTGAACACAACAGAGTGGAGGAGTTATATGATTCATTATTACAAGCTATTGCCTTCTATGAACTGGCTGTTTTTAATACTGAATCTTAAAATTCTGAGGTTAATATATTACATGCTGTTAATATTCTAAGAATTTATACTTATTAGCTCCTAAGTTGTAAAAGCAACTGTTTCGAACATCCATGTTAACGGAGAAGAAAGCACAAGTTTGAATGTATTTAGATGTTTAAAGTCAGATTTTTGGCTCTTGAATGGTTTATACAATAATAAACCAAGGCTAAATCAATAAAATGAGATCCTGTGCCTTTCAGGTTTAAGTGTTAAAAAAGATGATGTTCCTTAAACATCCAAAACAGGAAACAAAGTTCTCTTCCTTGAAAGGCAAGTGCCATCTATACTAAAAGATTTGCATTATTAATTGTTAAAGTGAGGACTAATGAATTTTCTGGATGGTGCTCATCATGGGAATAAAGCTAAATATAATCAGTAACACAACTTGTGGAGTCCTCCTTTTGCTCTGTGAGTACAATGTGGTTTGATGGCTTCAGAAGGAACTCTTCATCAGCTCAATCTATTAAGCACCAAACAAGCAAGTTTTGTTTAACAGGCTCTTTTTCGTTGCTGCACTATGTGGCCTGTGAGATATTTGACCCCTGACCTGGTGTCAAACCTGTGCCCCTTACAGTGGAAGCATGGAATCTTAACCACTGGACCATTGGGTAAGCCCAATAGGCTCATTTTAAAAACTTTTTAAATTGAAGGGTAATTGCTTTACAGAATTTTGTGCAGGCTCATTTTTTAACTTGGAAATATTTTACTCAATAGACCATCTTCTCAGAAAAGTAGCACTTAATTTTTTTCCCCATATCTCTCCATTTTGCTTAAGCTCAGGCCCTCCTTATATCTCACTTATACTGAACCCAAGTCACCCTGATGTCAAAGGATTAATTCTTTCCTTTAAACTAAAAGTGGAGAATACTTGTTGGAAAAAAAAATCCTAATAATCAGATATCTATAACATACATGAAAGTCCTCGCTTCCAGTGCCTCCAACTCCCTAGGCACTTTGATATGCACTCCAGACTTGTGGCCATGCACTGTCAATCTCTACCTATGTGACTATTTAGAAGCATCTCCACCTGGGAACTGTTGCAGATACCTCCAAGTACAGGTCTGAAACCATTCTTCCTCCAGACCACCTCATTTGCCACTGTGTGGTACTCTGGTAAACAGCTTCACCAGCCATTCAGTTGGTCAGGCCAGGTGGGTGGCATTCTACTTCTCACATATTTCTGGTAATAGCTGTGGTGAAAATGTGTTCAAGTTAGACATTTAAAGGATAAGACACTAAGTACTGAAAAGTCATCAAAATGTGGTAACTTTTATCACAGAAGTAAATCTTAAGTCTTACAGGTATTTATCACCTTTAAGAACTGAGAAAGTATTTTCTCAAAATATGCTAAACCTGAAAAAAGAAAAAGCTACTACCTGTGTCCATACTAGGGAGGAAAGTGCTTCTTTCATTTCTTGATTTTTGGTATCCATACTACCCAGATGATTTCATCTGGAACTCCCATTTAAATATTGCATAGTCTTACGTTTAGCCTTTAATTTAATCAATGTACTAGCAATACAAGATAGATTGAACAAATAATGTAAGAGGTAAAAACATTTTGTACACAGATATATGTCTATATTTTTCAACTGTAGAAAATTAGGATCCTTACCTTTTGAAGTGAAAACATAATTCTCCAGATAATGTAACTGAATATTAAGCTAATATATAGTATAAACACTTGAAATAGGAAACTATTTTCAGATACACCTGATTATCTGATTGTAAAAATGATTTTACGTGAAATGTGTATTTTAAAATCTTGTAATTAAAAATACTTTCTCCAAAAATATAACCTTAAGTGGAAATGGCTATCATGTAGAAATCCTAGAGTAGAATCCTTTGTTACAGTTTGAATGAACAGAAGTTTATCCAGAATATTTATATTAATATCTTTATGAAATAAAACATCAATGATATAAAAATACAAGAAAAATGTACAAGACAAATTATTTGAGTTATCAAAATATACAAGATCTCACATTTGTACTATTGCTAAAAAAAGATTTATGAAAACTACAATTCATAATCTTGATTTCACCTTCTCAGTATTCAGTGATTCACATGGTAACACATCCTGGACAGCACACTAACAATAAATTTATCAGGAAAAACTTACTTTTTAAAAAATGGTACATAATTTCTTCCCTTGGAAGTTTTCTTACTTTTGTCCATGCTATTTCATATTCTGGATTGTGTAAGCTTATTTATTTTTTAAAGATCATTTATTTATTTGGCTGCATGGAGTCTTAGTTGCAGCATGTGGGCTCTAGTTTCCTGACCAGGCATCGAACCCCGCCCCCTGCATTGGGAGCTCAGAGGCTTAGCCACTGGGCCACCACGGAAGTCCCTAAACTTATTTTTTAAAAGATCATCACCTGGGTGATTCACATTCACAATTTGACAGGGTGCTGACACTTGGTTGGAGAGAGGTGGATTGAGGGTCACAAGAAAGGGAGAAGGTGTAGATTAGTTTGGCATTGAAGCACCTTTAGGAATATTTAGGAAACTCTACCTTCTAGAAACAGCCCACACACATATTCCAACAGAGCTAAATCAGGTAATACAAAACCTACAGAAAAAAAATACTACCATAATTATAAATAATTTGTAACTCCAATTTTTTCATTTTAAATATTTACACACTAATAAAAATATACAAATAGTCTGTTTTAAATGTACATTAAGAGAAATAAACACTTCCATGAACATTAATATAAAAATTTATCTTGAGAGCCACATGAGACTCCATAGAAGGCATTGTTAATGTAGAATATTAAGGGAAGTCAGCTGCCAAAGTGTTCATAGTCTCTTTTGAAATGTGAAGATGAATTCCTTCAAGATAGTGCAGGAATCTGTCAAAATTATAAGGAAAAATACAATTTAAATATTAATATTTTCATAAGAATATCAATCTGTAAACAGCTATGTCAAACAGCTATGTTATATAAAACAGCTATGTTTTATAAGAAACTTTACCTTCTTTTACTTTTTCCTTGTTCCTTTAGCTTCTCAGTCCTACAGATGTTTCGAAGAGTTGGCAAGTATTCAATTATACTAGCTTGTCTATTACCCAGGTTCAGAAGAGATCGGCTGGAAAATACACTTTTGATGACTGCTACCCTCTGCCAAGCACTGCTGTAAATTAAAAGTAATGCATTACCTTTTGATTTTTAATGTCCAATAAAAATGCAACAGTCTCCAACACAACCAGCTTTTGGTCTCTACTCCACCTTGATTCTAGTCTAGTGAAGTGAAAGTCACTCAGTAGTGTCCGACTCTTGAGACCCCATGGACTGTAGCCCACAAGGTTCCTCTGTCCATGGGATTCTCCAGGCGAGAATACCGGAGTAGGCTGCCATTTCCTAGTCTAGACTAGATTAACTGTATTCCAGATGAACTTCCGGTACCATTTTTAACACATCAGTCACTTCTGTACTGAAAACACTTTCTTGGCCACCTGCTGGCTGCACAGCAAATCAGATCTCTTCCCTGTGATCCAAGAGTCTTCCAAATCTACTCCCCCTGCCCCCAATCTCTCATTATTTCTCTTCTCAGAAATCAGGCCGGTCTCCTTAACTGTCTCCTTACAAGCTACAATATTATAGGCTTACCTGGTCAATAAAGCCCAGCATTTCAAAATTAGTAAGAGAAAGAAACCGATAACTTCCCCTTTTTTACCATTATTGAAAAAAGTAAACAGAAGACTTACTCTAAATTAGCTGCAGACTGACTGAAGCATACGTTGTTGCGTCTTTGAGAAATATAAAAAGTAAGCTCTCTTGTGGGATCTCTTCCTAATTTCTTGCAAGAATTCAGAGACGTTTCCAACGCTTTTGAAATAGCAGAAGAACATTTAGTAAAGCTGAGAGCTTCTACAGCCGCCTTTATTTCTCCAGATCTTTGAGAAATCCATCCATCACTACTCTCGAGACTAAATTCATCACAAAGTCCACTTTTAACCTTTCCATTTGTCCAACCAAAATCATCTTTACCAAACTCCCTTTGTTCCCGTACATCCATTAGAAGAGCATCTAAGAAGGACATGTTGTCCATGAACTCAGTGAGAGAATTTAAACAGTGAGAAACAAGGACAGAACATTTTTTTTCTGCTGGTGTTGTGGGAGGACGAGGAATAGATTCAACGTTTGACTCTAGACATTTGTTTAGTTTCTTTGTCTCTGGATTGCTTTCTTTATCTCTGGCTTTCCTTTCTTCTAAATTTGAAGAAGATGCAGAGTAAAGACGAATACATTCACCAGAAATGTCCAATTCACTGTCAAATAAGTCACTGTCATCTAAAGTTACAATCTTTTTCTTATGTTTCTTTTTTGGTGACTTTTTCAAAGGCTTCTCTCCTTCAAAAGGTGTCCCAGCGAGACATCGCATGTTTTCTGTTGCTGCACTGGTGTCCACATTTATTGATGAAACAGAAGAGTTTTCTGTTTCTGGAATGATACCAACAGGTAGTGGTAGAATGAACTCAAGATTACTATATAAGAAATCCACATTCTGCATTTGGAATTCTGTAAGAAGGTGGATGAGCTTATGCCATTCTTCCTTTGTTCTGATTTTGTGCTGAAAAACAATTGTGAGTAAAGAAATGTTATTATAATAGTACCTAGTCTGAACATTTTTCTACCCATATGAATAGTGTCATTCCTATCTATCTTCAAAGTAATGAGTCTCTACCCTTCATAATTGTATTAACTTACACTTCCTTAATGTATCAAAACAGTATTAGGAGTCTAAAAAATTAACTTGGAGTGTTAAACTGAAGAATTAAATTCCTAATTGTCAGTATATACCCTAATTCAATAATTAGCAGTTCGTTTGTTTAAAAACTACTATTCTGAAACTTTTTTTAATCTGAAATATCTCTAAGTTCTATATTCTATAATATATATTTAAAGCAATGCCTAGGCACCATTTGTCATAATGGTACAATGTGTTAAAATGTGGTACAATGTGTTAAAATCAGCAATCTGAAGCCTATACAAATTATTGGTAAATTACAATTAACCTTAAATTCAAAGGATAGAAGTGAGTGTTGGGAAGATGAAAAAGCACATAAATATTCCAAACCAGACACTGAAAATACCTTCAAAAATGAGAATAAGTCTTCAGATGGGGAAAAAATGTTCTTAAGGCCGAACAAGGTCTCAGCACAACCAGTGTCACATTTGGGAAGGTCTGTGGGAATCCTTTTTGTATTTTTAGGGTTATTTTTGAAATCAGGCTCATCTTCTGAACAAACAAGTGGTACATTTCTGCTATTTCCTCCTAGAATATTAGTAAAAGAAAAACTGAGTATACATATTTTTATCAGACTGTAACAAGCAATTATTTAACATCCAAGATCCTTTGGCATTTTTTTCTACCTAATTCTCATTTTGTTATTCTCCATCTGTGTATCTGATTCACAAAGAGAACAATACAAACATTATTTCTATATAAATTAAGTGGGGGTGGGATGTGGGGTAAGCTTACAAACAATCCAACTGAACAAACTGCAAGGACACACAAATATCTAATAAACTCATAAAAAGATGTACAATTTCACCAATGATCATGGAGATTGATATTCATTTTTCACCTTTTAAATTTGGAAAAAATAAAAAGATAATCACTGCATACATTAATGAGAAACTGAAGATGACTTATGTCCAATTCACTGTCAAATAAGTCACTGTCATCTAAAGTTACAATCTTTTTCTTATGTTTCTTTTTTGGTGACTTTTTCAAAGGCTTCTCTCCTTCAAAAGGTGTCCCAGCGAGACATCGCATGTTTTCTGTTGCTGCACTGGTGTCCACATTTATTGATGAAACAGAAGAGTTTTCTGTTTCTGGAATGATACCAACAGGTAGTGGTAGAATGAACTCAAGATTACTATATAAGAAATCCACATTCTGCATTTGGAATTCTGTAAGAAGGTGGATGAGCTTATGCCATTCTTCCTTTGTTCTGATTTTGTGCTGAAAAACAATTGTGAGTAAAGAAATGTTATTATAATAGTACCTAGTCTGAACATTTTTCTACCCATATGAATAGTGTCATTCCTATCTATCTTCAAAGTAATGAGTCTCTACCCTTCATAATTGTATTAACTTACACTTCCTTAATGTATCAAAACAGTATTAGGAGTCTAAAAAATTAACTTGGAGTGTTAAACTGAAGAATTAAATTCCTAATTGTCAGTATATACCCTAATTCAATAATTAGCAGTTCGTTTGTTTAAAAACTACTATTCTGAAACTTTTTTTAATCTGAAATATCTCTAAGTTCTATATTCTATAATATATATTTAAAGCAATGCCTAGGCACCATTTGTCATAATGGTACAATGTGTTAAAATGTGGTACAATGTGTTAAAATCAGCAATCTGAAGCCTATACAAATTATTGGTAAATTACAATTAACCTTAAATTCAAAGGATAGAAGTGAGTGTTGGGAAGATGAAAAAGCACATAAATATTCCAAACCAGACACTGAAAATACCTTCAAAAATGAGAATAAGTCTTCAGATGGGGAAAAAATGTTCTTAAGGCCGAACAAGGTCTCAGCACAACCAGTGTCACATTTGGGAAGGTCTGTGGGAATCCTTTTTGTATTTTTAGGGTTATTTTTGAAATCAGGCTCATCTTCTGAACAAACAAGTGGTACATTTCTGCTATTTCCTCCTAGAATATTAGTAAAAGAAAAACTGAGTATACATATTTTTATCAGACTGTAACAAGCAATTATTTAACATCCAAGATCCTTTGGCATTTTTTTCTACCTAATTCTCATTTTGTTATTCTCCATCTGTGTATCTGATTCACAAAGAGAACAATACAAACATTATTTCTATATAAATTAAGTGGGGGTGGGATGTGGGGTAAGCTTACAAACAATCCAACTGAACAAACTGCAAGGACACACAAATATCTAATAAACTCATAAAAAGATGTACAATTTCACCAATGATCATGGAGATTGATATTCATTTTTCACCTTTTAAATTTGGAAAAAATAAAAAGATAATCACTGCATACATTAATGAGAAACTGAAGATGACTTAAATATTGCCTAGTAGGTAATGGTTAATTATGTTACATCCATTTTATATTACAGAATAGCATGCAGTTGAGGAAAAAAGGGCTAGGACTATATACTGACAATAAATTGTCAAGTAAAAGAAAAGCAAATTATTTAACTATACATAGTGCTGGTAATTCTGCTAAATAAGTAGGCAGCAATATTTGTATATACACAGATAAAGGTCTAATGTTAGCTACCTTTAAGAAGCAGAGAAGCTCTTTTACTTTTCATGCTATATATTTCTCTACTGTTTGATTTCCACTGAGTGTATATTTGTATGTATGTATGTGTGTTTTTAAGACAGGATGAAATGCACTTAAGATCTTCAAGAAAATAAATAATGTTAAAGTTTTCGGTACTGCATTTTATATCCAGTAATATGGTGATAGTTATTAACTATTTTATGACAATTTCATGTCTTATTTATCATATTTACTTCTAAGCAATAGTGAAACTGCCAGCTTAAATTGAATTATTAATAAATACTTGAAAAGAATAAGATATTAAATTCTGAACTAACTGAAAAACTGATAAGGGATTAATATAACAGAACTTCACCTTTTAAAAATTTAAATAGTAGTATATTTCCCAGAGCAAGATCTATAACTATAGAACTGTGACTATGGAGCATGGAAACCACAAACTACGAACTTCTTCAGGGAAAGAACCATGTCTTATTCATATAAACACAGGACCTGGCATGGAGAAAGTCCTCAGAAAATGTCTGTGACTTGAATTAGGTAACAATGAAGCATTTTTGAAATGACAGAATTCTTAGGAAAGACAGGATTATAGGCTATTAAAGAAGCTAACAGCCATCTAAAAATAATTCACATATGGAAAAATCACCAATACATTTTTAATAAGTGAAAAAAGGAAGCTGCTAAATAATACAATTCATTTATAAGAAACTGTATATTCATAAATGTACAAGTAATCATTTGTTTCAGATTCAGTTTAATTGTAAATACCCACATTTAATGCTTACAAAACTTTCAGGAATAAAGTTGATGTATATATGTTTATTTTAATATTGACACGATACCCCAATGCTTAAAATTTTTATAATTTTCAAATATTTTGGTACATCATGTATTTTAATATAGAATCCCATAACAGACATTTCCTTTCTAACAAAGCAACTTACGACAAAAAGATAATGGCCTTTCTTCTAAAAATCCACCTCCACTTCTAATCCAGAACTGTAAGTAAAGGATACTTTTCCTGATATCACAAGTATTTGCAGTTAGCAATGTTACAAAATCCTTTACATCAGTTCTGAAGTTTTCAGTCAAGCAGATCATCTGTAGGTAGCTGGCAACATTTAGCTGGGGTCGGGGGGAGGTGAGGGGTAGAAAGGGAGAAAGAGAGGAAAGAAACATGGTCAACCGCAGAGTTAACAGAAATACATCAATACTCTAACAAAAAGCCAAATTTCGCTAAGATTTTAAAACATCTTAATTCTTATTGAGAATGACTGAAAAATATGAGGAACTATGTTACCAAATTAAAAGCATCTACATATAATGCTTTTATTAACTGTATACAGTCTGAGACAGCAAGACTGTATCTTGGTTTTTTTTTTAATGGGACATTCTCCAACCTGAATACTAAAGGCAATCTTATTAAACCTTAAGACAATCCCTTAGGATCAATGGTACAACCTGATGGAATATTTACAGCCATTAAAATGATAAACATGAATACTATACTACACAGGAAGAAACATACTTACTGAGTAACTTTTGAAAATCAGACTTAGTAAATCATATCAATGCATGCATAAAAGAATAAATGTATATAAATGAGAAATAGAAAAAAAATTTTTTAAACCTATTTGTTAGCAGTAAACATACAAAGTTTACTTTTAAATTTTATTTAGTGTACAATTAATTTCCTATATTATTTATAAAACAATATAATTCTTCTTATTGTTTATGGAAAGCTTTTTACCTTGAAAAGCTAAAACATATAAAATTATATTCACAGTTCACAGATATTACAAGACTACTAGCATTTTTATATTATAATAAATAAGACAATTAAAAACATTTTCTCCTATGGTATCTTTGACTTTATTCTATACATATGTATTATTCTTGCACGCATCTGGGACTTCTTCCCATAGACCAAGAATTCTCCTTTCAATAACAAAAGAGTACTTACTCTAAGACAAACCTTGCCATCAATAATAAGTTCTATAATCAACTTAAGAAAATATAAAAAGCCAATTATCTGAATGAACAAGAGAATAAACAAAGGCAGAAGAAAATGGAAGGGAAATCAACACTTGGACAAATGAAATGGCCTTGGGTGATTCTCCACCACATTTGAAAATTGATTTTTGACTGACTGCAGGCTGTAATAGTGGTAGCTAAAACTCACAGCAACTAGAAAGTGAGGGGGAGGTCCACGAACGTAGAGAAACAGAAATTCTAACTCTAAAGAACGCAAATCACTGGTTGATGCTTGAACTTCATGTGTGTGAGGCTATCTTAAAGCAGCCCAGCTAAAACTAAAAGAATTGAACAGAATACTTGTTCAGAAGAACAAAAAGAATCCAGAATATATATATACATTCACAATGTACAATATATCATTCACAAAGTACAAGATAAAAATCTAAAATTACTAGACATACAAAGAAATAGGAAAAGTAACCAATACCTCAGAGGCAAGACAGTCAAGTAGAGACGGATCACAAGATGACAAAGCTGGAATTAGCAGAAAGAATTTTAAAACAGCTAGTAAAACTATGTTTAAGGAAAACATGCTTATAATGAACAATAGGAAATTTCAACAGAAAAACAGAAGCCATAAGAAGGAAGCAAAAAGAACCTGTAAAACTAAAAATTAATGTAATATCAGAATAAAGATTTCTGTGGATGGACCTCATGGAAAAACAGAGATGGCAGGAGAAAAAGGTCAGTAGACTTGAAGATAAATCAATATAAATCACCAAATCAGAAGTATAAACAGAAAAAAAAATTGAGGGAGTGGCCTGGGGAAGAAACAGCACATCTCAGTGACATGGGGGTCAATGTAAATGTCCAACCTTCTTGTAATTAAATCCCCAGATGGGAAAAAGAGAAAATGAAAATAAAATAAATTTGGAAAAACAAGCCTACAAAGTTCCCTAATTGGAAGAACGATATATAATTAAGGATAATAGATAATGAAGAATCACAAACAGGATAAATATGAAGAAAAATAATATCTAGGAACATCATAAGAAAACTGCTATAAACTAAAGTTAAAGAGGATCTTGAAGGCATCTAGAAGAAAATGACACATTACATACGGGGCAGAAACAAATTTAAAAAATCTGTTCAAACTGCTGGGACATAACAGAAACAGTGGTGATCGAAACACAGTGAAATGACATGTTTAAAGTAGTGATGGAAAAAATGAAAGAAATCTAATATAATCCACTGCCAGCAGACTTGTTCTATAAGAACTGCTAATGAAGTTCTTGAGGCTAAAGAGAAATAGGAAAAAGATCTGAGGAAAAACTCAGATCTTCATACAGAAATTAAGAACATACAAAATTACACAGGTAAATAAAAACTTGATTTTTTACCTTCTTATTTTCTTTAAAGTATATATGATCAGCTAAAGCAAAAAAACAGAGCATTGTATCAAGGAGTCGAGGAGTTTATAATATATGCAAACACAAAGAATTTGAAAATTAAAGCATAAAGTTTCATAACAGACAAAACTAATCTGAGTTAACACACATTAGAATAGTGGTTATCGCTGGTGAAGAGGGGAGTGCTAACTAAAAAGGGCCCAAGGGAACTTTTTGAAGTGATTTTGATCTGGATAATGAGGTGATTTTGATCTGGATAATGGTTACATGGATGTTTATCTCTGTTCATATTTTTCAACTTGTATACTTAAGTGCAATTTTAACTGTATATACATTTCACCTTAAAAAAGCACTGGTTACTACGAAAAAGACCTAAAGAACACTGGAGTCTAGTAAAAATTTGAATATTCAAATTTTGAAAAAAAATTTTAAGTTAAAAAAAAAAATCAGAAGTCTCCCAGAACTCAAAATGGGCTTCCCTGGTGGCTCAGAGAAACCCAGGTTCGATCCCTGGGTCGGGAAGATCCCCTGGAGAAGGAAAAGGCAACTCACTCCAGTATTCTTGCCTGGAGAATCCTATGGATGGAGGAGCTTGGTAGGCTACAGTCCACGGGGTTGCAAAGAGTCGGACACGACTGAGTGACTTCACTTTCACTTAAAACTCAAAAATGTTAATGTACCCCTTAGTTAACATATAGATAAATATTATAATAAATTACCTGTTATGTAATTGTGATATATAATTTATGATCATCAAAATTCAAAGCTTACCAGTGAAGGAGTATTAAAGTTAATTTCTTCAAAGCAGCCATCAAACATTAAACTAAATGTTGGATCTATAGTGAAAAAACATAGTTTTAAACATTAAAACCATAAGGTACTTTCTCTAGTCATACGTTCTCTATGAAAGTATTCTATATTTCACCAGTAATGAAAACATCATACAAATTATAAATCACTAAGGAACTGAATTTCTACCTTGACCTTTTAAACTACCAAGTTACTTGTGATTAACATGATTTTAATGATATTTTTAGAGTACAATCATTAACTATTAAATGGGCCATTAATTTCTAAGTAGAGTCTAACACAAACACATTTTCCTACAAAAATCCATAGTAGAGACATTCTGAATATCCACAATAACAAATACTGAAAATATTATAATACAATATACAGAATGAAAAATATTGCATGAAATTTTAAAATTAAAAACTGAAAAAAAATAAAATAAAATTTAAAACCAAATTCTAATTATAAAGAAAAGGGGACCAATTCTGTGAGACTGATGATGGCTGACTTCAGCTAAAATATGCAATTAATCCATACAGAAACATTACCAAGGGCTAAGGAATGGCCAAGTTCAATATTAAGGAACTGCAGAAAGGTTAGGTTCCATAAAAAATTCTGACCAGTAAATGACGTTTGGTGACCTAATTATAAGTAGGAGGAAGGGATAAAGAGAAAGATCTGTTATTTTTCTTTCCAAAACCCCTTCACTGGCTTGTCCATAAATTTCTTTGTGTAGGTAGGCTGTTGTTGGCATCCTAAATATCTAACATCCCAACATAGTAATTCAAAGTAGTATCCATTTTTTAAAGTCATTGGTATTTGCAAGTTAATATATTAAGTTTTATAATTATGCAATGCTGCAAATCAATTGCAAATTTGAATAATTCTTAGTTGATTAATAAAAATGATCTAGAAGCCTCCTCTTTAGGAAAAAACCAATTTAATTCACCAGCAGACTTCTAAAGCAATGTATCTAACCAAAATTAGAAGCTTTCCCCAAATATTTTAACCGAAAGTAATTAATTGTAAAGTCACTGGTTACCTACCACTTGTCGTAAGGATTACAGGTCTTTTCGTGGTTGCCATGAATGTTTTGATTGCATTCAAAAATCCAGCATCTTCTTCGAAAATGACATCAACCTAAGAATAAAATGGTTATTAGGATATTGACACAGTGAGTAACAATACACTTATTTGAATATCACTTATGTATACACAGTAGATACACTATATGTCAGAGACAAAATTTATGAATTTGTAAACAGTGTGACTTCACACCACGCTTAAAATGTCTTACACTATTAAAAGAGTAAAGAAATTATCAAACATTAAAACCAAAGAAATACAGTCACCTATTAATATAATTGGATAAGTATGAGCCAGTATAATTCTACAAACTCTAAACAGTAATCAAATTGCATGAATCATGTTCCTGAAAAATTCTATGGTTGACAGTTTTATTCACTTTAATGTGAAATGAGTGAGTGTTAGTCACTCAGTCATACCTGACTCTTTGCAACCCCATGGACTGTAGCCCGCCAGGCTCTTCTGTCCATGGGACTCTCTAGGCCACAATACTGGAGTGGATTGCCATTCTCTTCTCCAGGGGATCTTCCGACCCAGGGATTGAACCCGGGTTATACACACAATTATTCCTGGCTTTCTTGGCTATTTTACAGATCGTCAGAGTAAAATATATAGTAACCTCTAGAATAAGCTTTTATCAGGAGATATCACAAATGTATACCTCTGTAAACCTACCTCCTCAAAAAGAATGAGGGATGTTGCATTTTTCCTGTTGGGTTCCTCAGCCCCAAACTCTTTGACATTTGAATTAGTTGTGTTTGTAGATTTAGTCTGAATGATTTGTTTCTGTTCAAAAGAATTTTTGATTCCTGCATATAAAATAATATTTTATATAAAATCAACTTTTTTATTAGAATATAATTACTTTATAATGTAGTGTTAGTTTCTGCTGTACAATGATATGAATGAGCTGTATGTATACATATATCTTCTCCCTCATGGACCTCCCTCCCACCCTAACCCTCTATCCCACTCATCTAGGTCATCACAGAGCACCAAGCTGAGCTTTCTGTGCTATACAGCAGCTTCCCACTAGCTATCTATTTTACACATGGTAGTGTATGTATGTTAATCCTCATCTCACAATTCATCCGACCCTCCCCTTCCCCTGCTGTGTTCACATGTTTCTTCTTTATGTCTGTGTCTCTATTCCTGCCTTGGAAGTAGGTTCATCTGTACCATTTTTCTAGATTCCACATACATGCTTTAATGTATGATATTTGCTTTTCTAACTTACTTCACTCTGTATGATAGACTCCAGGTTCTTCAGGTCTCTACAAATGACCCTATTTTCTTTCTCTTAGTGGGATGAATAATATTCATTGTATATATGTACCCTATCTTCTTTCAAATCAACTTTTGATTGAACATTGACTATTTCCACAGAATAAGCTCAAACTGAAATCCCCTATCAAAACTGAAACAAAGTGTCAAGACTGCTACAAGTAGGACCTTCAGACGTTTAATAAATAACAACAGGAACTCATGAAATATGATCCAATTTTTATGAATCAGGGTTCTTTGTCAATTTAGTGTCTTACCTTTATTATTTTCCAGAAGTGCTCCTATTTGTTCATTATTTTTTCGCTTAGAAGACACTTTAAAATAATTTGCCAAAGTTTTAGGTGGAAGTGTTCGCTTTGGTCCACTACTTTGTGGTGATGGCGGAGGAAGTTTTCTTGGTGATGTAACAACCTTCTTGGGGGAGCATAATTTTTCTGCCAAAAACAAACTGCACTTAAAAACAAATATTCTAAAAATTAAACAGATGGCAAGATTGAGTTATCCACAGTATAATTCTATTCATACCAGTTAAAAAGCAAAGATATAAAAATTCTTTTTCATTCTTACAGTCAAATACTCTTTACGCTTAAATATTACTGTATTGTTAGCCTATCAGTAGAGAAGATAAAGCCAATCATCTGGAAAAGATACTCTTTTCCATTTTTGAAGTAAATGCTCACAATCCCTTATATTTCTTGTGTATCACAGATGTTTCACTCTGTCTATATCTGCTCGAGGTCAAAAGAAGCTAGAGGGGCACTTCTCTGGTCATCAGTGGTTAAGACTCCACTCTCCCAATGCAGGGGGGCCTGGGTTCAATCCCAGGTCAGGAACCTAGATCCCACGTGGTGCATCTAAGCGTTCACATGCCACAACTAAAGCCTGGAGGAAAAGCGATATTGGTGTATACTGAGCATATGACATGCCTTCTAGTCCAACTTTGATTTGCCCACAGTAAATGGTACCCCAAGCGATATGTTTTTCTAGATATGAAACATGAATACAAAGTTAAAAACTAATGGCTGATGTCCACCTTTCAGAAGCCTGACAGCAGCCTGGCATTTATCCCAGAGCTTGTCCTTTACTCCTCTCTAAGTACCCCAATTCAGCCTTTACATGCACTGCTGCTGCTGCTGCTAAGTCGCTTCAGTCATGTCCGACTCTGTGCGACCCCACAGACGGCAGCCCACCAGGCTCCTCCGTCCCTGGGATTCTTCAGGCAAGAACACTGGAGTGGGGTGCCATTTCCTTCTCCATTACATGCACTAGGTATTATCAATGGACTCAGAGCAGAATCTTCTTTACATACCAGCATACGTGCACATATCCATGACTGTGTCCTATTCTTTTTCTATACCCCACCTTCAGAGATCTTATATTTCTTGTGTATCATGCTGCTGCTGCTGCTAAGTCACTTCAGTCGTGTCCAACTTTGTGTGACCCCATAGACGGCATCCCACCAGGCTCCCCCATCCCTGGGATTCTCCAGGCAAGAATACTGGAGTGGGTTGCCATTTCTTGTGTATCATAGATGTTTGAAAAAACAGTAGAAATTTTGAGCTTTGAAAAAAATTACCATAGATATCACTATCATGTCATAAAAATCAGACATTTTAACATCACCAGGGAAGAGGTATAATCTTGAAATAAAAAATATCTTAGTATCACTAAAAGTGGTATAACCAGTTGTTATGTATCTCTTGCTATGACACCACAGGAAGCGCAGCCCCATCTGTGAATGTATACCGGCACCAAAACGGAAACGAATCTATAATCAAGCGCACAGATCTAACTGCCAGTTTATAAGAAATACAAGGCAGAGGAAGGTATTAACTGATACCATGTACATATAGTCAGCCAAATCTAGAATGTGAGGCATTTTTATGACCAATGTCCCATGCTCTTCAACAAACAAATGACATGAAGAGAAAGAGTGAGGGAGTTGTTAAGAGAAATGAAAAGACACTTAAGAGACAGTAATCTAAGGTGTGGACTTTGTTTGAATCCTGATTTGAACGAACCATTTGAAACAACAGAAAACTGAAATCAGACTATGTATCAGATCAAATTAAAGTATGTGGTTAACTTTGTTAGTCTGGTTAGGATATTGCAATTATGCTTTTAAAAAGTCCTTATCAGTTAGAGCTAAATACTAAAGTATATATATATACAAACATGAGTAAAATTATGTGATGGTCATAAGATTTGTTTTAAAACATAAAACCTGAGAAAAATTTGAAAGGCACATATATAAATAGGAAGAGATAAAATATGGCAAAATATTGATTATTAAAATTCTTTTCTTAAATTTTCATTTCTTAAAGGCTATGATTTGAAGAAAATAATTCACTTACTTGGTGACCTGCCGATATTGTAGCTATTAAAAAAGCAGGGTTTCTGTGAGTTGACACCTTGTTTGTCTACTTGATGAGACTGAGTAGCTTCCTTCAGCTGAGACAGAATCTGTCTACCACTGCGCTGAGAAGAGGCATTCACTTCAAATATCTAGAAGAAGAATACATGAAAAGGGGCAGAATGGTTTACATTTCTTTTCATTTCACTACATTAGTATTCATCCACTAGAGCTGTTACTAACCTTAAATCCAAGTTCTTGGGCACAAGCATATACCGCAGCAGTCTTCCCCACGCCTGTTGGCCCTGTTATAAGAACGGTATTACAAAGGCGATTTTCTTCTTCATCATCTGAACTGCCTTTGAAGTCTCTGCTATCCAACGAATCTGAAAAATCATTCAAACGCACATAAAACAACTGTATGGGCAGCAGTTCTGTCTCACCAAACCCGGTGACCAAATCCCACAACTTCCTGCCGATAAATGTTGGCAATTCAATGTACAAAAACGAAAAAACCCAACATAAGATACCAAATAAGAAGCCTCACAAAAGTGTTTAGCTAATCTAATTCTAAAAATGTTCAGTGAAATGGAAAAAAAAAAAAAGACTCAAAATACCTTCCTGTTTCTCATCTCTTTTTCCCTTCAAATTCTGTCCTTCTTCCAATTCAGCTCTTCTTTTCCAGTCTTTCAACCAACTATCAAAAGAAAATGTATGTTAATAAAGATAAGTCACAGAATATAGTTTTTAGACAATGTTAAAATGGTTGTTGGGGGGAAGGTATGGTATACTGTTACATTTTAAGAATTCCATGATGCTTTTGAATCAACTATATAGTAAAATAATTTTACACTGGCATGAATATTTTAAAGTGAAGTAATTTTGCCTAAATACTCAAGACGATATGTGCAAGGATATTCACTACAACACTGTTTAAATTAGCCTCCAAAAGGAAAAGCTTAAAAGTGTAACAGTAGGGAAAAAGATACCTTATGGTATGGTCACATAAGAAACCAGTACAGAGAAACTTAGAAATGGAATAGACTGTACGATGACTTGAAAGATGTCTAATACACCATGCTATGAGTAGGAAGATTAAATTCTCGTCTGGAGCTAGACCGCCTGAGTTTAAATTGAGCTCTACCACTTTTTAGATGTATGACCTCGTACAACCAACTCAACCTCTCTAGGACTCATTCTTCCTGAGGAACAGTATTTACCCTCATTGGATCATTCTAAGGAACAAATGAGCTAAGAACTATCAAGTACTTAGAACAATGCCAATCTCAAAGTGTTTATTATTATGGCTCCCAATTCCTTGTATGAAATCCTTTGGGCCAGTTGAGTTTTAGAATTCAGGATTTTTCAGACATTAGAAATGTAATTTGGAACATATACTATATATCACATAATACCTTTAGTGGGTCTGTGGCATCACATCTATAATCACTGGATCTTTCTGCTTGGGACCGATAAAGACTATAATGAACTTTTGTCGTTGTTTAGTCGCTAAAGTTGTGTCCAACTCTTTCCGACTAAATGGACAGTAGCCTTCTAGGCTCCTGTTCATGGGATTTTCCAGGCAAGAATACTAGAGTGGGTTGCCTTTTCCTTCTCAAACCTGCATCTCCTGCGCTGCAGGCAGATTCTTTACCTCTAAGCCATCAGGGAAGGTCATAATAATTATTATGTATATAATAAAGTTAATAAACTTTCAATTTCCAGAACTCTTTGGAGGTGGGAACTGAAGACAAAGGATTATGACCTGAGTTAGTAGTAATATGATCCTATCTGTTAGGAAGAGCAAATATATGCATTAATTTTTTTCTGGAAGGTTTTATAACTGTCTCTTATACACATCTAGATGTGTATAAGAGACAGGTCCGACTCTGTCCCACCAGGCTCCCCCATCCCTGGGATTCTCCAGGCAAGAATACTGGAGTGGGTTGCCATTTCTTGTGTATCATAGATGTTTGAAAAAACAGTAGAAATTTTGAGCTTTGAAAAAAATTACCATAGATATCACTATCATGTCATAAAAATCAGACATTTTAACATCACCAGGGAAGAGGTATAATCTTGAAATAAAAAATATCTTAGTATCACTAAAAGTGGTATAACCAGTTGTTATGTATCTCTTGCTATGACACCACAGGAAGCGCAGCCCCATCTGTGAATGTATACCGGCACCAAAACGGAAACGAATCTATAATCAAGCGCACAGATCTAACTGCCAGTTTATAAGAAATACAAGGCAGAGGAAGGTATTAACTGATACCATGTACATATAGTCAGCCAAATCTAGAATGTGAGGCATTTTTATGACCAATGTCCCATGCTCTTCAACAAACAAATGACATGAAGAGAAAGAGTGAGGGAGTTGTTAAGAGAAATGAAAAGACACTTAAGAGACAGTAATCTAAGGTGTGGACTTTGTTTGAATCCTGATTTGAACGAACCATTTGAAACAACAGAAAACTGAAATCAGACTATGTATCAGATCAAATTAAAGTATGTGGTTAACTTTGTTAGTCTGGTTAGGATATTGCAATTATGCTTTTAAAAAGTCCTTATCAGTTAGAGCTAAATACTAAAGTATATATATATACAAACATGAGTAAAATTATGTGATGGTCATAAGATTTGTTTTAAAACATAAAACCTGAGAAAAATTTGAAAGGCACATATATAAATAGGAAGAGATAAAATATGGCAAAATATTGATTATTAAAATTCTTTTCTTAAATTTTCATTTCTTAAAGGCTATGATTTGAAGAAAATAATTCACTTACTTGGTGACCTGCCGATATTGTAGCTATTAAAAAAGCAGGGTTTCTGTGAGTTGACACCTTGTTTGTCTACTTGATGAGACTGAGTAGCTTCCTTCAGCTGAGACAGAATCTGTCTACCACTGCGCTGAGAAGAGGCATTCACTTCAAATATCTAGAAGAAGAATACATGAAAAGGGGCAGAATGGTTTACATTTCTTTTCATTTCACTACATTAGTATTCATCCACTAGAGCTGTTACTAACCTTAAATCCAAGTTCTTGGGCACAAGCATATACCGCAGCAGTCTTCCCCACGCCTGTTGGCCCTGTTATAAGAACGGTATTACAAAGGCGATTTTCTTCTTCATCATCTGAACTGCCTTTGAAGTCTCTGCTATCCAACGAATCTGAAAAATCATTCAAACGCACATAAAACAACTGTATGGGCAGCAGTTCTGTCTCACCAAACCCGGTGACCAAATCCCACAACTTCCTGCCGATAAATGTTGGCAATTCAATGTACAAAAACGAAAAAACCCAACATAAGATACCAAATAAGAAGCCTCACAAAAGTGTTTAGCTAATCTAATTCTAAAAATGTTCAGTGAAATGGAAAAAAAAAAAAAGACTCAAAATACCTTCCTGTTTCTCATCTCTTTTTCCCTTCAAATTCTGTCCTTCTTCCAATTCAGCTCTTCTTTTCCAGTCTTTCAACCAACTATCAAAAGAAAATGTATGTTAATAAAGATAAGTCACAGAATATAGTTTTTAGACAATGTTAAAATGGTTGTTGGGGGGAAGGTATGGTATACTGTTACATTTTAAGAATTCCATGATGCTTTTGAATCAACTATATAGTAAAATAATTTTACACTGGCATGAATATTTTAAAGTGAAGTAATTTTGCCTAAATACTCAAGACGATATGTGCAAGGATATTCACTACAACACTGTTTAAATTAGCCTCCAAAAGGAAAAGCTTAAAAGTGTAACAGTAGGGAAAAAGATACCTTATGGTATGGTCACATAAGAAACCAGTACAGAGAAACTTAGAAATGGAATAGACTGTACGATGACTTGAAAGATGTCTAATACACCATGCTATGAGTAGGAAGATTAAATTCTCGTCTGGAGCTAGACCGCCTGAGTTTAAATTGAGCTCTACCACTTTTTAGATGTATGACCTCGTACAACCAACTCAACCTCTCTAGGACTCATTCTTCCTGAGGAACAGTATTTACCCTCATTGGATCATTCTAAGGAACAAATGAGCTAAGAACTATCAAGTACTTAGAACAATGCCAATCTCAAAGTGTTTATTATTATGGCTCCCAATTCCTTGTATGAAATCCTTTGGGCCAGTTGAGTTTTAGAATTCAGGATTTTTCAGACATTAGAAATGTAATTTGGAACATATACTATATATCACATAATACCTTTAGTGGGTCTGTGGCATCACATCTATAATCACTGGATCTTTCTGCTTGGGACCGATAAAGACTATAATGAACTTTTGTCGTTGTTTAGTCGCTAAAGTTGTGTCCAACTCTTTCCGACTAAATGGACAGTAGCCTTCTAGGCTCCTGTTCATGGGATTTTCCAGGCAAGAATACTAGAGTGGGTTGCCTTTTCCTTCTCAAACCTGCATCTCCTGCGCTGCAGGCAGATTCTTTACCTCTAAGCCATCAGGGAAGGTCATAATAATTATTATGTATATAATAAAGTTAATAAACTTTCAATTTCCAGAACTCTTTGGAGGTGGGAACTGAAGACAAAGGATTATGACCTGAGTTAGTAGTAATATGATCCTATCTGTTAGGAAGAGCAAATATATGCATTAATTTTTTTCTGGAAGGTTTTATAACACATCGTTAATAGTAAGGAATAGAAACAGGAGAAAAGAGGTACATTTACTTTTCACTTTCGATTTTTAAGATTTTACCTTGTGATGTAAAACTTTATAATTTCTAGCGTGTGTTAGTCGTTCACTCATGTCTGACCCTTTGCGATCCCACGGACAGTAGCCTGTCAGGCTCCTCTGTCCATGGATTCTCCAGGCAAGAATACTGGAGTGGGTGGCCACTCCCTTCTCCAGGGGATCTTCCTGACCCAGGGATCAAACCCGAGTTCCCCCCATTGTAGGCAGATTCTTTACCATTTGAGCCATCAGGGAAGCCCATAATTTCTAGATTTCAATATAAATAAATAGTAAAACTAGATTCATAAACTATTTCTCAATTCCTTTATAAATTTTACCAACCTATGTAACTTTTTTATAGCTAGCTCATTGCCTATGAGTTCACTGGAGTTCTGAGGTTGATACTTTTCCGTCCAAAGCATGTCTTCAATTCCAGAATCTAAAGAAAAAAATATGTATTGAAGCAATTTGTTCCTTGACATAAACATATATTCTTATACATTTACATTATTGTCTCATGTAACAATAAGTATTTGTAGAAATGTTTATATTTACAAACTGCCAAAAAAGGCAATTTTAAAAACCTAACATTACACTGAAAATTCTTCTCATCAAAACGGTTCCCCTTAAAAGCTAACCACCATAAAGTCTTATGACTATAAGATTTAAAAGTATACATTAAAAACGTTACTCAAAGCACTCAGTTCAGTTCAGTCACTCAGTTGTGTCCAACTCTTTGCCACCCCATGAACTGCAGCAGACTGGGCCTCCCTGTCCATCACCAACACCTGGAGTCCACTCAAACCCATGTCCATTGAGTCGGTGATGCCATCCAACCATCTCATCCTCTGTCGTCCCCTTCTCCTCTTGCCCTCGATCTTTCCCAGCATCAGGGTCTTTTCCAATGGGTCAGCTCTTCCCATCGGGTGGCCAAAGTATTGGAGGTTCAGCTTCAACATCAGTCCTTCCAATGAACACCCAGGACTGATCTCCTTTAGGATGGACTGGCTGGATTTCCTTGCAGTCCAAGGGACTTTCAAGAGTCTTCTCTAACATCACAGTTCAAAAGCATCAATCCTTCAGTGCTCAGCTTTCTTTACAGTCCAACTCTCACATCCATACATGACCACTGGAAAAACCATAGCCTTGACTAGATGGACCTTTGTTGGCAAAGTAATGTCTCTGCTTTTCAGTATGCTGTCTAAGTTGGTCATAACTTTCCTTCCAGTGAGTAAGCGTCTTTTAATTTCATGGCTGCAATCACCATCCCCAGTGATTTTGGAGCCCAGAAAAACAAAGTCAGCCATTGTTTCCATTGTTTCCCCATCTATTTCCCATGAAGTGATGGGACTGGATGCCATGATCTTGGTTTTCTGAATGTTGAGTTTTAAGCCAACTTTTTCACTCTCCTCTTTCACTTTCATCAAGCAGCTCTTTAGTTCTTCTTCACTTTCTGCCATAAGGGTGGTGTCATCTGCATATCTGAGGTTACTGATATCTTGATTCCAGCTTGTGCTTCCTCCAGCCCAGTGTTTCTCTGCATATAAGTTAAATAAGCAGGGTGACAATATGCAGCCTTGATGTACTCCTTTTCCTATTTGGAAGCAGTCTGTTGTTCCATAACCAGTTCTAACTGTTGCTTCCTGACCTGCATATAGGTTTCTCAAGAGGCAGGTCAGGTGGTCTGGTATTCCCATCTCTTTCAGAATTTTCCACAGTTTATTGTGATCCACATAGTGAAAGGCTTTGGCATAGTCACTAAAGCAGAAGTAGATGTTTTTCTGGAACTCTCTTGCTCTCTCGATGATCCATCAGATGTTGGCAATTTCATCTCTGGTTCCTCTGAATTTTCTAAAACCAGCTTGAACATCTCGAAGTTCACAGTTCATGTATTGCTGAAGGCTGGCTTGGAGAATTTTAAGCATTACTTTACTAGCGTGTGAGATGAGTGAAATTGTGCGGTACTTTGAGCATTCTTTGGCACTGCCTTTCTTTAAGAAATGCAAATTATGAAAAATAATTTGTACTATAAGAAATGATCTAAAGGACAAATGTAGCATACTTTTCACGAAGACTCTTCTTGACCACTAAAAAGATACACTGGAACCTTCTATAAGGTCAGCCTGAGTAAATGGAGAGAGGCTACACTCCTGACAGAGAAGACAACATTGGGAAGATACCAGGTCCCTTCAGGTTAACCTACACATTAATGCAAAATCAGAATGCCCATGGAATTTGTGGGGCTAAGGAATCTGCACTTCATTTAGTGGAGCAGTGCATGAAAGTAGTTTAAAAGAATTATAGATGGATAGATCTAGTATTGTCATACTGAGTGAAGTAAGACAGACACAGAAAGAAAAATATCATGTGATATTGCTTATATCCGGAATCTAAAAAAAAGGGAACAAATGAACATTTTTACAAAACAGAAGCACAATCACAGATGGAAGCAGGGATAAACTGGGAGATTGGGACTGACATATACATACTACTATATGTAGAATAGATAACTAGTAAGAGTCGGCTATATAGCACAGGGAACACTACTCAATACTCTGTAATGGCCCATATGGGAAAAGAAGCTAAAAGAAAGAATGCATATATGTACACGTATAACTGATTCACTTTGCGGCATACCTGAAACTGACACAACGGTGTAAATCAAGTATACTTCAATTAAAAAAAAAGAGAGAGACTTGCTGTACAAATGATCAAAACATACTCTAAATGAATAAATTAATTAGTTCAATAGAATACTCCAGATATGCTAGATAACCAAACGGGACTATGTCAGAAAAATCAGCCCAACAGGTGTAAAATAATAGGTAGAGTGTGATTCCAAGTTTTTAAAAAGGCCTACGTATTTAGGGAAGCACAGAAAAATCAACGGCCAAACAGAAATCTGTTAAATGCGGTTTATCTGTAAGACCCTAATCAGTGAGGCGTCCACGTCTTATTTTGTTTGAATGCAGCAATGAGCATACATTAAAAAAGAGAGGGAAAATGAGAGGTTAAAAACAAACAAACAAAAAACGTCTAGGACCAGAAGGAGAAAAGAATCTAATTTACCTGGAATAGAGGACCCTTCTGATGAAGACTCTTTGTCATCATCTATTATCAGAATATCAGGATCTTCTACTGCTGTTTCCACTTTACACCTTGTACTCAAAGCTGTTTGTTTCTTCCTGGATGTTTTAGGAAATGAACCTTTGGAAGAATCTAGCTTTATCCCACTGGAGTTGTTTCTTTTGTCAAGTTCTTCTGGTTTCCCATTTATCTTTCTTGGACTTTCTAAATATTCATTTGGTTTCCTTCTTTTGGATTTATGATTTTCCGTTTCCATGCGTTTCCTTTTGGTTTCTTTTCGGCTGACAATGGGCTCAAGTTGTGGACTTTCTATTTGGGAAATTACAGAAATGCATGTGCTTACCAATCAACAGAAAACAAATTTTATTACCCAATACTCTTAGTATCAGTTCAAAATACCCAATAGCCTTATTAGTATAAAATGAAAAGCCAAGAATCAAATATTCCATGCTGAAAGCTAGTTGCTATTTTGTTACTTAGACTGCCTTTTGTACAGGTTATAAAAACTACCTCATCTAAGACTTTCCTTAAATAAATTATTAATATTTTAACATAATTAAAGCTGTTTTGGGGTTGGCCACTCTGGAAGCCAGCAGAGGCCAACAATACATCACATAAGATGCTTTACTTTAGTTGAACAAACCTCACTGTCAACCACAAGAAAAGTTCTCTCAGTGGTGACCACTTCCAAGAGTTAATAGCTAACCTCAGCTATTTCAAAACTGAAATGTTAATGGAAATGATAGTAATTATCACTAACCTTGTTTACAATGACACTCAGAAAGTACCTGGTGCTCAGTTCTCTTTTTTAGAAGCAAAGAGAAGTATTTCCTCAAAGGAAATCTGGGATTTGACCACCTAATTTCCTCCAACAAAAAATTTCTTACTTCTTCAGTCAAATCTTTCCTTCTCCCCATAAACTGCAATAAAAAAACCAAATGTTCAATTAAACTCACATTCTAATAATATTAATCAGAATACTACCAATTATTTTCTGTTTATAAGTCTACATCAGGGTAGGATTAACTTTAGTCACTAAATACAACCCTTGACGGCAAAGCCGCATTTGCATAGCTTTAAAAGGACTTAGTTCATATTTTTATTGTTCTTTTTTAAATGAATTGTATTTTATACATTTATTAGAGGATAATTTTGACTGACAAAGTATCTAAATGTTCTATATAATCTAATACTCTTTTGAAACTGCCTATCATTAACTCTTAAAATGTTTTTAAAGCTCTCAGAGAATTTAAAAGAGATTTGTATTTTAATTGGGATTTATTTTTTAAAATTGGACTCTAGGAAGAGATGATCTTTAGGCTCTAACAGTAGACACGAAAAATTTTCTCCCTCTGAAAAATGTGAAGCAAACATCCTATAATGTTGATTGCTCTCATACTTACCACAACAGTGGAATTATTACTTTTCGAATTTGAATTCAATGTTGAAAATTCACCAAGAGCCATAACACATTTTGAGAGATCTATTACTTTAGTATTTAGTTCTTTAAGTTTAGTTAAGAGAGGACAAGTGGGTGGTTTCAAATGCCACAAATGGCACCCTAAAGAAAAACAGAAAAATAACGTTAAATACCTTTATTCTTCACATTCTTATCCATTTACCAAATGCCAAGTCAAGAAACACAAAAAGACTCAACAACAATTGCACAGTTAACACGAAAGTATCAAAATTCAAAGTACACAGGAACAAAATCCTCACCTGTAACAAGTTAATAAAAGTTACCTAGTCTTCCCTCCCAATTGTTAAAAATAAGCAAATATTAGCACATTTTTCATTTTTTTAAATCACCCTTGCTACTCAGGTTAAAAATTTCAGGGGCAATTAGCATCCTGAAATCCAGATTCTGTTACTAGGTGATCATGGGCATGATCCTAAGGAAAAGTATAACTAATTTCTATAGTTGAACATACTATTAGAAAATGCTTTATAAAACTGAGCTGGTGAAAGTAACAAGAAAGGTTTCATCCACTGAATGGCTATAGCAGAACTAAGAGAAAAGGAAAAGTAGAATATTATTAGAAAGGCTGACTGGGAACTTCTCCATATAACAGAGAAAGGACAGGCTAAATAAAACTCAAAAACCATCAAGGTCAGAAACATAAAAGGAAAAGAAACGAGAACAGAACACAGTGAACATTTCATGAGACGAGGGACTACACCAAACCAAACCACAAAGCCAGCTAAGAACATAACTGTTTTTGCCCTGACAAAACGCACTAGGTAGGAACAATAGGGGGCTTCCCGGGTGGCTCAGACAGTAAAGAGTCTGCCTGCAATGCAGGAGACCCCGGGGATCCTGGGGCTGGGAAGATCCACAGGAGAAGGAATGGCTACCCATTCCAGTATTCTTGCCTCTGAATTTCATGGACAGAGGAGCCAGAATTCCATGGACGGAGTCCATGGGGTCACAAAGAGTCAGACATGACTGAAGTGACTAATACTTTTCAGGAACAACAACAAAGCAAAGATAGAAGGCTTTGTATATGATCAGTATTTATAAAAACTAAATAGGTAAAGTAAGACTGTGGTTACCAGAGCACTTGAATCCATAGAGAATTAGATCAAGATCAAGTTAACACCATCCTACAAGGCTTGTGTAAACATCTTGCTCTTGAGTGCAATACATGTGAGGGTAGAGAGAGCTAGAACAGTGGAGCATGGCTCCCTGTTACCAACTCCTGGAGACGGTTCACAAGATACTTGTGTGGTACCAAACAGCACAAGCTGTTACAGTAAGGAGGCAAACAGATTTCTCTTAAACACTGAGCTGCAGACTGGACAGACAGGGATGGAGTTCCTCTAAGAAACTCTTAAAAGATGATCTGTGCACATACAGGCTCATATTTCAAGAACACAGCGCCTCTCTGGACAGCATTCACTTCAGCTCCACACACGTGCCTGCCCTCCCTTGGCATCAGGGGTAAGGGCTTCGGCTTTCCTGCCCCACCCCCTTTCTCAGCCCAAGGCTGCAGCAGAGAGGATGCGGTAGTGCTAGTTTAGTTGCTCAGTCATGTCCAACTCTTCGTGACTCCATGGACTGTAGCCCACCAGGGTCCTCTGTTGATGGGATTTCCCAGGAATAGAGAGGATAAAAAGCTACTTTAAATTCCACATAAGAATTATACCTGAACTTTTGTCTCACCTAAAACCAACTCACATAGTTTCATATTGCTACTAATGTTTAAAAATATCTCATAATAATAAACTCACCACGGTCTTTTTGCTGAACATGAAGGACTCTCTGGAAACTGGAGCTCACTGCATTGTACATATCTAACGCAGCAGCTTTCTTTGCAATTTGTCGTTTCAACAAATCTGGCAAACCGCTCATGAGGAAGTCACGCTTTGCTTTAAACTGCACATCACAATCCGACTTTTCAGATGCATCTTGGCTTTTAAGAAAATAATGTGAGAAAAGGATAGCTAAGGTTATAAACACTTAAAAAAATACACTATAAGATAAATATTTCTTAATTTTATGTGAAAAAATTTAATCAGCTCCCTGAGATGTTAACTGGTCAAATTCTTTTTCTGCTTATTGTGAAAATGAAAGTCTAGTCAATGTTAAAAAGTACTTACTTATTCTTAATTTTTACAATAAGCAGAAAAAGAATTTGACCAGCAACGGGCACACTAAGTGCTGGCGGCTGCGACCGGCGCACTAAGCATGGCCTAGAGGAGCTACCCCACGTCAGAGGTCAAGGGCAGAAGCCAAGAGGACCCCATGCCGAAGGACGGCGGCCAAGAGGAGTTACCCCATGTCCGAGGTCAGGGGCAGTGGCCAAGAGGAACAACCCCACACCCAAGGCCAGGGGTGGCGGCTGGGGGGAGCCACTCTGCTCCCGAGGCCAGGGGCAGCAGCGGGGAGGAGCAACCCCATGTCCAAGGAGCGGTGGCTGCACGGGGTGCAGGAGGGCCTAGAGGAGCTATCCCACGTTGAAGGTCAGGAAGGGTGGCGGTGAGGAGATACCCTTCGTCCAAGGTAAGGAGCAGCGGCTGCGCTTTGCTGGAGCAGCCATGAAGATACCCCACGCCCAAGGTAAGAGAAACCCAAGTAAGATGGTAGGTGTTGCAAGAGGGCATCAGAGGGCAGACACACTGAAACCATACTCACAGAAAACTAGTCAATCTAATCACACTAGGACCACAGCTTTGTCTAACTCGATGAAACTAAGCCCTGCCCACGGGGCAACCCAAGACAGGCGGGTCATGGTGGAGAGGTCTGACAGAACGTGGTCCACTGGAGAAGGGAATGGCAAACCATTTCAGTATTCTTGCCTTGAGAACCCCATGAACAGTATGAAAAGGCAAAATGATAGGATACCAAAAGAGGAACTCCCCAGGTCAGTAGGTGCCCAACACGCTGCTGGAGATCAGTGGAGAAATAACTCCAGAAAGAATGAAGGGATGGAGCCAAAGCAAAAACAATACCCAGCTCTGGATGTCACTGGTGATAGATGCAAGGTCCGATGCTGTAAAGAACAATATTGCATAGGAACTTGGAATGTCAGGTCCATGAATCAAGGCAAACTAGAAGTGGAAAAACACGAGATGGCAAGAGTGAATGTCGATATTCTAAGAATCAGTGAACTAAAATGGACTGGAATGGGTGAATTTAACTCAGATGACCATTATATCTACTACTGCGGGCAGGAATCCCTCAGAAGAAATGGAGTAGCCATTATGGTCAACAAAAGAGCTCGAAATGCAGTACTTGGATGCAATCTCAAAAGTGAAAGAATGATCTCTGTTCATTTCCAAGCCAAACCATTCAATATCACAGTAATCCAAGTCTATGCCCCAACCAGTAACACTGAAGAAGCTGAAGTTGAATGGTTCTATGAAGACCTACAAGACCTTTTAGAACTAACACCCAAAAAAGATGTCCTTTTCATTATAGGGGACTGGAATGCAAAAGTAGGAAGTCAAGAAACACCTGGGGTAACAGGCAAATTTGGCCTTGGAATACGGAATGAAGCAGGGCAAAGACTAATAGAGTTTTGCCAAGAAAATGCACTGGTCATAGCAAACACCCTCTTCCAGCAACACAAGAGAAGACTCTACACATGGACATCACCAGATGGTCAACACCGAAATCAGATTGATTATATTCTTTGCAGCCAAAGATGGAGAAGCTCTATACAGTCAACAAAAACAAGACCAGGAGCTGACTGTGGCTCAGATCATGAACTCCTTATTACCAAATTCAGACTTAAATTGAAGAAAGTAGGGAAAACCGCTAGACCATTCAGGTATGACCTAAATCAAATCCCTTATGATTATACAGTGGAAGTGAGAAATAGATTTAAGGGCCTAGATCTGATAGATAGAGTGCCTGATGAACTATGGAATGAGGTTCGTGACATTGTACAGGAGACAGGGATCAAGACCATCCCCATGGAAAAGAAATGCAAAAAAGCAAAATGGCTGTCTGGAGAAGCCTTACAAATAGCACTGAAAAGAAGAGAGGCGAAAAGCAAAGGAGAAAAGAAAAGATATAAGCATCTGAATGCAGAGTTCCAAAGAATAGCAAGAAGAGATAAGAAAGCCTTCTTCAGCAATCAATGCAAAGAGATAGAGGAAAACAACAGAATGGGAAAGACTAGAGATCTCTTCAAGAGAATTGGAGATACCAAGGGAACATTTCATGCAAAGATGGGCTCGATAAAGGATAGAAATGGTATGGACCTAACAGAAGCAGAAGATATTAAGAAGAGGTGGCAAGAATACACAGAAGAACTGTACAGAAAAGATCTTCACGACCCAGATAATCATGAGGATGTGATCACTAATCTAGAGCCAGACATCTTGGAATGTGAAGTCAAGTGGGCCTTAGAAAGCATCACTAAGAACAAAGCTAGTGGAGGTGATGGAATTCCCGTTGAGCTGTTTCAAATCCTGGAAGATGATGCTGTGAAAGTGCTGCACTCAATATGCCAGCAAATTTGGAAAACTCAGCAGTGGCCACAGGACTGGAAAAGGTCAGTTTTCATTCCAATTCCAAAGAAAGGCAATGCCAAAGAATGCTCAAACTACCGCACAATTGCACTCATCTCACACGCTAGTAAAGTAATGCTCAAAATTCTCCAAGCCAGGCTTCAGCAATATGTGAACCGTGAACTCCCTGATGTTCAAGCTGGTTTTAGAACAGGCAGAGGAACCAGAGATCAAATTGCCAACATCCGCTGGATCATGGAAAAAGCAAGAGAGTTCCAGAAAAACATCTATTTCTGCTTTATTGACTATGCCAAAGCCTTTGACTGTGTGGATCACAATAAACTGTGGAAAATTCTGAAAGAGATGGGAATACCAGACCACCTAACCTGCCTCTTGAGAAATCTGTATGCAGGTCAGGAAGCAACAGTTAGAACTGGACATGGAACAACAGACTGGTTCCAAATAGGAAAAGGAGTACGTCAAGGCTGTATATTGTCTCCCTGCTTATTTAACTTATATGCAGAGTACATCATGAGAAACGCTGGACTGGAAGAAACACAAGCTGGAATCAAGATTGCCGGGAGAAATATCAATAACCTCAGATATGCTGATGACACCACCCTTATGGCAGAAAGTGAGGAGGAGCTAAAAAGCCTCTTGATGAAAGTGAAGGAGGAGAGCGAAAAAGTTGGCTTAAAGCTCAACATTCAGAAAACGAAGATCATGGCATCCGGTCCCATCACTTCATGGGAAATAGATGGGGAAACTGGGGAAACAGTGTCACTTTATTTTTTGGGGCTCCAAAATCACTGCAGATGCTGACTGCAGCCATGAAATTAAAAGATGCTTACTCTTTGGAAGAAAAGTTATGACCAACCTAGATAGCATATTCAAAAGCAGAGACATTACTTTGCTGACTAAGGTCCGTCTAGTCAAGGCTATGGTTTTTCCTGTGGTCATGTATGGATGTGAGAGTTGGACTGTGAAAAAGGCTGAGCACTGAAGAATTGATGCTTTTGAACTGTGGTGTTGGAGAAGACTCTTGAGAGTCCCTTGGACTGCAAGGAGATCAGCCCTGGGATTTCTTTGGAAGGAATGATGCTGAGGCTGAAACTCCAGTACTTTGGCCACCTCATGTGAAGAGTTGACTCATTGCAAAAGACTCTGATGCTGGAAGGGATTGGGGCAGGAGGAGAAGGGGACAACAGAGGATGAGATGGCTGGATGGTATCACTGACTCGATGGACGTGAGTCTGAGTGCACTCTGGGAGTTGGTGATGGACAGGGAGGCCTGGTGTGCTGCGATTCATGGGGTCGCAAAGAGTCAGAATGGACTGAGAGACTGAACTGAACTGATATACAGAAAATAAATGTACTGAAGAACATCTACCAAAATGTTAACAGAGGCTATCTTTGATTGGTAGGTGAGTTTTTTTTTTCCCTGTCTTTTGTCTCCTTTTTTTAAAATATACATTTATATTATAATCAGATAAAATCAGTGCCACATTTCTAAAAATTAATAGAAGAACTTCTAAGTTTCCAACAGTAGGAACTATAGGGCCCTTATTACTGATGTCTCAGTTTCACCTGGCTTATCCCACATTGCTAATCCTAAGACTCCTGACTTACGCAGGAAGGTGGTGACAGGGTAGAGGAGGATGGGGGGATGGGGTGGCTGAGGGGAGAGAGTGGTGTTGACGTATCATGGCAGGCTCCTACATGAATGTTTGCAACAGTTCAAACTATTTACTTAAAAGGGGTGCATATGAATACATGCATATTATACCTGAATAAAGTTGATTTAAAAAAATACGTGTTTGTATGTTGTGTACCAAGCAAGTGCACTTAGGCACAAAATAACATTTAACGTTTATGTGATGTTCGGAAACAGACACCAATCGGGAGTAAAAAAAAGATGTAATATCTGGATATAATATACTTGTCAAAACTGTATGCTTAAGATATGTGCATTTAACAATCGGCAATTATTCCTCAATAAAATTGAAACAGGAAAAAAAAGAAAAAATAACTTAAACTTATGTCCCTAAACCTGGTCTTCTTCCATTGTGCAACCCACTGGCCCAGATCAGAACTTAGGTGTCATCTTCCCATCTTCAACTCTCCCACCCCCAGCCCCCGTGTCTAATTAATCATAATTAATTAGAACTCAGGTCTCCAGCATTGCAGGCAGATTCTTTACCAGCTCAGCCACCAAGGAAGCCCAAGAATACTGGAATGGGTAGCCGATCCCTTCTCTAGCGGATATTCCCGATGCAGGGATCGAACCAGTGTTCCTGCATTGCAGGCAGAGTCTTTACCAACTGAGTTATCAGGGAAGCCCAATTAATCATAAAGCGTTCTTAAATTTATCTCCTAGGGAATTCCCTGGTGGTCCAGTGGTTAGGACTTCACGCTTTCACTACCAAGGGCACAGGTTCAATCCCTAGTGGGGGAACTAAAACCCCACAAGCCACATGGTGTGGCAAAAAATTAACAAATAAATGTAACCCCTAAAATCTTTCATACATCCTCTCCAGTACTTGAATCCACACTCATTATCTCTTACCAGGACTCCTGTATCCACTCTAATCCCTCCTCCATCCCATTCTCTGTACAACAGCCAAATTAATCCAGCAGTCAGATTAAACTTTCAAAATTCAAATGCTTAAGTTTCCATTCATGTTTAAAACTCTCGGACTGCTTCTCATTGCTCTTAGCATAGTGACAAAATCCATTCATGTGTCCTAAAGGTCCTACCCACATGGGCTGGTACCACCTCTCCAGCATAATCTCACACTCTGCTCACTGTGCTCAAGTCACAGGGACATTCCTTCAACTTCCTGTATTTACCATGCTCCTTGCAGTCACAGGGACTCTAGATGGTCCCTCTGGATGGACCACTGCTCCTCCCCAATGAGCTCCTGCTCATCCTTCAGTTCAGGCATCATTTCCTCAGCGAATCCTTTCTTAACCAGACCAAATCTACTTAACAGAACTTTGTACCTCTCCTTAGCACAACTCCAATTCTTCACTTGTTGGCTCAATTAAAACTTAATCAGATGGAGAAGGAAATGGCAATCCACTCCAGTACTCTTGCCTGGAAAATCCCATGGATGGGGGAGCCTGGAGGGCTGCAGTCCATGGGGTCGCTGAGGGTCGGACACGACTGAGCGACCTCACTTCACTTCCACTTTACAACCTCCAGACATTTTTTGATTCTTTGGAGAGTATATAACTTCATTGCTAACTCTAACAAGCGGGTACTCTTTCTACCCCCTCTGATGCCTATGTCAGAAGCTTTCTCTGTCTCCTTTATACTTTAATAAAACTTTATTACACACACACACACACACACACACAAAACTTAATCAGAGATTGTCTTTCCTCTAAAATGTAAGCCTCAAGAAGATGGTGTGTGTGTGCTAAGTCACTCAGCTGTGTCCAACTCTTTGCGACCCTATGGACTGTAGCCTTCCAGGTTCCTCTGTCCATGGGATTCTCCAGGCAAGAACACTGGAGTGGGAGCCATTTCCTTCTCTAGGGGATCTTCCTGACCCAGGGATCAAACCTGAGTCTCTTACATCTCCTGCATTGGCAGGCAGGTTCTTTACCAGTCAAGAGGATGNCACTCAGCTGTGTCCAACTCTTTGCGACCCTATGGACTGTAGCCTTCCAGGTTCCTCTGTCCATGGGATTCTCCAGGCAAGAACACTGGAGTGGGAGCCATTTCCTTCTCTAGGGGATCTTCCTGACCCAGGGATCAAACCTGAGTCTCTTACATCTCCTGCATTGGCAGGCAGGTTCTTTACCAGTCAAGAGGATGGGGAATGTGTCTTACTTCCATGATATTCCTAGTACCAAACACAGTGCCTGGTACATAATGGATGTTTAAATATTTACTAGGTTCATAAATCAGCTTTTTGGTATTTTTGGTTTGCCTATTTATTTTTCCACTACTGTGTCTAGAGGTGGCTAAAAAATGTTTGCAAAAGATCAAGATCTTCAAATTTCAGTTGTAGCAATGTCAACGTTGTCATCTGTTAAAATGGACTTATTAAAGCTTCAAATGATAGTTTAAATCTTTCTCATCAAAGTAAATGAATACAAAGTGCATTCCATAGAATATTTTGGCATTTTAAAATCTGTATCAGACTGACCTGCTTTCATCAAAACCAAGGGCGGGATCAGCTGTCTTCTGAGTCTTTCTAGTAAGAAATAAAGGTGCGACTTTCACTTTTCCTTAGAAAAATAAATACTTAGGTTAGTATCAAGGCTTATCATCTCCACTTACCTTCAATTACTTTCAGAACTCTTTCAAAATTTTTTTAACTAAAATTTTTCTATATAATGAGTTGGTTTCTCAACTCATTATATAGAAAAAATATATATCAATATATATATTTTGATATCTGTCAATATCAATATCAGAATTTCCTGGGGAGCTCTTTTTTTTAAGTTACAGATTCCCACAACCCACCTCTAGAGACTCTTGGTCAGTAATGTCTAGGAAAGGACCTAAAAATTTAACATTTTTAAAAATTTACCCAGATGATTTTGATGATCAGTCAGCTTTCAGAATCACTAAGTTAACTGAGGCTAAATAGATACAAAGAAATTCAATCACTTAAAATATACTCACTCTTTGTAAAACTCTTTACTAACTACACTATAACTTCACTCATTTACTCATCAAAATAAATATTTAATATAATTAAAAGGTTATAAGACAAGAAATTTAAACTAAAATTCAGAACTATAAAATCCCCCTCAAACCTCCTAATGTTCACCATCAATATTATCAAATCTGATTACCAGGGACATTTTTAGGAGTCTTGTTAAGTTTTTTTCCTAATACATCATTCAGACACTGAAGTTTCTTCTGATTTTTCTCAGGATGCTTTACAGGAGGAGGACTTGAACTTATTATTATTAGAGAGTCCTAAGACAGAATAAGAAAAAAAAATTTTAATAACATAGTCAATGCTATTACAATTTCAAAAAGATTATATAGTGCTACAAGTCATAGAAAAGAAAATCACATTAGTAATTCCATACATCTCCCTGTCAGAAACTATATGATACAAAAAATACATGATATGAATGGCAGTTGTCTGTGCTTATACCATACAAGTTCACATGATCAAAAAGATTTATTATGATCATAGTTTTCTGTTTTAAAGAAGCAACTAACAAATTATATTCCAGATAAAAGAATCAATACAACCAAGCTATAAAAATTCTAGCTATCCCCTTTCAGAACTAATATCCTAGAAAAATATTAGATGAAGTTTGATAAGTACTCATATGGTCAGCATATATCTCTGAGTATCTACTTCGCATAGGCAAGAGCAGGCCCTTGAAACATAGACAAATGAAACTCTAGAGATGGCATCCAGGTTAGAACCAGGGTTTAGGGGACAGAGGGAGAGCTAGTTTAACGTCCAACAACTGATGGACGTTAGCTGTGGTATTTCCGTATAGCACATGTGGTATTTCCATAAAATGGGGTATTATTTGGCAATAAAAAGAAAGAAAACACTAATGCTACAACATGGATGAACCTTTGAAACATTATGCTAAATGAGAGAAGCCAGATACAATGGACCACACAGTATTATACATGATAATATATCATTTGTATTAAATGTCCACAACAGACAAATCTATACGGTTTGGCTAGGGCTGAGGGAGGGGAGATTGGGAGGTGACAGCTAAGGACAATGGGGGTTCTTTTGGAGGTATTAAAATGTTCTAAAATTGACTGTGGTGATGGATGCACAACTCCATGACTGAATTGCATACTTTAAACAGCAAACTATATGGTATGAAAGTTATCTCTCTCTAATAAAGCTATATGTCTATAATAAAATTGTTGTTGTAGTTTTTAAAAAACAAGATGCTGGCATTTAGCAGGATCTTAAAATCTAAGTAGGAATTCCTCCAGTAGGACTAAGTACCTAACACACATTTTAAGCTGAAACTATAAACTGAAAAGAGTTAAAAACTGTACCCCTTGGAGAGAAATGAATAATTTAGTAAGACAGAGTGAAAAGTGTGTATTTGAGGAAGGGGGTTGTTTTGAGGAAAGGTAGGAGCTAGCTCTGTGTATGAAGGGTCTTGAATGACGATAAGGATTCAGATTGTATTCTGTGGGCAAAAGAGAGCCAAAGTCCTTTAAAAAAGAATGGAAAATTATATTCTTCCTACCACTTCCAGGCTTCCTAAAAGTACTCTAAAATTTTATAATGGTTTCCTTCTCTCATTTCAAACAGAAGAGAACAAAATTTATACCACTAAATGTCACAATATTGTATCACAATATTACAATACTTACTTCTGTTTCTGATCTTTCAGGAAGCGTCTGATGTCTAGACGAACGCCTTAAAGGTGTCACTACTTCTTCAGTAGATTTTGACTTACTAATATGCAAAGCTTTTGCTTTTTCAATCAATTGTTTTGCTTTTGATACATTTTTTGAAGCACGGCTTACCTAAACACAAATGTGAAATAATAATTTAGGTTTCTGGCAAATTATATTTAATAATAGAAAAAACAGAAAAGACAAAACTTTAGCGACAGTAAAAAGACAGGTGGTTGTCAGGGGGAAAGGAAGGGATGAACAGGCAGAGCACAGAGGATTGTTAAGGCAGCAAAACTACTCTGGATGGTACTATTATACATGTCAGTATACATTTATCTAAACCCACAGATTATGCAACACCAAGAGTAAGCCTTAAACTATGGGGACTTCCTTGGTGGCGGAATGGATAAGAATCTGGCTGCCAATGCAGGGGACATGGGTTTGAGCCCTGGTCCAAGAAGATTCTACATGCCACGGAGCAACTAAGCCCATTCCCACAACTGTTGAACCCAGAGCTCTAGAGCCTGGGCCCCACAAGAGAATGCTGGGCACCGCAACAAAAAGTAGCCCCCACTTGCTGCAACTAGAGACAGCCCTTGCAAAGCAAGTCTAAATAAATAAATAAATGGTTTTTGCAAAGACTTAAAAAAATAAATAAACCATGGACATTGGGTGATAATGATGTTTCAATGTAAGTTCATCAATGATAACAAATGCACTATTCTGATATTGATAATGGGGGAGGCTTTGCCTATGTGGCAGCAGAGGGTATATGGGAAACCTGTACCTTTTGCTCAGTTTTGCTATGAGCCTGAAAGTGCTCTAAAAACTGAAATCCACTAAACACATACATAATGGAAAAATATAATCACAGATCACACCAAATAAAGGACCAAAAAAATGCCACTTCAAATTTTACCATGGAAATGAAATTAAAATGTGTCTAATTATACTTGGTTTGCCTTCATTTTTTTACTTGAAATCTATCCAGATAAATATAATTACATTTGTTAAAAAACACCTAGAAAGATGACTGTGTATAAAAAAATAAAAAAAAAGATGTCTGTACAGATTGGAATGGTTGGTTATTTCCATCTTCATGGCATCTTTTCTTTTGTTTTTAGTCACTTTTAGGCTGAATCCTTTGGAGAGAAATTGAAAGGGCAGTAGGCATAGAAAAGAGCAAAGTCTACCCTTCAGGTCTGGCTCTGTCACTGATGTACTAAGCGACTCTGTGTATTCAAATATTATCTTCCAGATAATGTGTTTTCCATATTTTGAGTTCTACAAGGTTTTACACTTGTATTAAAAACATACTGCAAACAAGCTATAAAACAGTTTACATTATACGATCTCTTTTAAAAATGACATATCTATTTAAGCACAGGAAAACGCCTGGACTAATAAACTTTTAACTATTAAAAGTGGGTTACCCTTACAGAATGAGAGAAAAAAATTTTTAAACCTTTCATTTTTATATGTATATACTACTGTGCTTTTTAAACCACGTTTGTTATTTCTTCAAAACTTTTAAAATGTTTTTTAAAAAATGTTAAAGAGAATAGGCATTAAAAAATTAAAAAGAACAGGCATGGATATTCAGTACATAAGGAGGTTAGGAATGTTAGGGATTTGCTTTACAGGAGTAGAGTGATAGATATCTGTTATTCTGGTAGCAAAAGTTTTGATAGGCTGGTGATAAACCTTAGGGTAGTAATCCAGCTTAATTTAAACTAACAACTCCATCACTGAACCAGTTAACAAAGAGATCTGTTTTAGTAAATGCGTGGGGAAAAAAACACACGTGCATTTTGGCAAGTTCTACTATTCCTTGAAATTGTTTTTTTTCTTAATAGTTATTTTTCTAAAGTTTTTAAAAGCTCTTATAGAAAAACAAAAAACATAAAAATGAAGGAAATTAAAATCAACCTTAATCCTATCACCTAAAAAATTAGTCGTTTCCAATACCCTCCTTTGTGACTGAGCTGCCTGTCCTACCAGCTCTTACTTACTCCTGATGACAGTTCTCTTTCTTACTATTTATCAGCATCTGGTACCCCTCTTCCCATGCCCCCAGCTTAAAATGCACTATGTATCACTTCAACTCTCAAAAATGTTTTAACCTTCTTTGGCACCACTGTCCTTCAAAAAAGGGCTAAATATTTACTTCATGAGATTAATGGTATGATTACTAAGCATAATACCTGAAATGTGATAAGCTGTCAAAAAAAAAAAAAAAAAAGGACAGCTGTTAAAAACAAAGGAGATACCAACTTTCTGTGGCAGGGGGTTTTCTCCTAAGAATTACATTAGAATCACCTTGGTAGCTTTTCAGACACACACACACACTTGTATCTACTCACCCAAGAGAGAATCCAATTCTCTCACGGAGGGGATAAGCAGTCTATTTCACAAAAGCAGCTAAACTATTCCTACACATTCTCCATTCAGGATAGTGGTAGTGGTTTTCATCTGGGGGTGATTTTTCCCTCCAGGGGATATTTAGTAATGTCTGGAGATATTTCTGGTTGCCAATGTTGGGCGAGTTGGACTGCCACTGGCATCTCGTGTAGACACCAGGGTTACTGTTAAACACCCTATAATGCATGAGACAGTCCCCCACAACAACGAATTATCCAGCCCATAACGTCAACAGTACCAGGGTTGAGAGACCCCACTTTTTAGCCTCTCATCTAGAGAAATAAAACAAAAATTCAATCATGCTTATTTCTGTAACCAGTCTTAAGGAAAATGATTGGAATATAATTGTGATTAAGAACACCTTTTCTGGGACTTCCCTGGTGGTCTAGTGGCTGAGACACTGCACTCCCAATGCAGGGGGTGGAGGTTCAATCTCTAGTCGGGGAACTAGATCGCCCACGCCACAACTAAGAGTTTGCATGTTCCAACTAAAGATCCCACATGCTGCAACCAAAACCTGGACAAGCCTAAATAAACAGATAAATAAATTTTAAAAAAGAGAACACCTTTTCTAAGTAAACTACATCATCTTTCTCAATTGCTTTCATCTCACAATAAGATATATTGATCTTTTAATAAGCTAACTCATGGAGTGAATAGTTGAAAATAGTAAAGGGTTGTAGTTAACATAAAGGAGTCTATGAATTATGTGAATCTTCTTTTAACGTATCACTTCCAAAAGTAGTGGTTGTTGTTTTAGAAAACAGAATACCACTTACAGGACTCCCTAATATTTCAATTACCTTTCTAGTCTGAGTCTCAAAATCTTCATCAGCAGCTTCAGATTTCTTAGACCTTATCTTAGATTTTTTTGGAGTACTAATTCTGGTGAATTTCATTCTGAAAGCAAACCAGAAAGATATTGACAAATATTTTTATGATTATAATATCTAAGAATTTCAATTAAATATAGTAAACAACTAACTAGAGCTCTAATTTCTGGACAGTTCTGAAGTAGAAAATAAAAAAAATCAAACCTTCCATTAGTTTCAAGTTACTGGTTCCAATGTAAGCCAAACTCAATCTTAAACTCTTAGAAAACATAAAGCTTCTTTTGTAAATCATAAGTTTTCCAGAAAATTAGTCCCTAAGATCTTTCTTATCTTCCCTGATAGCTCAGTTGGTAAAGAATCTGCTTGCAATGCAGGAGACACCAGTTCCATCCCTGGGTCAGGAAGATCCCCTGGAGAAGGGATAGGCTACCTGGTCCAGTATTCTTGGGCTTCCCTTGTGGCTCAGCTGGTAAAGAATCCTCCTGCAATGTGGGAGACCTGGGTTCGATCCCTGAGTTGGGAAGATCTCCTGGAGAAGGGAAAGGCTACCCACTCCAGCATACTGGCCTGGAGAATTCTATGGACTACAGACCATGGAGTCACAGAGAGGGACAAGGCTGAGCAACTTTCACTCAACTTCACTTCACTTCAAAAATCTTATATTAGCCAGAACCAGCTTGCAAGTATATACCTCATAGTATATGGCTCAGTTTACCTAAAGTTCTATAACTTATTTTTAATCTCATGTTTGCTAAATGCACAGAATTCTTATTTGAAGGATATTCCTCCAGGAATTAGCAACTATGAAAACAAGAGTTTAAAGCTCATCTAAAATACATCCAGAATTCTTCTGAAAGCATGGCTGACTTTAAGTATGGAAAATAAGCAACATTTTTGAAACCCTGTGTTCTTTTTCTTATAAATAAGCTGTGTTCTAGGGGAAAAAAACCACCAAACTACTCTCCAGTGCTTGACGTCTTTTCCTTCGAATCTAATAACTTACACAGAATATTCAGAACCTGAGAACAAAACAGAACTTTTACCTAATAGGACTCTCTGAATCAGAAGGTATTGTTATTAATTCCGCTGTATATAAGCGATGCTTCTCTGATAAGCTGGCTGCTTTTGGAGTCGAAGCTTTGACTGGACTATCCTCTTGCGCATCTTCAGAATCAGTACCTCGAATGATTATTGTAGCAGGCATGCTGCTACTTCTTACAGATCTTCTGCTTGATTTGGGTGTAGAAACATTTCCCAAGCTGTCTTCAGTCTCAGCTTTAGACTGTATAACCTTAACTGGTAAGCTGGTTTTTTTTGAAGACTTATTATTACACAGAGAGGAAATCTTTAGAGGGTCATCATTTGCTGTATGTTCACAAACAAGGCTTTCCCTGTTAAATAATGTGCTGTTTTTGAGAAGTTCTGTTTTCTTTTGTCTTAAACTCATTCTAAGGCTGTTTTGATTTTGCTTCTCTTTAAAGGAAAGAGTTGTTTCTTTTTCCTGAGTACTTTCCTCTCTGTTTTCAGCTGGAATACCACCAGTCTCTAACATTTTTTTATTCTTTTTCTTCAGTGTTTTACTTTTCTTCTTAGGAAAACTTCCTTTATCGGTGTGGGGCTGTAAACTGCCATGATTTGAAACCATTTGGATATTAGGATTTTCCATGATTTTTTTAGAATTATTATCGCTTTCTTCCTCATTTAAAGATTTTTCATGGAGCTCTTTCTGCTTATCAGACTTCTTGACTCCATTTTTAAGTGTATCTGATACCGGCTGCCTAAATGCTTTCATAAACTGCTGTCTTTCTTCTAGAGTGCATTTAGGTTTCATAGCATCCGAGCTTCCAGTTTCCAACACTGCCAATTCTAACTCTTCCTCATGTATAACAACGTTAGATTTTCTTTTCTGAACTGCCTGTTCATTCTCAGGGTCAGACAGACTACTTTCCATTTCCACCTGCTTTTGTTTCAAGAAAATGGAGGGTATTTTCCCTGTCTTTTTTGGGGGGATAGGGTGAACTTGCGCGAGAACAGTGACTGTCTTAAAGCGGGTCTGTTGGGAAATTTCATAGGTTTCAGGGTCACTCATAGAACCACTTCTGACTGTATCCTCAACAGTTTCAGAAGGAATACAAACTGACACTGTAGAGTCTGGTGTCTGCTCCACTTTATTTTCCTTGTGACTTTTTAAAAATTCCTCATACGAGACAGTTACTGTACTACCATTTAAAGGGGCTATTTCAGTTATTTGATCTCTCGGCTCAGCATCATTTACAGTACTTTTGATTTCATTAGTTAGGGAAGGCCTTATCTGTTTACTATCGATACCATCTTTTTTAAGGAGATTTAGTTCCTCTGCTAAGGGTAAGCTTTCAGATAAATCTATGAGCTCTCGGTGCTTCCTTTTTCTCAGTGTTCTGCGATCGTTTTTTGAGGGCCCATGTTTAGGATTTACTTTCTTAGAACTTTTTTTGGAGGTCACAGTGCTTGACTGTTTTTTGAGACTTTGAATACTTTCTGCAAGTACCTCGACATGTTTCTTGTCAAGTAAAGCGGAAGCACTACTTTCCACAAAATCGTTATCTAAACTACAATCTTCTTTGCTCTCATCACTGTTAATTTCAATTGGAGTTTTATGTTCAGTTTTAATACTTAGTCGATGAGATAAATTCAGTCTCTTTCTTCTCTTCTTACACTGTGTATTTGAGAGCATTTCCAAACAGTCTTTGCCGCTGTCAGCAGGCAATGGTGTGGATGACTTTGTCTTGCACTTTTTTGTTGTTTGAGTCTTCTCATTTGTAAATGAAGTCTTTCTAAAGTAATCCAGAATATTATTGGACTTGGGTGGAGAGAAAACCCTGTCTCCAGTCTTCTCCATGGGAGATAAATACTTTGTGATTGGTTTGCAAGAAGTTCTGTCATCATCTTTCCTTCGCTTCTTGCATGCCTATCAATTAAAAGAAGAAAAAAAGCACTTATTTCAAGCAAAATACCATAAAGTTTAAACACGGATTTATTATTTTATGTAATGGGATTAAAAAAAAAAAAGGCTTCCTTACATGATAAACATGATATATTAGGAAGAAAAAGAACTTTAAACTTAAACCTACAATCAAATTTCAATGTCATGCTGAGTCACACAATTATAACTTGTGTACTTTACTGTATGTATACTTCAATAGAAAGTTTCAAGGACACTATATTTGTGTAGAAATACATTAATTATTATTGGCCTCTGTTCATTTAATAACCTTCAAATAGTACCACACACTCCAACAGAATTTGCAATGAACATGCAATGACCCATGATAGGAACTTTATAAATATTGTTTCCATTCCCTTTATGGTTTTTTAGCTAAAAGTAAACAAATTATTCTAACTATTTCCAAGAAACAGGTACACGGGGAACAAGCCTAGGATCCCAAATTTTACTAATTAAGCAAAAATTATAGTGGGCATTTTCTACAAATAAGATTTTCCAGTATTTTAATATGCTATTAAAACAAAAAAAAGATGCTTGCTCCTTGGAAGAAAAGCTATGACAAACCTAGACAGCATATGAAAGAGCAAAGACATTACTTTGCTGACAAAGGTCTGTCTAGTCAAAGCTATGGTTTCTCCAGTAGTCACGTATGGATGTAAGAGTTGAACTATAAAGAAAGCTGAGTGCCAAAGAATGGATGCTTTTGAACTGTGGTATTGCAGAAGACTCTTGAGAGAGTCTCTTGGACTGCAAGGAGATCAAACTAGTCAATCCTAAAGGAAATCAGTCCTGAATATTCATTGGAAGGATTGATGCTGAAACTAAAACTCCAGTACTTTGGAGTTTTACCCTGATGCTAGGAAAGACTGAAGGAGGGAAGAGAACAGGACAACAGAGGATGAGGTGGTTGGATGGCACCACCGATTCGATGGATATGGGTTTGAGCAAGCTCCAGGAGTTGTCGATGCACAGGGAAACCTGGTGTGCTGCAGTCCATGGGGTAGCAGAGTCAGACATGACTGAGTGACTGAACCAAACTGATTAAAACAGTTACTGCCTGACTCCTACACTATTCATTGCCCTTATAAAAAAAACTTCATCAGTCTTTTCGTTATTTTTAATTTCCTTCAGTTCATTTGTTAAACTTGCCAGAATAATAAGGAAACCTTTTTTTTTTAAAGATAAGTAATCAAGAAATTATACTTCTAGAAAATTAACATGTATTACAAAGCTACCATGATTAAAGCATGGCACTGATGCATGAATAGGCAACTGAACAGATCCAATTATAAAACCAGAAAAAGACTTAGATATTTAAGAATTGGCATATGATAATAACAGCACTCAAGTCAGTGGGCAAAGTAGTAGTTAATAAAAAGTATTGGGGCAAATTTCTAACCCTTTGGATAAAAATAAGGCAAAATAAATTACAGACAGATTAAAATTTTACCTCTTAAAATGAAGTGATAAATGTATTAGAAGAAAATACTATTTAGTTGTTAGTATTATTATCCTGACCTGGTATCAGAGGCAGCATACCATAGGCTCTGGAGTTAGGCAGATCTAAGTTCAAGTGCTGGTTCTGTCATCTACTAGTGTGGGACCTTAAGCAAATTACTTTTAGTTTTCTAATTTACTTCTTCTAACCTAATTTAGATGGTTGGATGGCATCTTGACTCAGTGGATGTGAGTTTGAGCAAACTCAGGGACTCTCATAGTCCTTCACCAGGGGGGGAGCAGCTGTTGCGCCATGGCCAGGACCCCCTGGCATGGCCCCCTGGCATGCTGCAATTCCTGGGGTCACAAAGAGTCAGACACAATTTAATGACTGAACAACACCAACCTAGTTTAACTTACTTTTAATTACTACTTAACCTCTCATCCACAGAATACAGATAATAACACCTCATCACAGAGTTGATATACTCTTCCAATACTGAACAGTAAATATTATTACTATGAAATAACCCTCTAAGCCAGGCATCAAAAGCAGAAACTGTAACAAAAAGATGGGAAAACTGCCCAAACAAAAAGCAAGAACTGTGTGATTCCAGTATTAAAATTTCTTTTTCACACCTAAGACAAGCAGAGCAAGTGCCTTGATTTAGCAAACAAGCACCGGCATAACAACTAATAACAAGTGGACAACAGAACTCAGTTCTAAAAAGAAAGAGTCCCAGTTACGTAAGTGCATATACATCTTGGCTCACTTCAAGGACATACATACAGTGCATACATACATCAGATAGAATGCGAGCCTGAGATGAAAAGGTGTAAAAAACAGCAACCATCTACTTTAAGATGCTACTTCACTACTTCATGGTGTTAGCTCTTTATAACAACTGCTAGTACATTTCACTGAAACTTGATGAACACAAGAGAATAACAGTATGGCAAGGTGGGACTTCTAACTGCAGTATCTTAAGCTATAGAATGAGAAAGTGATTTTTAAATGAAGGGTTCTGTTTGATTCCTGTAGTGACAATCTAATCGGTATTCCTAGAGCCGGTGGATTTGGGTGGACAAGCAGAACTCAAAGATGCTTTCCAACGTTACAGTTCTCGGCTTCTTTATCATGAACTCAAACTAGCCCATGGGATCCTTCGTGACATTAACCAAGTCCAAAACATCCAGTTTCAACATTTCAGGATCTGGGAACTGGTCCTTAACTAGACATCCTGAAGTCCCCGCAAACACATCACACTCCTAACGTTTGTCGGGACCTATCACGTCTTCAAGAAACGATACACCCCAGCAATTGTTGCACACAATGTCACAACTCTGTGGGGCCTCACCAGGTCCCTTCTTTGCCCTCATAGATCCTAAACTGGAATCACTCCTCACAAACGGAGATATTCAAGCTCACCTCAATCTCGTAGTCCTTCACCAGAGGGGGAGCAGCTGTCGCCGCCATGGCCAGGACCCCCACCATACTCCCTGCTCTCCGGAATACCGGTTCCTAGGATCTTGCGCGGCCCGGTCCGGCTTGTCGGGAGGCCATGGAGGCGGCCGACTCCAGCAGGAGCGAGGACCTGGGCCGCGGGGTCCAGCTCGGACTCCCCCGCGCCCACGGCTCGGGGTGGTCGCAGGGGCTGGGCCCAGCTCAGCCGAGTCCAACGGGGGAAGAGGCGGTAAGAAAGCGCGGGCAGCGAGAACCCTCGGGGGTGGTCGGTGAGCGTGGGGTGCCCCCGAGGCGGGCGCTCCAGTCCTGTGTGATCGAGGCTGGGGGTCCCGCGGGAAAAGCAGGTCGAACGCAGAACCAACCCCTGGGCTTCGGAGAGAGTTCTTGTCAATTGGGTTTTCGCGCCGACTGGAGCGCAGGGGGCGGAGCTTAGGTTGCTTCCGGACGCTGCGCGGACGGTGAACCCAGAGGGCCAAAATACTTCCTTGCCAAACCTGCGGGAGGCGGGACTGTTTGATCGAGAATGTAAAAGTAGCGGGGAGTTTGCCGATTTCAAACTTTTAACGCTCAGTTTCACGGATGAAGATGTGCTTTGACTAAGGCAGTTGGTGGCAAAATTAAAACCGTATACTTTTTTTTGGCCGCCTGTGGGATCTTAGTTACCCCGCCAGGAATTGAACCGGCATCTTCAGTAGTGAAAACACGGAGTCCCAACCACTGGACGGCCAGGAATTTCCTACACCCCTATATTTTGATGCCCCAGATTAGCCCCTATTTAAAAGTGAAAATTCGAGAAATATCGAAAAAGGAATAATGATTGATTACACTCCTTTCACACGAACCAAAAGGTTATTTTGGCAAGCGTCCTACCTCGAGACACGCCCACTTGGGGGTCCAAGATTTCGACTTTCTACTCTTTTTTTTTTTTTT
>SJYX01018086.1:251284-263253 GCA_006410675.1 Oreotragus oreotragus
GGGAAGCCTGGTGGGCTGCCGTCTATGGGGTCACACAGAGTCGGACACGACTGAAGTGACTTAGCAGCAGCAGCAGCAGCAGCAGCACTGGAGAAGGAAATGGCAACCCACTCCAGTGTTCTTGCCTGGAGAATCCCAGGGACGGCAGAGCCTGGTGGGCTGCCGTCTATGGGGTCGCACAGAGTCGGACACGACTGAAGCGACTTAGCAGTAGCAGCAGCATAGTAAAGAAATGTAACTTTAAACAGTAGGATGCCATGTTTCACCTGTTACACTGATAACAATTTTCACAATTGATAATGTCTAGTTGAAGAGGCTATCAAGAACCCAGAGAACACCACAGGGTCTGGTTGCTCTCCTCCACCACCAGGAGGACATCCAAGCTCTCTCTTAAAGTGGGATGCCTTTATGAGGAGAGGTGGGGGAAGGGCTCGAAAAACTGAGGATTTCCTAAAATAAATCAAAAAGAAACTTTTTGCTTTAAATCTGAAAAAAAAGATTGATAAAAATTGATAAAATTGATATAAAAATTTCTATCAATTGATAAAACTGATATAAAATTGATTTTAAAAAATACAGTGAAAACAAAGCCTCTTGTATATTACTGTAATTCTACTTCTGGGCTTCCCTGGTGGCTCAAACAGTAAAGAATCTACCTGCAATGCAGGAAACCTGGGTTCGATCCCTGGGTTGGGAATATTCCCTGGAGAAGGGAACCGTTACCCACTCCAGTATTCTGGCCTGGAGAATTTCATGGACAGAGGAGCCTAACAGGCTAGAGTCCATGAGGTCTCAAAGAGTCAGACACAACTGAGTGACTTTCATGATGCATGCTTATATATTACTGTAGGAACAAACAATTTAGATAATGTTTTAGAAAGAGAATTTGGCAATATTTAACAAAAGTTTAAATGCATATATCTTTCACTAATTCTACTTTTAGAAATCCATCCTACTTACACCAGCTCTCAGGACAAGAGGCTGTTCATATAGGTTTTGTTTCTAACAGAAAAACTGAAAATGATCTAAATTGTTATTTTTTTTAATGGGAATAGCTAAATAAAACATTTCACATACCATATAATACTATATAGTGATTTAAAGGAATGAGGTTGAGCCTGTGTGGTGACACAGAATGATATTCCTTATATAACTTTAAATAAATGGAAAACAATTTGCAAATGATGTTCTGTATGTTTTCATTAAAAAAAAAAAAAAAAGGAAACAAGTCTATGTATGCATGAGCTTGCTTCTGTTTAGAGTAAGTCTTGTTGTTTGGTCACTNCAGAATGATATTCCTTATATAACTTTAAATAAATGGAAAACAATTTGCAAATGATGTTCTGTATGTTTTCATTAAAAAAAAAAAAAAAAGGAAACAAGTCTATGTATGCATGAGCTTGCTTCTGTTTAGAGTAAGTCTTGTTGTTTGGTCACTAAGTTGTGTCCAACCCTTTTGCAACCCCATGCACTGTAGCCTGCCAGGCTCTTCTGTCCATGGGATTTCCCAGACAAGAATACTAGAATGGTTGTCATTTCCTTCTCCAGGAGATGTTCCTGACCCCGCAATCAAAACCCCTGTCTCCTGCATTGGCAGATTCTTTAGCACTAAGTTACCTGGGAAATCCAACTATAAAGTAAGCACCATTATTAAATATATAACAGATGAGAAAATTGATTCTTTAGTACCTTGTCCAAAACACACAACTAGAACTTACTGAGTCAGAGTTTGAACCCAATCTTTTTGATTCCTGGAGTTTTCTTCTTTAATATTGTTTCCCACTAAAAACACTGAGAGAAATGTAGGTCAATAAATGGACACCAATCACAACTTGGTTAAGACTAAAAAATAGATATATACAAGGAAATAAAGAAAAATAATTTTTAATTAGGTTAAGGCAAAAATTTTTAAGGTTCAAAAGACAGCTACGTATCTTATTAGAGCTGTACAAAAGAGAAGTGTTTGGAGTGAAAGTATATACCTCAATTTTATAGGAAAGCTTAAAATAATAAAGGAAGAAAAACTTGAATTTAAAGCCAATTTTACTATTATTTGTGCATACAGTAAGTCCCCTACATATGAATGAGTTCCATTACAAGAGCACATTCATAAGTCCAATTTGTTCAGAAGTCCAACAATGTTAGCCCAACGAACACAATCACTTATATAGTAGTGCCCTAACTTATGTGATTGGACATGTGAATGCACACTCATATCTTTGAAAGTTTACAACTTCACGGTTTGTCTGTAGTGGACAAATTGTATTTGTTCCTATATGGAAATGGGTTCTACTCATGCAATTTTAAGTTCACGAGTTCAGGAATTCCCTGGTTGTCCAATGGTTAGGACTCTGTGCTTTCACTGATGAGGGTACTGGTCAAGTCCTTGCGACCCCATGGACTGCAACATGCCTGGCTCCTCTGTCCTCCACTATCTTCCGGAGTTTGTAGCCTGGCAGGCTAGAGTCCCCAGTGTCACAAAAGAATCGATAGGACCTAGCAACTAAAACAACAACAACAAAACAACTTTATAGTTGTCATGTAAATTCCCTTAAAGAATGCTGCCAAAAGACATCTCACACAGTAAATGTCTACTAAAGTATTATTATAACCACTCCCCTCAACTAGATAATATAATTGTGCGTTAGCTCACATAGTATATCATAATGGTTAGTTTTATCTTAAAAAATATAAAACATATTATACTAAGTGAGAGCTTTTTTTTTTAAATTAATCTAATTGCCTGAATTCTTTAAAATACCTTAAAAATGTCTGAAAATAATTTCTTTTAAAATTTTAAATGTTGGCAGGAGTTACACAGATGAATGGCAGTCTCTGAAGAAGCCATAGTACATCCCTCTCCATTCCAACTGATTTACTATGAGTCAAGCTTCTGATATCACCAATCCTCCCCCGCAGGTCCCTACCCATGTTCTCAGTGGATCTTGATGAGAGAGAACAAATAAGACAGGCAAATGTAAACAAAATTAAATGACAGTGTTAACGTCCATTTCCCAAGCCTGGAAATAGTCCACTGCCTTTTTCACATTCTCCTCCATGGGCAACTTTGTGCTCAAGAATGGGAGAGAAATTGGTGTTTTCTTCCAGCAGTTGGCCCAGATGCACTCCCCAAGAATTTCTGTATCATCCTTCTTGAGGTATGGGGTGAAATGTTATACAATCTAAGAANAGCTTTGTTTTTCTTTACATAGAAGGTAGCAACATAAATATCACTCAGCAATTTTTTTTTTCGTTGTCTTCAAAACCTAGCCATGATACAGGTCCACTTGATTCACTCTCTTTCATTCCTGAGCATTTCACCCAATTATGCACCTTTTATTTATCTATTTCCTAGTGATGATCGTTTAAATTGTCTTCAGTTTTCTGTTAGACAAACAGTGAGTTGATGAACATTCTTGTTTCCTTGAACGCAAGTAGTGCTTTTCCAGGGTACACACCTAGATGTGGAATTGCTGGTTTCTAGAGTATGCAAGGAGAAGGCAATGGCACCCCACTCCAGTACTCTTGCCTGGAAAATCCCATGGACGGAGGAGCCTGGTGGGCTGCCATCTGTGGGGTCGCAGAGAGTAGGACACAAGCAGCAGCAGAGTATGCAGTGCTTTTTAGTCTTCCAAAAAACTACACATTTAAAATGCATTGTGTTGTTAAGCATTTGCACTAAATTTATTTTTAGATATCGAGTTAGTATTTTACACAAATTGATTTAGGAGCTTATGGCATTTACTAATTTTAAATTAAATGAGCTGTCATATTTGTATGACAATTTAGCATTTACAATGTGCCTGTGTTGTTTTCTATTATCTTTCTCATCTGGCTAATCCTTACTTTTAAAAATTATTATTAGCTTTTATATTCATCCAAATAATGCCTGTATTTGGTTAAAAATGTCAAAGAGCTTCACAAAGCTTTTAATCAAAAAACACCTAATTTCTATTTCAACCTCCAGTTCTATTTCCCAGAGGCAACCACTTTCAAAATTCTTCTAGCACTAAGTATCTGCTTATCATTAAATAATCCAATATGTTTATACAGCTATTTCTTGATCTAACAATTTTAAACGGTATTCACTAATGTTCTGTTATGGTGGTGAAGGATTTACTTCTCTTGTAACACCACCCTCCACTCTTCCTCTCCTCCCACATTCCCAATATAGCTAAATTATGAAGACTTGTACACAAATGTTCATAGACGCTGTATTTGTAATAGTGAAAATCTGGGAACAACCTATCAACAGGTAAATTAATAAACATATCCAGTCCATGGAATACTGCTGCTGCTGCTGCTGCTGCTAAGTCGCTTCAGTCATGTCCGACTCTGTGCAACCCCATAGACAGCAGCCCACCAGGCTCCCCCATCCCTGGGATTCTCCAGGCAAGAACACTGGAGTGAGTTGCCATTTCCTTCTCCAGGGCATGAAAGTTAAAAGCGAAAGTGAAGTCACTCAGTCCTGTCTGACTCTTAGCGACCCCATGGACTACAGCCTACCAGGCTCCTCCGTCCATGGGATTTGCCAGGCAAGAGCACTGGAGTGGGGTGCCATTGTCTTCTCCGTCCATGGAATACCGCCACTGCTGCTGCTGAGTTGCTTCAGTCATGTCCGACTCTGTGTGACCCCATAGACGGCAGCCCACCAGGCTCCCCCGTCCCTGGGATTGTCTAGGCAAGAATACTGGAGTGGGTTGCCATTTCCTTCTCCAACCATGGAGTACTACTCAGCAATAAAAAGAAATGAACTATCAATACATGAAATAACATGGATGAATCTCAAAATCCTTCTGGTGAGTAAAAGAAGCCAGATGAAAAAAGAGTATATACTGCATGATTCTATTTTTCTAAAATTTGAGAAAATGCAAATTAATTTATACTGACAGGAAGCAGATCATCATTGCCTGTATTCAGGAGTTGACAAAGGCATAGATTACCAAAGGATGCATTACATGGAAAATTTGGTGAGTGATAGAAATGTTTGTTATTTTGTTATGGTCATGGTTCCCCATGAAAAAGTTAATCACATTATATGTTTTAAATACATGCAGTTTATTTCAAATCAGTTATACTCAATAAAGCTGTTTTTAAAAATTGTTAACACTGATTGAAGTTTTCCAGCATGGGCAGGACTCATTCGTGGATGACTCAGAAGATGAACTAGCATTTTCACTGAGGAATTTCCTAGTATTAAGAGGCGGAGGTCTTTTCTCTGGAGTACTTGGTTTCTCCAGTCTATTTAGGGGCATGTGTGGGTGGGTGCTCAGTAGCTCAGCATTCTCCAACTCTTTGCAAAGCTATGGACTGTAGCCCACTGTCCATGGGATTCTCCAGGCAAGAATACTAGAGTGGGTTGCCATGCCCTCCTCCAGGGGATCTTCCCAACCCAGGATCAGTCTCCTGCATTGGTAGGTGGATTCTTTACCACTAGTGCCACCTGGGAAACCCCTGTTTAGGGGCAGGAGTGTTTATATCTCATGTAGTTTTATGGAAGCAGTAGGGAGGAATCACCTAAATGCATGGACTAGGGCAATGGACCTAAAATATCTAACTCTAATATGAACAGATATCCCCCAAGTTAGCCCCATAACTCATTGTAATGTGCTGCGCTATTCATCCTTCCATTCTATAAATATTGAGTGTCTGATACATGCCAGCTGTGAACAAAGCAGCTGTAACAAAACAGACAAAAATTCCTCTCCTTTTAGGATTTATATTCCAGTTGGTAGACATATATGATACAAATGATAGATAAGTAAAATATATGGCAGTAAGTGAGTGAAAGTTACTCAGTTGTGTTTGACTCTTTGTGACCCCATGGTCTATACAGGTAAGATAGAGCTAAATGCTAAGGAGAAAATAATGTAGGAAATAGGATTCTTAAGGAATGTCAGGGTATAGGTTGTGGGTTTTTTTAAGTGACTAAGTATTTTTAAAGGATAGATAGCCTGAATTTCCTTGGAGTTTTCAGGGGGAGTAAGCCCATTTCTGAATGGTTCCTGTTCTGCAGTTTCAGATATAAATTCCTGCAGTAGTCTTGGGCAATCACTACTTCTTCACTTCCTATCTTCCAAAATTTGTGGAACTTGCTAGTGCTTTTTGTGTTCTCTACTGTTCCACTCTCCTTCATGGATCACTGCCTTGTCGTGGCGAAGAGGCTTGTGTAGGACCATGCTATGAGGCATGCCGTGCAGGACCACCCAAGTTGGATGGGTCATAGTGAAGAGTTCTGACAAAAAGTGGTCCCCTAAAGGAGGAAATGGCAAACTAGTCCAATATTCTTGCTGCGAGAACCCTGTGAACATATGAAAAGTCAAAAGAATGTGACATCAGAAGGCAAGACCCCCAGGTTGGAAGGTGTCTAATATGCCACTGAGGAAGAGCAGAGGGCAATTATGAATAGCTCCAGAAAGAATGGAGCAGCAGGGCCAAAGCAGAAACGACTCTCAGCCGTGGATGTGTCTGGTGGTGAAAGTAAAGTCCTATGCTGTAAAGAACAATATGGCATAGGAACCTGGAATGTTAGGTTCACAAATCAAGGTAAGTTGGACATGATCAAGCAGGGGATGGCAAGAATGAACATCGACGTCTTAAAAATCAGTGAACTAAAATGGACAAGTATGGGAGAATTTAATACTGATGACCATTACATCTACTATTGTGGGCAAGAATCCCATAGTAGAAATGGAATAGCCCTCATAGTCAACAAAATGCAGTACCTGCAGGCAATCTCAAGAATGACAAAATGATTTCAGTTTGTTTCTAGGGCAAATCATTCAACATTGCAGTAATCCAAGTCTATGTATGCCCCAACCACTGATACCGAAGAAGCTGAAGTTGCCCAGTTCTCCTGCTGCTGCTGCTAAGTTGCTTCAGTCGTGTCCAACTCAGTGTGACCCCTTAGACGGCAGCCCACCAGGCTCCCCCATCCCTGGGATTCTCCAGGCAAGAACACGAGTGGGTTGCCATTTCCTTCTTCATTGTGTGAAAGTGAAAAGTGAAAGTGAAGTCGCTTAGTCGTGTCCAACTCTTAGTGACCCCATGGACTGCAGCCCACCAGGCTCCTCTATCCATGGGATTTTCCATCCAAGAGTACTGGAGTGGGGTGCCATTGCCTTCTCCGACCATCATAGTTCTATGATGATCTATAAGACCTTATAGAACTAACACCAAAGAAAGACATCCTTTTCCTCATATGGGATTGGAATGGAAAAGTAGGAAGTCAAGAGATAACCTGAAGTAACAGGCAAGTTTGGCCTTGGAGTACAAAATGAAGTAAGGCAAAGCTAACAGAGTTTTGTCAAGAGAACCCACTAGTCATAGCAAACACTCTCTTCCATCAACACAAGAGACGACTTACACGTGGACATCATCAGACAGTCAATACCAAAATCAGATTGATTATATTCTTTGCAGCCAAAAATGGAGAAGCTCTTTACAGGTCAGCGAAAACAAGACCTGGAGGTGACTGTGGCTCAGATCATGAACTCCTTATTGCCAAATTCAGGCTTCAACTGAAGAAAGTAGGGAAAACCACCAGGCCATTCAGGTCTGACCTGAATTAAATCCCTTATGATTATACAATAGAGGTGACAAATAGATTCAAGGGATTAGATCTGACAGAGTGCCTGAAGAATTATGGACAGAGGTTGGCAACACTGTACAGGAGACAGTGATCAAAACCATCCCAAAGAAAAACAAATGAAAGAAGGTAAAGCAGTTGTCTGAGGAAGTTTTACAAAGAGCTGAATCACCACAGATGGTGATTGCAGCCATAAAATTAAAGACGCTTACTCTTTGGAAGAAAAGTTATGACTAACCTAGATAGCATATTCGAAAGTAGAGACATTACTTTGCTGACTAAGGTCCGTCTAGTCAAGACTATGGTTTTTCCTGTGGTCATGTATGGATGTGAGAGTTAGACTGTGAAGAAGGCTGAGCGCCAAAGAATTGATGCTTTTGAACTGTGGTGTTGGAGAAGACTCTTGAGAGTCCCTTGGACTGCAAGGAGATCCAGCCAGTCCATCCTAAAGATCAGCCCTGGGATTTCTTTGGAAGGAATGATGCTAAAGCTGAAACTCCAGTACTTTGGCCACCTCATGTGAAGAGCTGACTCATTGGAAAAGATTCTGATGCTGGGAGGGATTGGGGGCAGGATGAGAAGGGGATGACCGAGGATGAGATGGCTGGATGGCATCACGGACTCGATGGATGTCAGTCTGAGTGAACTCCGGGAGTTGGTGATGGACAGGGAGGCCTGGCATGCTGCGATTCATGGGGTCGCAAAGAGTCAGACACGACTAAGCGACTGAACTGAACTGAACTGAGGAAAGAAGAGAAATTAAAGGGAGAGGAGAAAGGGAAAGATACACCCAACTGAATTCAGAGTTCCAGAGAATAGCAAAGAGAGATAAGAAGGCCTTCTTCAATGAACAATGCAAAGAAAGAGAGGAAAACAATAGAATAGGAAAGACTAGAGATCTCTTCAAGAAAATTGGAGATATCAAGGGAATATTTCATGCAAGGATGGGGATGATAAAGGATAGAGACAGTAAAGACCTAACAGAAGCAGAAGAGACTAACAGGTAGCAACAATACACAGAAGAACTATACAAAAAAGATCTCCATGATCTAGATAACCATGATGGTATGGTCATTCACCTAGAGCTAGACATCCTGGAGGGTGATGTCAACTGGGCCTTAGGAAGCATTTCTAAGAATAAAGCTAGTGGAAGTAATGGAATTCCAGCTGGGCTATTTAAAGTCCTAAAAGATGATGCTATTAAAGGACTGCACTCAATATGTCAGCAAATTTGGAAAACTCAGCAGTGGCCACAGGACTGGAAAAAGTCCGTTTTCATTCCAATCCCAAAGAAAGGCAATGCCAAAGAATGTTTAAACTACCATACAGTTGCACTCATTTCACATGCTAGTAAGGTTATACTAAAAATCTTTCAAGCTAGGCTTCAGTAATACATAAACTGAGAACTTTGAGATATACAAGCTGGGTTTAGAAAAGGCAGAGGAACCAGAGATCAATTGCCAACATTCATTAGATCATAGAAAAAGCAAAGGAATTCCAGAAAAACATCTACTTCTGCTTCATTGACTATGGTAAACCTTTGACTATGTGGCTCACAACAAAGTGTGGAAAATTCTTACAGAGATAGGAATACCAGACCACCTTACCTGTCTCCTGAGAAACCTGTATGCAGGTCAGGAAGTAACAGTTAGAATCAAACATGGAACAATTGACTGGTTCAAAATTGGGAAAGGAGTACAACAAGGCTGTATATAATCACTCTTTTTATTTAACTTCTATGCAGAGTACATCATGTGAAATGCCAGACTGGATGACTCACAAGCTGGAACCAAGATTGCTGGGAGAAATATCAACAACCTCAGATATACAGATGATACCACTCTAATAGCAGAAAGTAAAGAGGAACTAAAGAGCCTCTTGATGAGGGTGAAAGAGGAGAGTGAAAAAACTGGCTTGATCATAGCAACCAGTCCCTTCATTTCATGGCAAATTGAAGGGGGAAAGTGGAAGCAGTGACAGATTTTATTTTCTTGGGCTCAAAAATCACTGTAGACAGTGACTGCCACCATGAAATTAAAAGACGCTTGCTCCTTGGAAGAAAATCTATGACAAACCTAGACAGCCTATTAAAAAGCAGAGACACCACTTTGCCAACAAAGGTCCGTACAGTCAAAGGTATAGTTTTTTCAGTAGTCATGCATGGATGTGAGAGTTGGACCATAATGAAGCCTGAGTGCTGTAGAACTGATGCTTTCGAATTGTGGTGCTGGAGAAGACTCTTGAGAGTTCCTTGGACTTCAAGGAGATCAAACCAGTCAATCCTTAAAGAAATCAACCTTGAACATTCATTGGAAGGACTGATGCTGAAGCTGAAGCTCCAATACTTTGGCCATCTGGTGTGAAGAGCTGACTCATTGGAAAATTCTCTAATGTTGGGAAAGATTGAAGGAAAAAAGGAGAGCAGGGTGATAGAGGATGAGATGGTTAGAGAGCATCACTGACTCAATGGACAAGAATTTGAACAAACTCTGGGAGATGGTGAAGGACAGGGGAGCCTGGCATGCTACAATCTATGGGGTTGCAAAAAGTTGGTCACAACTTAGTGACTGAACAACAAAAACGTGTGAAATCTTCTCAGACCAGGGGTTGAACCCGTGTTCCCTGCATTGGCAGGTGGCTTCTTAGCCATTGGACCTCCAAGGAAGTCCCCTAATCCAGTTTCAAACGCGTTATTTTGATAGGTTTTTGGAAGGGAAAAGAGAGACTCACTTGGGGCCAGCCAAGAAAAACCTTAAGACTCACCTCAGAAGCTACTTTTTCCAAGAAACTTTCCCTGATACCTTCTTCCTTCCACTTTACCTTTAGCTGGATTAGGCAGCAGGTTTCTGTGCTTCTACTTATTGCATTCAATGTATTAGAATACAAATTCCTGTACTTATCTTTGTACGATTCCCCTTCAGTGGACTAGGAAGACAAGTCTTAGGTCTCATTCCTGTTTTGATTCCCAACACTTGGCACAGAGCCAGACACATACCTTACACTCTTTAAACATTTTGTACATAAATATGTGCTTTTACTTGGCCATATTAACCAGAATTTTCACACTCCCTGTAAGGAAGACATTTCCATTATTGTCAATTTTTAGGAATGTAGCTCACACATGTTTCCAAAATTGCTAGTCTCCTAAATCAAATTTTAGTGCTTTTTGGCAATGACATGTACTCAGTACATGGAGAAAAAGGGAAGATGTCATTTTCTCCCCAATATTATACCATTTTCTCTTGATAACCATCACTGTTGTTATTCTGGAATACACACTTCTCCCACTTGACTGATGTACTTGGCGGTGGTGGTTTAGTCGCTAAATCATATCTGACTCTCGTGACCCCATGGACTGTAGCCCGCCGGGCTCCTCTGTCCATGGGATTTCCCAGGCAAGAATACTGGAGTGGGTTGCCATTTCCGCCTCCAGGGGATCTTCCTGATCCAGGGATCGAACCCAGGTGAAATCTTCTGGAGGTTTTCTGAGTACCTGTTAACCTTCTTAACTTGAACTCCACGGCCCTTACTTTGCTCAACTTCATCTCCCAATATATTTTAGTCCTTCCTTTCTAGTCACAGTGGTCTCCTCCTTCCTTACAGAATCCACTTGGATTCCTGCCAGCCTTATATATCCTTCCCCACTTAGTTTTATCCTGCCTGGGGTGCCCCTCCTTACTTCTTTTTGTTTAGTTAATGCCTTGATTCATTCCACAGATAATTGTTGAGCATCTATGGAGTGCCTGGCTAGTTTAGGATAATTTCCCACTTTCTCCAGAAGGGCTTTCCTTTTCTAAACTTCTCTAATCTCAAGTGTCATTTTACTTAGCACAAAAACAGTATGGTAGCAAGAACATGAGAGTCTGGCCCAGGAAAATTGAAATCTAGCCTTTAGTACAGATTCATTGTGTAACCTTGAGGCAGTCTGTTTCTGTGTAACCTTGAGGCAGTCTGTTTCTGAGGGAAAGCAAGTCTACCACACTCGGCCAGGGGTCAGGAAATTACGGGCGGTGTGTGCTAAATCACTTTAGTGGTATCTGATTCTGTGACCCTATGGCCTGTAGCCCTCCAGTTTCCTCTGTCCATGGTCTAAATCTGATCTACCACCTGTTTTTATTGGGCTCCTGAATGAAAAATGTTTTTTACCTTTTCAAGTAGTTAAAAAAAGATGCAAAGTATATTTTGTGACACATGACAATTAGGTGAAATTCAAATTTGTGTCCATAAGTATTATTTGCACATGGTCACGCCCACTTACTACATTGCAACAGAGGCCTTACGGCCAGCCAAGCTCCACATTTTCACTACCTGGCCGGTACAGAAAAAGCTTGTCTTGGAATTCTGGCAGGATTTAGGTACCTAGGGCGGGGAGGGGTGGGGG
>SJYX01018086.1:266234-290690 GCA_006410675.1 Oreotragus oreotragus
AAAAAAAAAAAATCATTTAGCGGGATCCCATTCTAGCGAGTTTGGATTTTAAAGTGAGGCTGTGTGGAAAGGGCAAAGGAAAGAAAATGAAACCCTTGAGGGATGGGATACAAAAGCGTAGGGAAATGGAAAAACAGATTTAAAGAGAGACGTGTTGAGAGGAGAAGCTAAATATACTTTCAAGTGACAGCAGTTATCTGCTCCGTGGGGACCTGGTCCTCAAAGATATAGGAGAGCCACATGGTTTCTCCACACCCTGGAACATAAACGGAAAAAGATATAACCCGCGGCCAGTGTGTAGTAGGACAGATAATCCTTGAGCAACTTTTAATTCAGGTGCTTAATAAGTGCTTTTTGAATCAGTGGGATTCCAGCTGAGTGGAATCATATGAGTGAGTGGCATTTTTCTTCATCACACTTGTCACTAATCATCTGGTCATCCTAGTGGCTCTCATGACGCAAAGAATCTGAAAATTACAACTAGTTGAATAGCGCTGTGCTAAGAGTGCCTTTGGGTATTCTCATCATTAAGGTTACTCAACCTGCTTGAAGTTTTATACATTTTAAAATTCTTGTAGGTTTTTAAAAATTTTATTTTCACTTTTGACTCTGCTAGGTCTTCATTGCTTTTGTGCTGGGTCTTTGTTGCCTTTGCGTGGGTTTTCCGTAGTTGCAGCAAGTGGGGGCTGCTCTCTAGTTGGAGTACGCAGACTTCTCAGTTGCAGTGGCTTCTCCTGTCGCATAGCCCTCTGGGGCCAGAGGGCTTCGGCAGTTGCGGCATGCAGACTCAGTAGTTGTGGCTTAGTTGCTCTGCAGCATGTGGGATCTTCCTGAAGCAGGAATCGACCCAGTGTCCTCTGCGTTGGCTGGCAGATTCTAATCCACTCTGCCACCGTGCTGCTAAGTCACTTCAGTCGTGTCCGACTCTGTGCGACCCCATAGACGGCAGCCCACCAGGCTCCCCCATCCCTGGGATTCTCCAGACAAGAACACTGGAGTGGGTTGCCATTTCCTTCTCCAGTGCATAAAAGTGAAAGTGAAGTTGCCCAGTCCTGTCCGACTCGTAGCGACCCCATGGACTGAAGTCTACCAGCCTCCTCCATCCATAGGATTTTCCAGACAGGAGTCCTGGAGTGGGGTGCCATTGCCTTCTCCGTGTGCCACCATGGAAGTCCTAAAATTCTTGTAGATTTTTAAATGAAGGCCAGGCATCATTTGTAGTTTAGTAGCAAATCTGAGAGGGAAATCTAGATATGGTGATCCTGACTTGATGAATACTTTTTAAGGCCTTCCAATACATTCATCTTGATTTTCACTTGGCAACATCCGTATTATTCTTTCTGCTATTGTGAAACAGAGGTTCTAAATCTAGGATATGTTTAAAAAGAGATTTAAGTATCTCTTATTATATGATTAATATTTCATCCAGTTAAGGTATTTTATATATGAATGAGACTGTTGTTCAACTGTATCAACAATTAAGAAACAGTAGAGTTGATATTATCTTCCCTGATGGCTCAGTGGGTAAAGAATCTACCTGGAGTGTAAGAGACCCAGAAGACACCGTTCAATCCCTGGGTTGGGAAGATCTCCTGGAGGAGGAAATGGTAACCCACTCCAGTATTCTTGGCTGGAGAATCCCATGGACAGAGGAGCCTGGTGTACTATACAGTCCATGGGGGTGTCACAAAGAGTCGGACCCGACTAAGCAACTAAACACACACACAGAGCTGATATTAAATGAATGAATGAGCTTAGCACCTGGGAGTAGTACTTATTAATTTCTCATGTTTTATTTGAACACATTAAAACAATTCAGTATGATCTCATTCTAAGTTTCCAAACCTACATTCTTTAAAATTCCATGTCCAATAATTTAAATACGGGACACACTTCCCTATAATTTAGTGGACTTTAGTATGGGGTTTTGTTTTGTTTTTGAGTTCCATTGTCTCAGGCTTGAAACAGAAAACACTAGGAGAACATCCGTTATGCTTAGGTAGGTTCTCAATAACATTGCCTTCCAAGTAGACTGAGTAATATGGTAGTTCTCTCGTGTGACCTGAAATGTGTTTTGTGCCAGTGCCAGTTACAGTGGCTTCTGGTTCTATTGGGCTGGCCAAAAAGTTTGTAAGATCGTATGGAAAAACCTGAACAAACTTTCTCGTCAACTCAATAAAAGCTTTAATTCTCCCTCAGAGTTCATTCTAGTGGGTTGTACACGTTTGGATTTGGAGAATAAGTCCTCTATCAACTAAGGAGGATCTGTGTTACAAAATGTTATCGAAATAAGCAGCTGCTTTTGTTTAGTGGTTGGGATATTTTTAGGGTTCCAGTCATTTTCAGAATAGCTACATAAAATATATGGCTTTTCAGTCAAAGATTTTGTGTGAGGGGTGAATGAGAGAGCAGAGAAAAAGGATGCTCCCTTCGTATATACATTTTTACTTGCTGATTTTACTTCCTTATAGGATTTTTTAAATTGATATATAATTTACAGACCATACAATCCATACCTTAAAATGTACAATTCAGCAGTTTTTAGTGTATTTGCAAAGTTGTGCAACCATCACCACTGTCTGTTTCCAGAACCTTTCATCACCCCAAAGAAGACATGCTTTCTGTCTCTCTTTGGATTTGCCTATTTAGCACACGGCATAAAAATGAAACCATACTGAGTGTGACCCCTTGCGACTGGCTTCTTTGACTTAGGCATAATGTTTTCAAGTTCATTCATGTGGTAGCATGTATCGATACTTTAGTTCTTTTTGTGGCTGAGTAATATTTTGTGGATAAAGCACGTTTTATGTTTCCATCCATCAGCTGATAGACATTTGGGTTGATTTCACTTTTTGGCTATTATGAATAATGTTGCTATGAACACTCATGGTTGAGTTTCCATGTAGATATTTGTATATTTGAGAATATACTTAGAAATTGCTGGGTCATGTGGTAACGCTTTGTTTAACGTTCTCAAGAACTCTTGGCATACTTTTTGTCTTTGTTTTTGTTTCTTACCCTTGAAAAATCTCTCATGAAATTTGCCCCCTGTTAGGAAATCATGTCTGTGAACGTTTAGAAGGAACAAGAGTAACGTCTTTTACTGTCAATCTTTTAGAGTCAGAAACAACTGCCAACATGCAGCAGTTTCTCCTCTTGTGGTTGAATTGAAGCCTTACCCTCTGTCTTCAGAGAAAAGGAAGTTCTGTGTAGGAGTGAAGTGTAGTCAGTAATTCTTACTGTTTGAATGTGTTAAACACTAGAGACTAGTCTTCAGGAAATCAGATGATATTTACAGTCAACTTGGCCTCACTGATGTTGAAATCATTAAGAAGAGTTCTATATAGCTCCCTGGAATCCTTGGTATTAAGATGTAAATGCCAAGGAAATCAACTCCCACTGTCTTTAAATACTTACCTGTTCATTCATTCAGTGAATATGTGTTGGGTGCCTCTTGTGGGTCAGAGATACTTCTAGATCCCAGAAATACTGTGGTCAGGGGAACAGACCACTGCCCTCACAGATGCAATCTTTTCCTGCTGTGGCTAATCATTAGACTTCCGCCTCAAAACAAAACAAATAGGAGAAATCTAAATTCTTGTGTATTCGTTTTCAGATTTCACTTCCATTGTGTTCTTCATCCCTTGTTTATTTCTACAGGCTTGACTTTCCTGCTTGTTGTGAGTAGAGATAGGCGATTAGGATGTCACGTAGTAATGTCAGCTAGCCAGTCAGAGATGCCTCACGGAGTGACACCAGCGTGATAACATTGCCACGGTCCAGAGCCTCATCTTTAAGCATTGCAGGTCCAGAAACGCCTTCTTTGTACATTGTCAAAGTGGGGTTAGTTCGAGGTACTGGAGATGGTAGAAATACCGATATTTCAGTCCGTGTACAGTTAATAGTTCACTCCATAAAATAAATGTGTTGGCCATCATGTGCCTCTAATTAGTGTGACTCAGTGTCTCAGAGGGTGCTGTCAAGAGCAGATCCCTGCTCTTTCAGAATAATGGGCCAGATCCTGGTGTCTAATTAAGATACTGTTTGGTGAGGACCCTGCCCAGCTCTGGCCAGTGGGTGTCCCTTTGATCATTGCTACTACATGCGTGGTCTGTGTCTGCAGTAGGGGCATCCTGACCTGAGAGCTGATGAAGAATGCAGGAATCGGGCCCCACCCAGACCTCCTGAATAGTCATCTGTACTTTAACAATATTGCTGGGTGTGATGTGTATGCACATTAAACGCTGAGGCACAGGGCCTTGGAGTGTACTGTTAACACTTCATCAGCTCTCTGCCGATTTAACCCTTAGATGTGTTGTAAAATGTTGTGGTTTATCATCAAGATTTTTTAAAAACAATTTCATTTTTATTATTTGTTTTTGGCTGTGACGGGTCTTTATTGCTGGGAGGGCTCTTTAGTTCTGGGAGCTACTCTCTGGTTGTGGTGCCCAGGCTTCTCCCCGGTGGCTTCTCTTGTCTTGGAGTGGGTTCCAGTAACTCCAGCGCGTGGGCTCAGTAGTTGCAGCTCCTGGGCTCCAGAGCACAGGCTCAGTAGTTGTGGCGCCCAGGCTTCGTTGCAGCGTGGTATGTGGGATCTTCCACGGTCAGGGATGGAACCTGTGTCTCCTGCATTGGCAGGTGGATTCTTTACCACTGAGCCACGAGGGAAGCCCTAGCCTCAAGATTAAATTGCACGGGTTTGGTAGACAATTATACAATGTCAGACAAGTGATTAATTGAGAGTCTCAAGCCAGCACTTGTTTTAGCCATGCAACCATTTGTCTCTCATGGTATTTTGTTTTTAGATGTTTTTCTTTAAAAATAATCTATTAGTTTTGGATCACAAAATATTGGAAAGACGTAAAGGTGATGCCTGTGACCACTTGGTTGCATGTCCTTTCCATAAACTCTTTTTTAAAATCCCAGACCTGTGCTGTCCAAGCATTCTCTCACATCCTAACAGCTGCAGAGTATAGTCTCTGACCACGTGGAAACCTTAAGCACACACCCTGCAGCATTGTGGGATTCCTTGCAATTAAGTCTTCCAGTTCACTTTTGCCAGTATTGCAGCTGCACTGGTTATTCCAGCTGTGTCCTAAAGCTCATGAACGAATAGGTCCCAAATGATGCCTGCACAGCCCTCCACTTTTTTTTTTTTGCCTCCACTTTTTAAAAGGCCTTTCTTAAACAGCTGGGCTTCCCAGGTGGCACAGAAGTAAAGAATACACCCGCCACTGCAGGAGACGCAAGAGACATGGGTTCGATCCCTGGGTCAGGAAGATTCCCTGAAGTAGGAAAGTGGCAGCTCACTCCAGTATGCTTGCTTGGGCAATTCCATGGACATGAGAAGCCTGGCAGGCTACAGTCCATGGGTTGCAAAGAGTCGGACATGACTGAGCATGCATGCTTCTTAAACAGCAGTGACTAAGGCCCCTTTGCTATACCCACTCTTCTAAGCCCCAGGCTGCCTGTGGCACCTGGATGGCAGCCCCTCGGGGTCCCCCACATCCTAGGGTGGCGATGGAGGAAGGGCAGGCCAGGCGAAGCATGAAGAATAAATAGTCAGTTTTACTGGGCTCAGACTAAAAATCCATGAGTCTTGAGGACCTCTGTGAATTTGTCAGTTTTCTTCCTCTATGTTGTTTTCAGCCTGCTTCCATAGCCTCAAGAGCTGCTGCTTTTTCCAGCAGTGGATCTTGGCCTTCTCCTTTCTCTTCTCCTCCAGGGTGGCTGTTACCACCTGGTGGTACTTGCAGGCAACCTCATGAGCCAGACACCCTAGGTGCAGGGGAACTTCAGAATAGGCTTCAGACGTACAACCTTGAGGGCAGCGGGAACCATCGGTTTTTTCTTTTCGTAGGGTGGCGGGATCCCGTCAAACACCTTGAGGCGGCCCGGAGCGGCTGGGCCACGCTTGGTCTTGTGGGCCGCCTGCCTTGCACTGTCTGCCAGAAGATGTGTCTGGGGGCTCGGAAGTGGTCTGGGCCCCCAGAGGGGTTGGTGTTCGTCTGCTTGCAGAGGAGGGCCAGGTACTTCCGGTCCTTCTGTGGAAGCTGTCAGCAGTGTTGATGCCCTCACAGTGCAGGACCGCAGCCTTCCGGTCCAGAAGCACCTGCTTGGCCACGACGGCTGCCCGGCGACCCAGGAGATGGCCTCGGCCAGCGAGCCCCAGGACCTGACTCTGCATCATCTTCAGCAGCCGCCTGGGAAAGCTGTTTACAAACTTTTAAATAGTTGATTTCAGCTAATTTTTTGAGGATCTTACTAGAAACCTTGATATTCCTAAGGTACCACACCAGGTTCTCCATAGATCATTATTCCCACAGGATTTGAAAACGTGTAGCGTACTTAAGACTTTAAGACTCAGTGTGGGGAACTCAGTGCAGGGAAAAATATGTTATTTCAGAAAACGCGGGCAGGAAGTCTTAGTAGCTCAGCAAAGAAAAGAAAGCTCTTACTGCTTCTTCTGTCTCCCACTTCCCCTTCTGTTAGCCATTTTCAAAAGTCCAGAAGTCTGTTTGAAAATAATTTGTTACTGCAGTATTACCTAAGATGTTCCTCTTGTGTCCTGTGTGTGTCTGTGCTCAGTTGTGTCAGACTCTTTGTGACCCTCCCCTAGACTGTAGCCCACCAGGCTCCTCTGTCCTTGGAATTTTCCAGGCAAGAATACTGGGGTGGGTGAGTGGGTTGCCATTTCCTTCTCCAGAGGATCTTCCTGATCCTGGAATCGAACCCACGTCTCCTGCTTTGGCAGGCGGATTCTTTACCACTGAGCCACCTGGGAAATCCATTATAGTGTCCTAAGAAAAGGTTAGCTCCCAAGCTGGAGAAACCTAAGAAGAAATGAGATAATTTGAAAATAACTCATAATTCTATTTACAGACAACCACTGTTAACATTTTGATGTGTCCTTCTAGACATACTATTTTGTCAAATTGAAGAACTACTGTATAGTAGTTTTGCAACTTTATATCTGCTTTTTTCATTTGGCTAGTGTTATATCATAAGCATTTATTATGACATATTTCCCATGTACAGTCTAATTTTTAATCCAGAGGTGAATTAAAATTACCTAGGTACTTACAGAGCATTTGTTGGTAATAGGCTGGAAAGTATTGACTCAGATGTGTCAAAATACAAAACAGAAGCAAAACTAAATAATCAACCGCCAAGGGGAAAAAAGCTGCACATATATTTGTGTGCAAAAGACCACATATTTATATTGGCTTTTTAGTCATCTTTTCTCAAACAAGTCTTCACAAACTGTCTTTAAACACAGCACTCTGAAAGCTGCTTGTTGAGTCCAAACTCACTTGAAATATAGTAGGAAATGAGAGTTCATAAAAGCATTTGGAATTAATAATGTTAAACTCAGGGATCTTAATTAAAAAGTGTTTGAGTGTCACAGAAGGGCCCAGTTCATTTCTGTCTAGGGTTTATTTTTTTCAAGATAGAGTGTGATGTAACTTTAACTTTGATAGAGAAGAACTGTTCTTATTACTAGAAACCTGGTAAATTATATGACTAATTTGTGATCTCAAAAGCCAAACAAATGCAGGACAGGCTTTGGTTTTTTTTTTTTTTTGGATGCGGGGAGTCCACTGGGATCTGAGATGACTGACCCGAGATCGAACCTGGGCCCTGGCAGTGAAAGCACCAAGTCCAAACTACTGGACTCTCAGGGAATTCCCAGGGCAGGCTTTTACTATTATTTTAAGAATATTTATTAATATTTATTTATTCATTTGACTGCACCGGGTCTTCATTGTGCCATGTGGGATCTTTGATCTTTTCATTGCAGCCTGCAGGATCTAGTTTCCTGACCAGGGATCAAACCCCGGGCCCCTGCATTGAGAGCACGCAGTCTTAGCCACTGGACTACCTGCGAAGTCCCATGCTTTTTTTATTGAGGGATATCCATGAATCGTTTATATTTGCAGTTATTTTACTTTATTTGCATTTGCCCCCATTAGTCATAAGACCTTGAGACACTTAACTTTCCCAATGCCCCACTTTCCTATCTGTACAATGAGGATAAGGATAGGACCTACTTTATTTGGCCACTGTGGGAATTAAAGGGAGAAATGTGTTTAAAATGTTTAGCACAATGCCTGGGACTTATGAACTGCTTAATAAACGTTAGCTGTGGAACTAATACCATTATATTATTATTCAGGGTGACCTCCCCTACTTCTCCACTGGCAACTAATTCTTGAAACGTCTCTTCTCTCTTCCAGCAGAAAGGGCCTTTTGAGCTCTGATGGCGGTTTGTGGCTGTCCCACTTACATAAGAACTTAATACTTTTTACTGTAGTTACGCGAGCATGCAACTGTCTCCTTTCCTAGAATGACACAGTTTTCTGAGGTCAGGATCATGCTTTATTCATCTTTATAACCTCAGTTCCTGACACATACTAAAGCTCAATAAATATTGAATGAGTGCTTTTATGAATGTTCTGGGTGTACTTTTGCAGACATTCTGTTTAGATTGTTCATGACTTTGATTATATGCACCCTATTCACTAATGCAGATAATCACGAATTAAACATTTTTTTTGTCATGATTTGGTTATTTGTTGCTATATAAGAAACTATGTCAGAGCATAATGGCTTAAAAGGCAGTCACTTGCTTAGTGTTCTGGGGACTGACTGGGGCTCAGCTGGGCAGTTCTCCTGATTTTGCTGGCAGCTCTTCTGTAATCGCAGTCAGATGGCAGCTGAGGCCGGAATGTTCAAGATGGAATATTTACTAACCTGTTTGGAGCCTAAAGTGGTAGCAGGGCTCAGTTGGAATGCTGGTGTGGCTGGGCCTGGCTACCAGGCCCTCTTTCTTCCTCCCACCCCTCCCACTTTCCTCCCCCCTCAACTTGCTCTCTCAAGAAGGATAGCCGTGCTTCATAAATGGCAGGACGCCTCAAAGTGCAGAAGCAGAATTTGCCAGGTCGTCTTAAGGCTGCGGCCTGGAGCCAGCGCAGTTCAGCTCCACTCTGTAACGGTGCACGGATGACTGCATTGCTAGTCCCCGCCCAGCCTGTATTCTCACGGAGAGGTCTCTGCAAGGATCTGAGTGCCACGAGGCATAGTTTGTGGTTCCCTGGGGCCGTTAATGTAACAGACTGCCAAATCATATAGTAAAGTTTTCCTTTTAAAAGTTTAGTAAGCATTTTTAAAGAAAGCCTCAATGTAAAAGAGACAAGAAGGAAATGTAGCAGCGCTTATGAGTCCATACATGAAGCAGACAGTTCAGATTTTCTGCCACTTGACTAGCTCTGTGATGTGGGCAAGTTCGTCTCTCTGACTCCGATAGGTCACTCACCTACAGATGATTTCTTCATAGAGTTGAGGTAGAATTTAAGTGAGAACAGGGCTATAAGTACCTGGTACACAGGTGTACGGTAAGTGGGAGCGGCGGCTATGTTGTTATTATTGCCATTATTATTACTGTTATTATTAATGACTTATGTCTTGATGTCAGTGTGAAGACAGATAGCTAATGCAGTACATTTCCTGGTTAGCCTCTTCAATTTCAGTTGATTACTTTGTATCTTGGTCTCTTATTTTTGATGCTTATGTTCTTGTTAGCTAATCGTATTTAAAGCCAGCCTCTAATAATTTTAGTTTCCTATAAGCAGAACAATTGGGAGCATAAATTCTTAGATTATAGTTGGAGGATAAAAATTCTTTTCTTCTGTAGTCATGAAAATCCATGGTTTAGAGGAGATTCCAGTTACTTCATTTCCTGAAACACAGGCATGTTATGTTATGGACAGAGCTGCTCTATATTGCCACTGAAGACCAGAGATGTCTTAAATCAGATTCTACAGGCTTTTTGATATTTTAGTAGCTAAACTCTAGAGGAAAATCAGTATCAGTCACTATTGCCTTGGAGAGCTGTGAAGTATCTTTTACTGGGCTTTTGTATGGCTTTGTACTGTTATATAAGCTTATTGACTTTTTGAGAACTTCTGTTAAAACTTTGAAAGTTGCTTTGGAATTAGAATCAACTGCAGTGGAAAGTTTGTAAGTTTTAATGGTCTGTTATACTAGAAGTTTTAGTAGAAAATTGGTTCTGAATATTGTTAATCAATATAAATAATCTATATTACATTTCCTTTCTGAGACCTTGAGTTGTATATCATTTGTATCCTTCTTAAATTTACTTTGTTAACAAACTGTAATAGTTGTTTTGCCCTGAGTGGCTGTCTACCACACCTTTCTTTATGCAAGGACAAGAAATACACATTGCAGCAGGAAATGTCTTGAACCAATCACATAACTTTACAGGTTTGAAAAGTGAAAGTGAAGTCACTCAGTCGTGTCCGACTCTTTGTGACCCCATGGACTGTAGCCTGCCAGGCTCCTCCCTCCATGGGATTCTCCAGGCAAGAGTACTGGAGTGGGTTGCCATTTCCTTCTCCAGTGGATCTTCCAAACCCAGGGATCGAACTTGGTGTCTCCTGCATTCCAGGCAGACGTTTTAACCTCTGAGCCACCAGGGAAGCACCAGAATGCTTTAAAATGGGTTCTGGGGGACTTCCCTGGCAGTCCAGTGGTTAAGACTGTGCACTTTGAATGCATGGTGTGTGTGTTTGATCCCTGATTGGGGAAGTAAGGTCCCACATGCCACATGGCCAAAAATGAAAAAAATAATTTGAAAACAAACAAAATGGGGTCTGTATGCACTAAGCAGCTTGGTGCACTGGACAGACTGTAAACCTTTGAGTCATGCTGTTTCTGGCACTGGGAGGCTGTGGGGAAGTTTTTTGGCTTCTTTGAGCTTTTTCTTCAATATAGACAACACAGACCCACCTCTCACAGTTGTTGGGGTGAGTGAACAAGCTAACAGTGAGCCCACTGGATCACAGTGCCACATCAAATACCAAGAAATTCCCTCAGCAGTGAAGTCCACGTTTTAAAATTAGTGGTATCAAAGCCCAAGGGATGACCTTGATTAGTTACATGGTTCGATTAAAGGTGACTGTAGCTTTGAATTAAGAGCTATTTCTGGGAGAAGAAACTGGTGCCAAGGAAGTATCAAGTTTGAAACAGTGGTGGTCCAGAATTTATGAGCAAAAAGAAGTCACATTTACAAAGAAATGACAGGAGGTGAGCTTGGAAATGGATTCTCCCTTTGCCGGCCCTCTCACTGCTTTGTGTTCACACACTTCCTTTTTTTCTGAGGTTCTGAAACAAAACAAAATGTAGTGCGGCTCCGCAGCAGCAGCAGGAGCTTCTGAATTCTTTCTAAAGAGGAAATTGACTTTACCTAACCAGTGCACTTCCTGTGTATGTGGTATCCGTCAGGGAGAGATACAGGACCTCGTTGGTACCGCGCTCGACTGCAGAGTTTCCTCTTGCTGGTGTGTGTGTGTGTGGGGTGGGGGTTCGAACTGTATTTCAGAGCTTCAGTTTGTCGTCTTCATTCATCCTGGTATCTGTGAGGTCTGTGTGAATCGCCTTGTTACCATTGCAGGTTCTGATCCAATAATTCTGGGTAGGACCTGGGATTTTCCATTTCTAGCCATATTCCAGGTGAGATGTATCAAATCCCTAAGGCATTCTTACCCTGGTTCTTTTTGAAAGATCTTAAACACATGCGTGGGGCTCCTCTGGTGACTCGGATGGTAAAGAGTCTGCCTGCGATGCAGGAGATCTGGGTTCAATCCCTGGGCTCAGGAAGATCCCCTGGAGAAGGGAATAGCTACCCACTCTCCAGTATCTTGCCTGGGAAATCCCATGGGCAGAGGAGCCTGGCAGGCTACAGTCCATGGGGTCACAAAGAGTCGGACACTACTGAGTGACTAACACACACACACAGACACATACACGATTAACTTAATTGTATTGAACAACACTTGGTTGCTAGTTTTTATGTATGTTAGGGCCTGATTCTCAGGTACCTGATCCCACAGCTGGGTGATGTGCTAAAGCAAGGACATTTTTAATATAACCCTCTCCTTTTTTTTAAACTTCAACTTGGATTTAGAAGTTCTCTACTAACTTTACAGAGATTAATAGCGATTAAACTTAAGTTAGAATTTCTTTGTTCTTTATGATTTAAGAAAGTCTTTCACTTACTGCACAAGCACCATTGTAACTTACATTAATGTTGAAAGGAGAAGACATGGTTTGTACAATCTCCCCAGCCAATCAGACCATTTTTTCGCCTGTATTTCTCTGTAGCCCTTAGATGTGGGCATTTTTTGTTTTCACATGCTCGGGAACGTTTCTGGGTAACTTCTTTGTTCTTAATGGTTTTACTTATTTATTTTTTTGGCTGTGCTGGGTCTTCATTGCTATGGGAGCTCTTCTCTAGTTTTGGGCAGTGGGGCTACTCTGTAGTTGCAGTGGGTGGGCATCTCTATGCAGCAGTTTCTCTTGTTGCTGAGCACAGGTTCTAGGGCCCATGGGCTTCAGTGGCTCCCAGGCTCTAGCACAGCCTCAGTAGTTGTGGCGAACAGGCTTAGTTGCTCTGCAACATGTGGAATCTCCCCTAATCAGGGATTGAACCTGTGTCTCTTGCATTGGTAGGCAGATTCTTTACCCCTGAGCCACCAGGGAAACCCCTGGGCAACAATTTTGTATTCTGGTTTTCAATTTTAGTGTTAGAGAATAAATAAAAAGTTTTCAAAATTTCACTGTTACTTGTTGAAATATTGGGCTTTATCCATATTTTGATACATTCTTTTCTTGGTGGATTTCTTGTAGCCTTCAAATGCTCTTCCTAAGATCAAGTTAGCAAAGGGTTAGGGTAATAAACATACTATGTCTTAGGAAATTAATATAATATTTGCAAAGTACAGTATGAACTTGGTTATGAAGATGGTTAGATAGCATCACCAACTCAAAGGACAGGAATTTGAGCAAACTCTAGGAGATAGTGAGGACAGGAGAGCCAGCATGCTGCAGATCTTGGGGTTACAAAGAGTTGGACACGACTTAGTGGCTGAACAACAACAAAGTGTGAGCTTGCTTTAACACAGCTGACTAGTGTTAGAATAGTTAGAATTTTCCTGTTAAGTGAGAAAAGGTGAATTATGTGTTATCTGTATGTGTTATCTAACTAGTGTTAGAAAAGTTAGAATTTTCCTGTTAAGTGAGAAAAGGTGAATTACGTGTTACCTGTATGCTTAAAAAGAAAATCTGGTGTCTGTACAGATAGCTGACTTGTTTTCAGAGTACCTGTGAGGTGTAAGGATTTTTCTGTCATATCTCTTAGAACAGCCATTCTTAGTCTGGGCTCTGTGGACCGAGGGTAGTGTGACTCAAAGCATGGGCTGCAGAGTCACAAGTGTGCTTGTGAAAGAGGAGGACTCTGCTCCCCTGACCCCTTCTCCAAGCTAGTTCTGGGCTGGAGCCTTGCCATCTAAGCTATAACAGGTTGTCTGATATGTGATTCTTCTGCAAACCAAGTTTCAGAATTACTGCTCTGGGCAAGCCGTGGTTGGGATCTGAGGGACTTTGTAATCTCTGATATTGAATCCGTTTCTTTTTGGTAGGGATTATTCATTTTTTCTGGGAAGGTCTATAAACCTCTCATTGAAATTCACAGGGGACCATGACTCAAAGAGGATGACGTCATTGTCCCAGAGGTGTGCTTTGAACATCTTCTGCTTCCTGTGAGCCTTTTGGATTGTAAATAAATTCTTAGTTTTTTTTATTTTTACCATAATGAGGGCATTTGTCCACAGTGATGTTTTTTTTAATTGCGCTTTTTTAAGCTATCATTTCTTTTCTACTTTTCAGTGAAATGATTTTTTTTTTTTGCGGGAGGCGGGGAGGGTGGGCCTCATGGCATGTGGGATCTTAGTTCCCTGACCAGGGATCAGACCCATGCTCCCTGCAGTGGAAGCATGGAGTCTTAGCCACTGGACCGTCTGGGAAGTTCCAGTAAAATGAATTTTAATCTCTTCCTAATCTGGTTTTTTTCTTTGGCACTGAAACATTACTATTTCCAAAAACTGCTTTGTGCAGATAATATTATTGCTAATGTTTATTTATTGAAAGCAACAATGTGCTGATTATTTTACCAAGTGCAGGACATAGACTATTTAATTCACAAGCAGCTCCATCAGGCGAGCATAATTATCCTCATTTGATGAATAAAGGCATTGAGGCATGGTGTGTTTAATCATTAATAACTTAATCCTATNTAGTTGCAGTGGGTGGGCATCTCTATGCAGCAGTTTCTCTTGTTGCTGAGCACAGGTTCTAGGGCCCATGGGCTTCAGTGGCTCCCAGGCTCTAGCACAGCCTCAGTAGTTGTGGCGAACAGGCTTAGTTGCTCTGCAACATGTGGAATCTCCCCTAATCAGGGATTGAACCTGTGTCTCTTGCATTGGTAGGCAGATTCTTTACCCCTGAGCCACCAGGGAAACCCCTGGGCAACAATTTTGTATTCTGGTTTTCAATTTTAGTGTTAGAGAATAAATAAAAAGTTTTCAAAATTTCACTGTTACTTGTTGAAATATTGGGCTTTATCCATATTTTGATACATTCTTTTCTTGGTGGATTTCTTGTAGCCTTCAAATGCTCTTCCTAAGATCAAGTTAGCAAAGGGTTAGGGTAATAAACATACTATGTCTTAGGAAATTAATATAATATTTGCAAAGTACAGTATGAACTTGGTTATGAAGATGGTTAGATAGCATCACCAACTCAAAGGACAGGAATTTGAGCAAACTCTAGGAGATAGTGAGGACAGGAGAGCCAGCATGCTGCAGATCTTGGGGTTACAAAGAGTTGGACACGACTTAGTGGCTGAACAACAACAAAGTGTGAGCTTGCTTTAACGCAGCTGACTAGTGTTAGAATAGTTAGAATTTTCCTGTTAAGTGAGAAAAGGTGAATTATGTGTTATCTGTATGTGTTATCTAACTAGTGTTAGAAAAGTTAGAATTTTCCTGTTAAGTGAGAAAAGGTGAATTACGTGTTACCTGTATGCTTAAAAAGAAAATCTTGTGTCTGTACAGACAGCTGACTTGTTTTCAGAGTACCTGTGAGGTGTAAGGATTTTTCTGTCATATCTCTTAGAACAGCCATTCTTAGTCTGGGCTCTGTGGACCGAGGGTAGTGTGACTCAAAGCATGGGCTGCAGAGTCACAAGTGTGCTTGTGAAAGAGGAGGACTCTGCTCCCCTGACCCCTTCTCCAAGCTAGTTCTGGGCTGGAGCCTTGCCATCTAAGCTATAACAGGTTGTCTGATATGTGATTCTTCTGCAAACCAAGTTTCAGAATTACTGCTCTGGGCAAGCCGTGGTTGGGATCTGAGGGACTTTGTAATCTCTGATATTGAATCCGTTTCTTTTTGGTAGGGATTATTCATTTTTTCTGGGAAGGTCTATAAACCTCTCATTGAAATTCACAGGGGACCATGACTCAAAGAGGATGACGTCATTGTCCCAGAGGTGTGCTTTGAACATCTTCTGCTTCCTGTGAGCCTTTTGGATTGTAAATAAATTCTTAGTTTTTTTTATTTTTACCATAATGAGGGCATTTGTCCACAGTGATGTTTTTTTTAATTGCGCTTTTTTAAGCTATCATTTCTTTTCTACTTTTCAGTGAAATGATTTTTTTTATTTGCGGGAGGCGGGGAGGGTGGGCCTCATGGCATGTGGGATCTTAGTGCCCTGACCAGGGATCAAACCCATGCTCCCTGCAGTGGAAGAATGGAGTCTTAGCCACTGGACCGTCTGGGAAGTTCCAGTAAAATGAATTTTAATTTCTTCCTAATCTGGTTTTTTTTCTTTGGCACTGAAACATTACTATTTCCAGAAACTGCTTTGTGCAGATAATATTATTGCTAATGTTTATTTATTGAAAGCAACAATGTGCTGATTATTTTACCAAGTGCAGGACATAGACTATTTAATTCACAAGCAGCTCCATCAGGCGAGCATAATTATCCTCATTTGATGAATAAAGGCATTGAGGCATGGTGTGTTTAATCATTAATAACTTAATCCTATTGACACAGTCTGTGACTGATGGGACCAGGGTTTGAGGCTGTCCTGTCTCACTTGAAGGCAAACACTACGAAAGTCTGCACAGATGAATCACATTTGGTTTACCAATGACTGGAAGGTGATGTTGGGGTAGTGCCTTGAGATTATTATGGGTGATGGCTGCGAATCAGCCTTTCCTATAGATTCTGAGTTTTTATGTTATTTCGTTTCAGATCAAGGAGAGCGCATCCCAGACAAGAGATGTCCTCAAACAGCATTTTAATGATTTAAAGGGAACGCTTGCAAAGCTCCTGGATGAGCGATTGGTGACCCTCTTGCAAGAGGTGGACACCATTGAGCAGGAGACCATCAAACCACTAGATGACTGCCAGAAGCTGATAGAACACGGAGTTAACACCGCAGAGGACTTAGCCCAAGAAGGTGGGAGTCCAGGGAGCCTGTTAACTGCGGCCCATTCAGGTCGACGTGCTGGTTTCCCAGGGCACCAGCAGGCTTCCTGCCGTCTCTGGGTGCTTAGGCTGTGCGTACCTTGGGAAAGTTTGTGATAATAGGATAACAGGGGTACAGTGAGGTATCCTAGGGTAAGTTGCAATTCATGTACTAATTATAGTAATTTACAGAACACAGAGGAAATGATCTTTCTGATGGTTCTATGATAACAGTCTCATTCATGGTTAATAGCAATTTTGCGATCATTTTGAATCTGTTCACATAGTTTTCAGAGTGTTGATGGTTTATAGGATTTAATTCCATTGTTATTTTTAGAAGGTTAAGGAGTACAATCGGTGTTTACTCCTGAGACTGTAGTGGTTATATTCCTGAATGTGGTCAGTTACTTTGGTTAAAGCGTGCCCAGTTCTTCCGTTGCTAACTTCCTGCCTCCGTGTCTGTCTACCTTCCTTCCTTCCCTCCTGTAGGTCTTTGTCAGGTACATTAAATAAAAAGGTACTAGTTCTGCCCTTTGGGGTTCACAGGCCAGTGAGAGAGGCACACATGGTGAGAGAGATCTAAGACCTCATGGGAGCACAAAAAGAAAAATGCTTAGCTCTGGAAGAGGGTGGGGTGGCTTCCAACAGGAGAACTTCCACAAAGGCTGAAGAAATTCATCAAGCAGGCAAAAGAGGAAAAGGAGTTCACAGCAAGACTGGAAACAGAAGTCATGCCAAGAATAAAGTGAATGGCATATCTGGGAGATCTTGAATGAAGTCTTTTAGGCCACAGAGTTACACAGTCAGATTTACATTAAAAAAAAAAAAAAAGACACTGCCCACAGTTCGGAAACTGTATTAGGGGTTTTAAAGAACTAAAAAGAGCCTAATGAGAACTCCATGGAAGCAGTCCAGATGGGAAACGACTAAGGCAGTGACAGGTGAAGGTGAAGCAGAGCAGGTTCTAAGATTCTTTGAAGGAAGAATGATGGGTGATTTTACTGGGCTCTTCCTGTTGGTGTTGGTGATGGAGGAGGAAAAGAAGGGTTTGGGATGACCCAGGCCAGTGTGGTTTTAGAAGACTGGTGAATTGTACCATTGACTGACTCAGGACATGAAGGGGGAGGGGGAGTGGTTAGACAGTTGGTTCCGGGTATGTTGAGCTTGAGGTGGTGATGTCAGGAGCTGAAAATGTAGGTGTGATGCTAAGGAGAGAGATCCTACCTGGAGATGTGACTATGGCAGGGAGTGGTGTGTACAATACATCTGAATCCATGGGAATAAGTAAAGTCATCAAGAGATAGCACAATATGATTAAAATGACTCCTTGAGAGGTTCATATTTCCACTCTTTCTCTGTACTTTCTTTTTTAAAAATTATTATTAGAGGATAATTGCTGGTATGTACATATAGATCTCCTCCCTCTTGAACCTCCCTCCCACCTTCCAGCTCATCTCTGGACTTTCAGATGGTTCAGGGTCACTCTTACTATTCTTAGAATTTAGGTTTACCTGAACTATGACATTTTCAAAGACCCGTCTTTCTTTCTCCATTAAAAACATTAAAATAAAAGTTACATTTCAGTTAAAAAAAAGGGGGAGGGTGCAATATGAGATGGGAAGGCTGCAGAAGGTGGGACTCTGAGAGATGCCAGCATTTAGAGTTCAGTTAAGGACAGAGGACTCAGGGAAGGAGACTGAATGCCGTCCGTTCTTCATTGAGTGCTGTGCGTGGCACAGAATAACAAGAGTGTGTGGCTCTCAAGTTTGTCCCTTCAGCCGGAAGTCAGTCCCCTTTCTGGTCTCACTTAGAATATAGTACTAGTGTTATGTTTACCTGCTGGTTCCATTTCCACCTTCTCTTCAAGGACAAGTGTTTATTTGCCACTGACCATAACAGTGCGTTTGAGAAAATTCTGTTTAGCAGGACTGCAGAATGTCTTTCCCTTGGGGGCTCAGCATTTGGAAACAAACTCAGCAGCAGTTCAGGACAGGTCAAGAGTGTGTACCCATCAGCATGAGGCCTAACCAGTGTTTTTATTTTAGAAAATAAATCCTTTGAGGCACGTACATGTTTGTTACAGCATCTGCTGCTAATTTTTTTTTTTTTATATACTTCAGAAATATTTTTAAATTTCAAACTTTTTTCTCCTTTTCCTTCCCAAGGGATAAAAAAACTTATTTATGGAATTTTGAGGATTCTGAAGCAGTGTTAGTGTGCCTCTGTTTTCCTTTTGGTGAGGGTTAGGGTCATTCTTATGTGGTCTCAAAACACTTGAGTGACTCCCGGGCACGGTGAGACAGAAAACAATTCTGGTAGTGTTCTTTAGGGCTGCGGAAGGACAGGCTCCCTGGGGACTTGGCCATACAATTGGTTGACAAATCTGATTTCCACTTGTAGAGCAGAATCTTTCATCTCTGGCAGAATGCAGTCACTGTGTACCCCGTTCCTCTTGTGTTTCATTTTAAAGTCACTTCTAAAACGATTTCTGCACTTGCTTTTGGGGAATTTGTGACATCACATAAGAATCGTTTCCAAGAGACGTGGAGACCCACCTAACACAGGTGACCATTTTTCCTGTACTGGTTCTCTTATCCCCGATTGTAGGTGAGCTCGCCATTCGGGGAGGTGTAGGAGAACAGAATGAAAAGCTCTGGAGCTTTACCAAGAAGGCCTCGCACATCCAGCTGGACAGGTGAGCACTTGTGTCTCTTGGGCTTAAACTGCTTTTCTTTCTTTTTTTTTCCTCTCTCTCTCCCTCTCTCCTCTTTTTCCTTGTTAAAAATTATGATTCAAGGAGATAGTATATTTTTCAAAGTTTCACTACCCATTACTAGTATTACTAGTGTGGAATAGTCGAGATTGTAATCTATGAAATAGAAATACTACAGATTTTCTTCAATCCTAATGTGTAAGAGAATCATTAAATTTTAAAAATTCTGGACATATCGTTAAAACTCAGTCATAGCTCAGACCACAAGGTCCTACTGTACAGCACAGGGAATTGTATTCAGTAACCAATGATGGACCATAATGGAAAAGAATATAAAAAAGAATGCATGTAACGTGTAAACGAATCACTTTTGCCATACAGCAAAAATTAATGCAGTACTGTAAATCAACTGTACTTCAATTAAAACAAAGAAAATTGAGTCACAACTCAGTAAACCAAATCTTTTGACATAAACTTGCCAGTTGTGATCCTATCCCTTTTCATCCCCCTCTGCCATTAGCATAATTTCCAGTGGCTTCTGCATCCTTAGAGCATGTGACTGATTGAAAGTGTTCCTTGTTGGGACACCGCTGGCTGTGCAGTGGTTAGCCACTGCTCTCTTTGCTGAGGGCCTGGATTCAACCCCTGGTTGGGGAACTGAAATCCCACAAGCCTCACATTTCAGCCAAAAAATAAATAAATGAGATGAAAAATAAAATAGTCTTTGTTAATTTTTAAAAATTGAGGTATAGTTGATTTACAGCGTTGTATGCTTTTTGGGTATACAGCATGTGCTGTGCTTAGTTGCTCAGTCATGTCTGACTCTTTGCAACCCCCACGGTCTGTAGCCCACCAGGCTCCTCTGTCCATGGGGATTCTCCAAGCAAGGATACTGGAGTGGGTTGCCATGCCCTCCTCCAGGGGATCTTCCCAACCCAGGGATCAAACCGAGGTCTCCCACATTGCAGGCAGATTCTTTACCGATTGAGCTTCCAGGGAAGCCCAATACAACATGGTGATATGCAATTTTTAAAAGCTATACTCCCAAAAATAAAAATAAATAAAAGCTATACTCCCTTGTATTTTTAACTCTTAGTTAAAAGTCTCATAAACATGAGCTTTCTTTTCTCAGCCTACCAGAAGTGCCTTTACTGGTCGACGTGCCTTGCTTATCGGCTCAATTGGATGACTCAATTCTTAACATAGTGAANCTATACTCCCTTGTATTTTTAACTCTTAGTTAAAAGTCTCATAAACATGAGCTTTCTTTTCTCAGCCTACCAGAAGTGCCTTTACTGGTCGACGTGCCTTGCTTATCGGCTCAATTGGATGACTCAATTCTTAACATAGTGAAAGACCATATTTTTAAACATGGAACGGTAGCATCTCGCCCACCGGTACAGATAGAAGAACTGATAGAGAAACCTGGAGGCATCATCGTACGGTGGTGTAAGGTATGTAATTCAGAACTGTAGAAGTGGCTTCAACGTTATGAATTTGAGTTTTGGGGGCCTTTACAATTTTTTTGTATTAGTTACCTTTGACTGTTTTCTTCTCTGAATGAAGAAAAGTGCCTTTTGCTTGGAGGCATCATCGTACGGTGGTGTAAGGTATGTAATTCAGAACTGTGGAAGTGGCTTCAACGTTATGAATTTGAGTTTTGGGGGCCTTTACAATTTTTTTGTATTAGTTACCTTTGACTGTTTTCTTCTCTGAATGAAGAAAAGTGCCTTTTGCTTTACAATTAAGGTCATAGGGAACTTGACCTAGCTGTTGCTTTGAGATAAACGGTTTTGAAGGTACTTTTAAAAAAATCTCTGTTTCAAAACGTTTCCCATCATACATTTCCCAAACTTAACTTGGTGAGTTGAGAATTGCTCCCATTTCTGTTTATTAGAAAAGTTCAGAAGGTGTTAGTGAATGTTGGGTGTTGGATATATTTCTGTTCAACATTGAGCTAGTACCTCTGAAATAAAAGTTCAAAAGTATGTTATTTTCCCCCACACTCTCAGCATTACCAAGAATTTTGCGTATTAAGTCATATTAAGCATGTGATAAATCCTATTATGCATGTGAATTACCATATCTTAGATAAAAAACATGTCCAAGTGAGTCATAATATCTTGGCTGTTGACAAATACATCATTCAGAGGTGGGTGGTCAGCTTCTGGAAACTGTTTTCTTCAATGGGATTTTTACTTTTGTTATAAAATTTTTTTTTCTTGTTTTTGGTTAATTTTTTATTTTTTTCATTGTTCTTAATGAAATTTAAAAAATGAAGCCTTTGTACAGAAGAAAGAAGTAGAGATACTTTTGTTGGTTCAAAACAAAGACTCTTATTCTATTTCTGTTTTTTTTGCCTGTCAGTTCTTTTGCTGTAAGTATTATTGTTCATGCTTTCTTGCATACACATTTAAGATTTTCTGAAGTATACACCTAGCTATAAGACTATGAGATGACATATTGGATCTGTGCTCTACCAGGAGATAACCAAAGTGATTGTCCCCGAGTGTCCTTCTACCAGTAGTGTACACACTTCTTACTCTGCATCTTCACCAGTACTTGGCATTGTCAGACTTTATATCTTTGCCAGTATAGTACCTCATTGTGGGTTTTGATTGCCTTTTCCATACGACAAGTTAGGCTGAATATCTTTATATATTTTCAGCTGCTTATATTTCTTATTCTGTAAAACACTTACTCGTGTCTTCTCTGCATTTCCCTTGCTGGCTGCTTTGTCTTCTATTAATTTTACAAAGTCCTTTATATATTTCAGATATTGCCTCTCTCTTAGTTATATGAATAATGTAGTTGTGGGATGCTTGTCTTTGAATTTTGACTGTCTTATCTTGGGCTTTATTGTGTAGGAAACACGTCGTTACTTCAAAGGAAGCAGATCTGTTCATATCAGACCGGGGTTATAAAGCACATGGTTCAGGGACTTATGGCAGTCCAGTGGTTAAGAATCTGCCTGCCAATGTAGGGGATACAGATTCAGTCCCTGGTCGGGGAACTAAGATCCCACATGTCTAGGGGCAACTAAATCCAACTGCTGCAATGAAGACTCAGTGCAGCAAAAAGAAAAAAAAAAAAAACAAAACAAAATGAAAACACATGGTTCAATAAGGAAAAGAAAGGAAATAATGATGTCATATTTTCTCTGAGCTTCCTGAGACCAGCTCATTTTCAGCGTGTGGGCCTGTTTGCTCAGCCCCAAAGGCCCCCATTCAGAGTTAGGTTGTGATGCTGAGAGAAGTTGTTCTCTGACTTCTACCTAACATAAAGCCTTTCTCCCCAGGTGGATGACGACTTTACTGCCCAAGATTACAGGCTCCAGTTCCGTAAATGTACTTCCAATCATTTTGAGGATGTATACGTAGGCTCTGAAACGGAATTCATTGTGTTGCACATAGACCCCAACGTTGATTATCAGTTCAGAGTCTGCGCCCGAGGAGACGGCCGACAGGAGTGGAGTCCGTGGAGCATTCCCCAGATCGGTCATTCCACGCTGGTGCCGCATGGTATGCTGTTCCCCTCTTACTCCCGAAACTTTCCTATGTATGAAGACTTGTATTCTTTGCTAAAAGGCAGCCCACTGACAACCCTTTTTCCTAAGGATAGACCCTGAATTGATGGAGAATGACATGAGACACGTCTTTTACTTCCTGCTCAAATTCTTTCATGTGAATTTGGTAAATTTTCATTGATTCTTCTCTCAAACATCCCCAAATGGGCTAGCCAGGTGGTTCAAGTGGTAAAGAACCCACTTGCCGATGCAGGAGATGTGGGTTCAATCCCTGAGTTGGGAAGATACCCTGTAGTAGGAAATGGCAACCCGCTCCAGTATTTTTGCCTGGAGAATCCCATGGACAGAGGAGCCTGGTGGGCTACAGTCTACAGGGTTGCAAAGAGTCAGACACGACTGAACATGCATGCACACAAGGTTCCCCCAATAGTGCCAGATAGGATTATAAACGTACCTAAAACCAAAGATGTTTAAATATTGCCTTAGAAGACTGCAGTATTTAACACAAACCTTCAATGTATCTTGGTAGGGCCTAAAAAAAAAAAAAGTCTTATGATTTGAAATTAATCTCTCTTGTATTACTTTTTAAAAATATTTAGACTCATTTGTTAATTACCTCTTAGTCAGGTTGGAATAAGCTCAAACATGATTTTATTGAGTAGTAGAGGAGAATCCCAGGGTCGGGGGAGCCTGGTGGGCTGCCGTCTATGGGGTCTCACAGGGTCGAACACGACTGAAGTGACTTAGCAGCAGCAGCAGCAGCAGGGGATAATGCTTGTTTGAACTTCCTTGCCACGAATGTACAAGAAGAGACTAAAATCTTCTTTGGGATATGTAGGATTAACCGTGACATGCTATCACTGAAGTTTTCCTTTTATTGAACTTGCCCGTGACTCCTAAGAGTAGCTAGCGTCTTCCACGTCCAAGTTTTATTTAATATATCTGTGTTGAAGATTTTCCCCAAGTGATTCTAACAGTTTTCAATATCTTTTGCTTTTTAAAAAGAGTGGACAGCTGGCTTTGAGGGGTACAGCCTGAGCAGTCGGAGAAACATAGCGCTTCGTAACGATGCCGAGTCGTCCGGTGTTCTCTACTCCAGCGCCCCAACTTACTTCTGTGGGCAGACGTTAACATTCAGGCAAGTGGATATTAAAAGATCTGACTCTCAGGCCTTGGGCAGTAGCGGGAAGTACTCAGAGCATCCAGGAGCTTCTGATCTAAAGAATCCTGGGTTTATTCCGTCATTTCTAGGCAGTATTACCTTGGAGCAATTTCCTTATTTCTCTTTGCTTTGCTTTTTTCATATGTAGTCATAGGGTTATTATGAGCATGAAGTGAGATAATGTATATAAAATGCCTTCCTTTGCTTGATAACATAGTGCATATTTACTGTGTTTGGGTCTTCTTTCTTCCTGGTAAATAGAGGTAAAACAGAATGTCTCTCAAAAGTCCATCTTAAAAATTCAGACATCCTCAATTTTTTTTTTTTTCTTTGTGAATCCATAAGAGCAGGTATCAGTGAAAGACAGCCTAAGTAAACATACTATTATATAGATACATATGGTATATATGTTTAGTCTCTGTGAAATAGAATGGAAAACAAGCCTCTTCTGCTGCCAGTTAATTTTCTATTTCTTCACTCATTGCTCCTTGTCTTAGAAAAATTCCCTTATCCTTGTTTTCATGTTTTCTGAGATACATTCTCTGTAGTCTTATTTCTAAATAACTTTTCCTGAGAACCAAAGCCCAGTTTCGATTGAGGAAAGTAAAGCTCGCCTGATGTTCACCATACACCCCTCAGTGTAGCAAGCTCTCCTCTGGGTTT
>SJYX01018086.1:296282-482959 GCA_006410675.1 Oreotragus oreotragus
CTGAACTGATTAAGTAAAGAATCCGGGATATTGAGAAATCTCATTTTTATAAGAACATATCTGGGAAGAAGAAATTTTTCTTTGAAGGTGAGACTTTTGTCTTGGTTCAGAAAATTATTTAATAATTTTGGTTACCTGTGAATAAAGGAACTTTGTAATCCTCGTTTCTCCTGTAAGCATTGTCATAGTCAGCTTATGCACTATTGTTGCAAGTAGCCTTGCTTTGCCCCATGCCAGGGAAACCCAGAGGGAGAGTAGTCTTCCGCTGTTGCTGTAAATGTTTGGCGAAGCGCTTAATTTTTTAAGTTTTATTTTCTGCAATTGTTACCTACAATGAGGGCATCCCAGGTGACTCAGTGGTAAAAGAATCCACCTGCCCATTTAGCGGATGGGAATTTGATCCCTGGGTCGGGAAGATCCCCTGAAGGAGGAATCAGCAACAAGTATTCTTGCCTGGAAAATTCCATGGAAAGAAGAGCCTGGCAGGGTACAGCCCATGGAGTGACGAAGAGTTGGATACTACTGAGTGCATCTGTAGTGAGCTTTCTGAGCCCGGGTAGTATCTGGAGAGGAGGTGGTGGTGCCAGCTTGTCTGCTGTCCTCCATCCCGGGCTTTTTCGGTTTGGAGGGAAGTGCGGCTAAAGTTGACCTTGGAGTGTGGGTGGTGTTGCAGCACTTGACGACGTTGCCATGTGAATAATAGAGATTGATTTTGGTTCTCTCATACATACATATTTACTAAAAAAAATAAAAACAGGGACTTCCCTGGCAGTCCAGTGGTTAAGCCTCCATGCTTCCACTGCAGGGGGCTCCAGTAGGTCCCTGATTGGGGAACTAAGATCCCCACAGCATGCTGTACTGTCAAAACCAAACAAAATATATGGAATTTAGAAAGTCTGTCATGACGATCCTATATGCAAGGCCGCATAAGAGACACAGATGTAAAGAACAGACTTTTGGACTGTGTGGGAGAAGGTGAGGGTGGGAAGATTTGAGAGAATAGCATTGAAACATGTACATTACCATGTGTAAAATAGGTGAGCATTCAGTGCGTGAAGCAGGGCACTCAAAGCTGGTCCTCGGGGACAACCCAGAGGGGTGGGGTGGGGAGGGAGGTGGGAGGGGTTCAGGATGAGGGCACATCTTGTGCATGTGGCTGATTCATGTTGATGTATGGCTAAAACCACCACAATATTGTGGAGAAATTATCCTCCAATTAAATAAATTAATTTAAAAAAAATCTTCCTTTCTAACAGCCTTCCTTATCGTGGTAGCCTCGGAGGTTACCGTCTTCCCCTTTCCACATGAGGAAATGAGAGCAGAGAGACTGACTCATCAATATTTAAATCCTGAGCGGCTCACCCCAGTCTGTGCTCTTAACCCCTGTGCTACCCTGCCTTTCACAAGTAACATGACGTGGTAAATCGAGTGGTGAATCAGCTGGCTAACTTTTTTCTTCCAAGAACATCAAAAAGTAAAGTTCCACCAGCACTTGCACAGGTCCTCCGCTAGGCAGTGGGGCCAGGATTTGGTAGCTGGTGCTGAGATTGACAGCCCTTGGTTGTATCCTTGCCCTGGGACTGCGTCAGTGGCGACCGTCAATCAGTGGGATGGGGGTGGGGAGGGGAGTCATGTTCCAGTTTCTTATTGTGGTGTAACAAGCCACCCCCAAACTTAAACAACTCTGGTCACTTATTTAGCTCGGGAAACTGCAGTTTGCAGAGTATGGCAAGGACAACTCATCTTTGCTTATGTGGAGTCAGCTGGGGCGGTTTGACCAAGGGTGGTGGATCGACTTCCAAGATGACTTGTTGACACGGCTAGCAGATTGATTCTGGTTCCTGGGGCCTCTCCGTGGACTGCCTGCGCCTGCTCATAGCCTGCTGGCTGGGTTCCAAGAATAAGCATCCCAAGAGATAGGAAATAGAAACTGACAGTTTAAGGTCTGAGCCTGGAAACTAACCTAGTGTCACTCCTACCATGTTTTGTTGCTCAACTGGTCACAGAGATCCCAGGGAGGAGACTTAGACCCTGCTTTATTTATTTATGTTTTTTGCCGTGTCTTGAAACGGGCGGGATCTTAGTTCCCCAACCAGGGATCAAACCCGTGCCCACTGCCCAGTCTTAACTACTGGACTGCCAGGGAGATCCTTAGATCCTGCTTTTTTTTGTTGTTTTGATTGCGCCTTCCTTGACCAGCGCTCAGACTCACCCCTTGCAGTGGAAGTGCAGAGTCTTAACTGCTGGACCACCAGGGGAAGTCCCTAGACCCTGCTTCTTGATGGAGGAAATGTCAATTAATTTCAGAGCTTTCTGTTAGAAGTGCCATGGTTGGTACCTGTTAGAAAGGGGTTTCTGGGAATATGTGCATTTGGTTTAATGCTTCCCTTTGGTTGGACATTAGCATTACCTTTTCTGAATGAATTTAAGCTGGAGGAAATCTTTATTTTTCTGTACAAGCTTGTTCTCTGTCATCACCAAGTGTATCTTCAGTACTAATTACTTCCTCTTCATATCGTAAAAAACCCCAAAAATCTCAGTCTAATATAATTTTATCTGGAAAAATCCCATCTGGGCATAATCTCTACTAGGATTAGGAAGTTAATTTAACTATAGGGTCTTTGAAATCTTGTCAGTTTCTTCTTTTATTGAGACAGTGCCCTGTCCTAGGAGAATACAGCTTTTCCAGTGTTTTCTGTTTTATTAGAGTGATCCCCTCTGGAGGCTTGATGTGTAGTTCTTTCAGGGTGAAGCTTGTCTCTTATTACAGGTGTGGGGAATGTTGTCAGACAGAAGTTTTCCCCACAGATCTTTTATTATAGACTTGGATGAGATAAGACAGGTGGTTCCTAAGTAGACTAAGGATTCTGTAGTTTTTAGTTTGTTTGTAGAGAGAGGATGACATGAACTCATAGAATCATATCTGCTTTGGGATGTTTACAAGGAGTTATAACTATTCCTTACAGATAATCTGAGGAATATTTCTTATACTTTTTTCCTACCCATGTCTCTCTGTCTGAAAATGCTTTTCTAAAATGTAAGAACAGTTCTCCTGCTCACCTGAGGTCTTTCTGAATGATGCTGACCATTTCATTCAATTCTTATTCCACTCTGATGCTATTTACAGTATTTGGTATGGTTGAGAATGCAAAGTTTAAAAAAAAAGGAAAAACAAGAACCTTTGGCTAATAGTTTATAAGTTAGGATAAGAGAGACACTGAGGAACTTCCCTGGTGGCCCAGTGGCTAAGACTGTGCACTTCCAATGCTTCCGTTGCAGAGGGTACTGGTTTGATCCCTGGTTAGGGAACTAAGATCCCACATGCCGTTCAGCGTGGCTAAAAATAAAACACAGAAACTGGTAGCACCATTAAAAAAATATGATAAGACAGTCAAACCTTTAAAAAAAAAATCCTGAATGCTGTGAGATATAGGGGAAGGGAAATTTACTTCTAGATGAGGGGATGATGAAGGCTTTATCTCAGAGTTGGAAAGGACAGTTCAGGTAGGGAAATAAAGCAAGAACCAAAGATATGGAGGAGGAAAAATATGGAGAACAGGAAATAATTAGTGTAAATGGGGTTAATAGAGACAGATACATAGTCAGAAAGAGCCCCAGAAAAGTAGGATATTCTTAGTTCTGAAGTATTTAGTGAGTTAATGTCTATAAACCCTCATTACATGCTCAGGAGGTAGAAATGTTATATCGATGAGGAAACTGAGGTGTAAAAAGATTAAACCATCTGCCTGAGGTTGTACAGATCCTTTTGGCGGGGATTCGTACCATGAGGCATGTGGGATCTTAACCAGGGATGGAACCTGTGCCTCTTGCAGTGGAAGCATGGAGTCCTAACCACTGGACCACCAGGGAATTCCCTGTGCAGATTCTTATAGTTATCCTGAGATTCAGATCCTGGCAGTCCAGCCCTGTAGGTCTCTTTCCGCTTGGACCTAGAATGTGACAGGAAGCCATTGGAGGACATTGAGCAGATGAATGAGGTGATCTGGCGCATGTTTTACAGGTTGTTTTGGCTGCTGGGTGGAAAGAAGTCTGAAAAGTGGCGAAGGCCTGGAGACTGGTTAGGAGGCTGGAGAGGAGGGGCAAAAATGTTACCAGGAATGAGGGAGAAGCTGCACTCAGCATTCCAGGGTTAATCTTGGTGACAGCTCATGGTGACTTGGACCAGAAGTTAGTGATAAGTGGTCAGAATCCAGGTTTATTTTGAAGGGAGCACTGACAGGATTTATTGACAAGTTGATTGTGGGGTATGAGAAAAGTGTAACCTCAGGGTTTTCAGAGTAAGTAACTTAGGGTAGAGTTGTCATTTACTGAAGTAGGCGAGGCCTTTTGAGGAGCCTATTTCTGGGTGAATATCAGTTTGTTCTTTCACAAATTAATTTCCTTATAAGAAATTTAAGTGAAGAATGTGGAGTAGACAGTAGATATACGAATGTGGAGTTAAGTGGCAGAAACCAGGCTGAAGATACTAGTGAGAGGGTTTTTTTTTTTTTTTTTTGTCTGCACCGCGTAGCATGTGGGATCTTTGTTCCCTAACCAAGGATCGAACCTGTACTTCCTGCATTGGAGATGTGGGTCTTAACCACTGGACTGCCAGGGAAGTCCAACTTCAGAGGTTTTAACATGGTGGTTTAGTTGCTAAGTCATATCCTTCTCTTGGCGACCCCATGGACTGTAGCCTGACAGGCTCCTCTGTCCATGGGATTTTCCAGGCAAGAGTCCTGGAGTGGGTTGCCATTTCCTTCTTCAGGCGATCTTCCCGACCCAGGAATTGAACCGAGGTCTCCTGCATTGCAGGGGGATTCTTGACCAACTGAGCTACAAGGGAAGCACGGTTTTAACATATAGATGAGTATTTAGAACCACGAGACTTGATAAGATCAGCAAGGGAATGAGTGTAGGGAGAGGACACTGGCGAATCTATCGTTTAACTTTTGGGGAGAAAGAACGAACTAGGAAAGGATTCTGAGGAGGAGCAGCAAGTGAGATAGATGGAAAAAGTGAGAGCATGTGGTGTCCTTGAAGCCAAGCAAAGAAAGAGTTTCCAAGAGGGCCTAGTGATCAAATGCTGCTGACCCAACAGAAAGGAAAAGGGCTGAGAATTGACCTTTGGGTTTGCAGCGTGGACGTTGCTTGGTGACCCTGACATGAATAGTTTCTGGAGAGTTGTTGGGGAGGAAGTTTGGTCAGAGTGGGTTTAAAAGAGAGATGAGATCTTTTGGGACCAGTAGATACATAGCAGTACCTTAGTTCTGAATTTTTTCCACTTCTGGAAACTTTTTGGAGGAATGAAAGAGGTGGGGGAACCCAGAAGTGCTTTATCTACAGAACTAAGTAATACAGAAAACTCAGATTCCAAATTAGCTGTAAAGGCTTCATAAAGACACAGCGAGGCAGGAAGTCATGATAATTTGCTGGCCAACCTCAGATATTCAGTCTCCAGATATTCAGTCCCAAAAGAAGACCCCACAAGACTATGAACAAGGCCAGGACAGAACAGTGCTTGAGTGTTCCTGAGGAAGCAGAGAGAAAAGGTGTAACAAATCTGCAGGGGAGTCAGAGCGCGTCACCTTACGAAGCAGGGGCTGTGTCCTTTGGTGACAGTGGACAGTGGTCTGTAAGCAGCCTTTGACGAGAGCTCCTCTGTCCATGGAGTTCTCCAGTCAAGAGTACTGGAGTGGGTTGCCATTTCCTCCTCCAGGGCATCTTCCCAACTTAGGGATTGAACCCAGGTCTTCTCCTGCATTGCAGGCAGATTTTTTTTTTTTCCCCCCTGTCTCAGCCACCAGTGAAGAGAACTCAGGTATGTAAATCTGAAAGTCACCTTTTTTAGGTATTTTTTCCCCCTCCGACAGTACTCCTCGGCCTGTGGGATCTTGGTTCCTCGAGCAGGGATCAAACAAAGTTCTGCAGCTGTGAAAGGGCAGAGTCCTAACCACTGGACCACCAGGGAATTCCCATCTTCATTTAAATTTTTTTTTTTGGGGGGGGGGATGGACTCCAGTTGTGTTTTTTTTTTTTGTTTTTTTTAGAGCTTCCATTTTACTTTATTTTACTTTACAGTACTCTATTGGTTTTGGGATACATTGACATGAATCTGCCACGGGTGTACACGAACTCCCAAACATGAACCCCCCTCCCACTTCATTTAATTTTTTAAAAAATGCCTTCCATCAGTGTTTTGTAATTTTTTTTTTTCTTGTCTTACTACTCATGCTAGGGAGTGTAATTCTGAGTAGCAGTGTCGAAAGTAGACATCCTTTTCTTATTCCAGATCTAGGAATGAGGTGCTAGTATGATGCCAGCTGTAGGTTTTTTGTGGATACCCTCTATCAGGTTAAGGAAGTTTCCTTCTATTCTGACTTTGCTGAGAGCTTTATCTATAGATGCATGTGTAATTTTGTCATATTATTTTTATATAACTACCAAGATAATCATATGGTTTGTCTTCTGTTGATAATCATGACAGCAATAGATTTTTAAATACTGGACCAGCTTTGCATTCCCATGAGAAGCCCTTCTTGACTGTATGTTCTTCTTTTGTATATATTGCTGTAAATTTAGCTTTTATTTATTTTTTGAGGATTTTTATGTCTCTTCACAAGAGAGATATCTGTCTCTTTTTTCTTATGATGTGTTTGGTATCAGGGTAATTGCCAGCCTCATAGAGTGAGATGGGAAATCATTCTTCCTCTTTTATTTCTCAGAACTGTCTGTGAGAATTGGTATTGTTCCTTAAATGTTTGGTAGAATTCACCAGTGAATTCGCCATCCTAGGATTTTCTTTGTTGGAAGATTTTCAATTTTTACAATAACAATAAGATAATCAGTTTTATTTTAAGAGAGGATAAAAGCTATTTTAGGATTTGTATAGTAAGGAATATATTTCTGTATAAAAAAAATCCTTGTCTACCATGACTTGATAAGACATCCCTTTTCTCTCTCTCTCTTTTTTTTCCCCCTGACAAGTCAAGCTGTGCCATGACCCTCTTTTTTAACATATGGCTTATTTGTTCCTTGGGCTAGATTCCCGTTGGTGACACACAGGCCAGCTGGCTGTGTTCCTGGCAGTCCTTGCAGTCTTCCCAGCAGTGCGTGAGGGTCCTGACTGATGTTGCTACACCCTTGTCAGTCTTAAGTGTTATGTTTTAACCTGTAGCTGTAGGCCGTAATAATATTCTTCTTTTCTTTCTTATATTTATCATATAGTTGGATGCTCTTCATAATATATCTGGATATATTATCCAGACAACTGAATTTTTGGATCTTTGCTACAGGTGTTCACTGCGGGAAGAAGGAAGTGTGAGGTTCTGAGGCTTTACCACTTAAATCCTAGTTAGCCAAAGTGCAGAGGAGTAGGTTTAGCGTTCTTTTTGCTGTCAACCTTGCTTCTTTTTGTTCTGAACCATGTTCTTACTCAGAATACTTTATCTTTGAGAAAAATTATCCTCTGCAACTTTCTACATGATTCTATGCAGGATGCCTTCCTGCTAGTTTGTACATAAGTTGATTTTTTTTAAGTTAATTGTATCTCTGAGGTCACTGTACCCTGCCATCAATTATTTTATGTGTCATTTTTCTTTTTTGTATACTTTTAATATTTGGATGATTTATAGGAAATTTTTTTTTTTAAATAGTTGTTTACGTGAGAGAACCAGTCAAATCGTTTTTTAGGATATAATGTCCTGATTACTTGTCTTGCAACTTAAAAATTCAAAAATGTTAGGAATCCCTGAAAGTCTGGTGGTTAGAACGCAGTGCTTTCAGTTCTGGGGGTCCGGATTCATTCCCTGGCTGGGGAACTAAGATCCTGCCCCTCCCCCCGCCCCGAAAAAATATTCAAAGATGTTAAATTTACATTCTGTTTCTTAGTGAGCTATGAAGATAATTCTGGGTTTCAGGAAAATTAGCTCTTTATTTTCATGGTTCATTTTATATTCAAAGAAATTTCTGTAAGCTTTTAATGGCAGACTTGTGTTGTTTATCAAATGCTGTTTTCATGCAGAATGTTTCTAGGAACAATTTTGTGATTTATTCAAATTAAGAGTTTTTTTTCCTTTCTTCCCAAGATGTTTTTTTCTTACTGCTTTGAGTTTCTTTTTTTTAATTGGAAGATAATCGGTTTACAATGTTGTGTTGATTTCTATCATACATCATCATGAGTCAGCCATAAGTATACCTATGTCCCCTCCCTCTTGAACCTCCCTTCCCCCTCCCTCCCCATCCCACCCCTCTAGGCTTTACAGAGCACCAGATTGAGCTTCTTGTGCTATGCAGCAACTTCCTGCTTTGAGTTTTAACTCATACTTTATTTCAAGAAAATTTGAGTTAATTATTCGTTTAAAAAGTTTAATCACAGGNTCCCTCTTGAACCTCCCTTCCCCCTCCCTCCCCATCCCACCCCTCTAGGCTTTACAGAGCACCAGATTGAGCTTCTTGTGCTATGCAGCAACTTCCTGCTTTGAGTTTTAACTCATACTTTATTTCAAGAAAATTTGAGTTAATTATTCGTTTAAAAAGTTTAATCACAGGAAGAAAATGTACATTTGAAATGAGCTGGCCAAACTCAAGTGAGAGCACAGTCTGCCAAAAGATACCAGTTGCAAGCTCGGGGTCCCCAGGGCCCATCCTCACTTCTAACTACATAGCTGGCTACAAATTCCAAGGTTTCCATGACCATGCTCGGGTTTTATAGTTTGCTGGCATGACTCACAGAACTTCGGAAAGCACTTCACTTACGATAACAGTGTTAATATAGCAGGAGGATACACATCAGAACCTGCCAGAGAGAGGAACTCACAGGGCGAGATGTGAGGGGGTTCCAGACTGGAGCATACATCGGGATGTAAGACTTTTTGCAATAACAATACAGGACACACACATACACACACACACACACACACAACAATACAGGACACACACACGGGAAGATTCCCCCAGAAGGACACATACACACACACACACATACTTGGGAAGATTCCCTCAGAAGGACACACACACACACACACACACACACTTGGGAAGATTCCCCCTGAAGGGCACATACACACACACACACACACACACACACACACACAAGAGACATTACTTTGCCATCAAAGGTCCATCTAGTCAAGGCTATGATTTTTCCAGTAGTCATGTATGGATGTGAGAGTTGGACTGTGAAGAAGGCTGAGAGCTGAAGAATTGATGCTTTTGAACTGTGGTATTGGAAAAGACTCTTGAGATTCCCTTGGACTGCAAGGAGATCCAACCAGTCCATTCTAAAGGAGATCAGCCCTGGGTGTTCTTTGGAAGGACTGATGCTGAAGCTGAAACTCCAATACTTTGGTCACCTCATGCGAAGAGTTGACTCATTGGAAAAGATGCTGATGCTGAGGGAGGGATTGGGGGCAGGAGGAGAAGGGGACGACAGAGGATGAAATGGCTGGATGGCATCACCGACTCGATGGACATGAGTTTGAGTGAACTCCGGGAGTTGGTGATGGACAGGGAGGCCTGGCGTGCTGCGATTCATGGGGTCACAAAGAGTCAGACATGACTGAGAGACTGAACTGAACTGAACTGAGGGCTCCTCTCCATTTCTCGTCCCATTTTTTTCCTATTTAAACTGCAGCCACCTCTTTTCACTTGACTCTCACTAGTTTTGTTTTTCCAACTCTCAAAGGTAGAATTATTTCCCAATCATAACTAGTTAGCTTATTAGTCATAGTTAGTCTTCTTAATCATTACAAATATACTGACCCCATGATGGAGGCAAGGAAAATGGTCTGGGAAATATATAGCTATTAATCTTTTTATGGAGATATACATACTAGAAATAAAGCTAATTTTATATTCATTCAACGTTGGTTTTAAATTCTGGATTTTTCGTTTACTAGCCTTGTGGCCTATTAACCTTAGGTTTTAATTACAAACTGTAATGAATATGTAGGAGGACATCTTAATATTCCAAAGTATTGACAAAGAGCTTACAATGTCATCAGGAGGGGAGTTGCTATTTAGAGTCACTATTAATGACTTAGGTGTTAATGGCTCATCATTGTTAAGAAGCTCCTGTGATGTGTCTGTATTTCAAGTGGTTTTCTGTTAATGAGCCATTTGATCAGCCGTAATCCGGGAAGTTCATAGGAAAATATGCTTATACATATGTAACCCAAAGACCGGCTTCTTTAGATTCCTGGAAACACATGAGGTTAATTGATGAAATCAATTTGAAATTCCTGGAAACTCAGACAGCAAACTTCAAGACTATTACTGAGACCATTACAGAGGTCATTGGTGCAAGAATGATGATGTATTTCTTTTGATACAGTATTTTCCTTTATGCTTTTCAATCAATAGTTAAATGGAAATATGCTTTGTGTGCTTTGTTTCACAAAGCTTTTAAGTAGATTTTTGTTTTGTTTTGCTTTAATAGAAAAATATAGCAAAAAAGGGTAGGGGGAGAATGTATTTTTAAAAAAATATCAGGCCTATGTTTTGAGTTTCACAGTCTAGACAGCAGATATGATTCATATGCATTTTACTGATGAACAGTGCAAGGTTGATGACAAGTCCTCACATAATTATGAAGTCCAAATACTACCTCTTCAGACTTCTGTGTTTTAACTGAATACCACTGAGCAGCATAGCAGTGGCCCCAATGATCCACAAGATATTTTGGAGGAACATTTTCCAATGAATCCTAAGTCAGTGGATCACTAAGTATAGTATGCTAAAGAAATGCTAATTGCACTTACAAACATATGCCCTGTGAACAGACGTGCACAGATGTACTTGCTAGAGATTTATCCATACTTGGGGAAGAAACAAGAAGACAAAGATATTTTACATTTTTTCATGATGTCCTCTTCAGTGTGTTTAGTTCAAAGCTGTCATACAAATTCCAAATAAAGATAAGATGAATTGAGATGGGATAAAACTAAAAAGACTCCCTAGCAAATTAGGCTATTTCTCAACTCTTTGCGGTTAACTAAACTGCAAGTGGACTACCTGGTTACATGACAACCCATATATAAGGGTGACCTTTTTGAAATCTGAAGCCACTCTTTTCTGCATTTTTGGCTTTGTTGCAATCTGTTTCTAAAATTACTGCTTAAAAGCAATAGCTGGTTCTGTAGTCAAACGCTTGTTAATAATTGAAACACAGGGACCTATTATTTTGACTCAAGCATTTGTTTTATTGGGAGCTAGGTAGTAGCCCGGGGAAGGCAATGGCACCCCACTCCATTACTCTTGTCTGGAAAATCCAATGGACGGAGTAGCCTGGTGGGCTGCAGTCCATGGGGTCGCTAACAGTCGGACAGACTGAGCGACTTCACTTTCACTTTTCTCTTTCATGCATTGGAGAAGGAAATGGCAACCCACTCCAGTATTCTTGCCTGGAGAATCCCAGGGACGGGGGAGCCTGGTGGGCTGCCGTCTATGGGGTCACACAGAGTTGGACACGACTGAAGTGACTTAGCAGCAGCAGCAGGTAGTAGCCTGCTGAATAATTATGTTTTTTAAATAAATTAGTGAGGAATTAGGTGATAGAGGTGAACCAAAACCTGCTGGGGATAAACAGGATGCTGACTTCCACAGGGAAAAGTTACTTGACAGCACTGTAAGACAAGAGTTGCAAACCTCACTCTCCAACTGTCTCACTTGCCTTTTTCGAAAAGGTACTCAGCTTCTGTACAGTGGAACACCTGAAGAGTCACAGTGTACCTGGCAGTGATTTTATGGCCATGTAAAACTGTACCAAAGTCACTCACTGTTGCTTTCATCCAGAACACTCTAGATAGGCCATTTCTGAAGCAGGTCTAACTTCTTAAACCTGCCAGTCACATGTGCATGGAAGTTTACCCCTCACGACCAGCATAGAATCTCCCACTTCTAATACCCTTTGAATATCTCTATCAACTAGAAAGACATGCATTTTTTTCATTTCACTCTTCTCTGCTAATATTTCATCATTTCCTTACATGTGCATCTATTTCAGAGAGGTCAATCAAAAACTATAAAGAAACGAAAAGGCTAAATGAGGTAGTTTAAATGGCCACTAAGTGTATACAATTGTGAAGAAGGAAAATTTGGAAACAGCTAATATTAAGGAAAAATAGTCATCTCTGAATTTTCCATTTAACATTTTAATTTATAGAAATATTCTAATCAAGATTCTGTGTTTGACTCAAAGTTTTATTTTCACATACTCTTAATTATGATACTTCAAATCATTAAATGTCATGAACATTTCTGGATGCCCATACATATGTGATACAGTGGGAATTTCTGTGGAAATACAAAGAGGAGGAGTAGTTGCTCCTTGATCTCAAGGAGCTTACAGGTTAACCAGAGCATCCCCTTATTTGAGGGCGGAATACCTTTTGCTGACAAACAAACCAATCCTTAAGTTGCCTTTTACAGGAATCTTTTGAGCATCTGTCTAATCCTTTACATTTTGCTCCCTGTTTTATACTCTATGTGGGGACATTAATAAGATGGTGTCAGTCAGGCTCTCTCATGCCATGCTCTCACACACTCTTGCCTCATGTTCTGTAAACAATGACTGTAACAGCTATGATCACTTGTAGCGCTGCACGTGTGTGTCACGGGGTACTCACGTGGCCAGGAGCTGCCTTGTGTGGTGCGCCTGTGTGCACATGAAAGCCCTGGCTGCTGCTGCACTGGGGCTACTTATGAGCAGCACTGCGATGGTGTTATATGTGAGGTTAGTGTCATGGCTGTATTATGGCCACATTGTGATTATGTTGTGGCTGCTGCTATGGCTGCTTCAGTCAGCCAGGAAAGAGCCGGTGTAATGACTGCCATGCCAGCCAGGAGAGAGTAAGCGTGTCTGCAGTTCCTCCAGTCTCCTTCCAGCCTCTTGAGCTCGCACCTTGCCTACACTGGGTTCAGGGAACAGTGTGGACAGTGTGAACAGTAAGACAATTGGTCTCAGGAACAGGACCAGCAGTACACTCTGAAAACACAAAATATCCACACACCTTTTCAGCGTACGTTGAGAGCCCAGCATGTGTGAGGCACTGGGCTCTGCCCTGGCTTTAGGGTGTAAGATATCACTACCTTTCAGGAACACTCAATCTGTTTCCCAAAAATCAACTTGAGGAGGGGCATTTGGTGGTTTAGCATGAGTTGGATCCCTGTACAAAGAGGATATCCCATATTCCTCAGCACTGGGGGACAGCTAACTAGGGTATGCAATTCTTGAAGGGAAGACAGGTATGTGCTTACAGCTTTATAGGCATAATTTTATGAAAGGCAGATATAAACTACAGTTAAAGACAGAGGGTTAGATCATGGCATCTGGTCTGATCACTTCATGGGAAATAGATGGGGAAACAGTGGAAACGGTGTCAGACTTCATTTTGGGGGGCTCCAAAATCACTGTAGATGGTGATTGCAGCCATGAAATTAAAAGACACACAGAAGGTTTCTGCTAGTCAGGAAGAACAGTCATCATCATAAAGGATTTTAGTGCTTTTCTAGATATGAGGAGATATAAGAATTGGGCTCATAAAATCTGCTTCTGAAAATATCTAATGATCTGAAGACCTGTCCTGCCAGTTTTTCCCTGAGCACAGCGTGCCTCGTTCCTGCTCTCCTCCTTGAACTCCTTTCATGGGTGTTGAAAATCAGCAGCTGCAGCAGCACATGATTTAATTCCTTGTAGAGGTAGATGGCAACTGCCCTTGACAAGTGCCAGTTTGTAGTTGACAGAAGTATTCCCTCCTCTTTAATGTTTTTGAAGACTTTAAGAAGGATTGTATTTATTCTTTAATCATTTGGTAGAATTCGCCAGTGAGGCTATTTGGTCCAGGGCTGCTGTTTACTGACAGTCTTGGTACATTTTTGATACTGACCCAGTCTCCTTTCTAATTATAAGTCTGTTCAGATTTGCTACATGTTTATGATTCATTCTTGGTAGGTTGTATATTTGTAGCAATTTACCTATTTCTTCTAAATTATCCAATTTCTTGGTATATTTTGTTCATGAGTTTCTTATAATCTGTTTAATTTCTGTGGTATCAGTTGTAATGTCTCCTCTTTCATTTCTGACTTTATTTGTATCTTATCTTTCTTTATCTTAGTTAATATAGCTGAATCTGTCAACTTTGTCAATCATTTCAGAAAAACAACTCTTAGTTTTGTTGAGGTTTTTCTGTTGTTTTTCTAGTCTCTATATTGTTTGTTTCTGCTCTAATATAATTATTATTTCCTTTCTTCTCCTAACTTTAGTCTTAGTTTGTTCTTTTTTGTTCTTTGAGGTATAAGTTGTTTTCTGATATTTAAAAATTTTTTACTTATTTAAATTTTTTGAAAATTGGATTTTAAAAAAAAACACAAACTTTTTTTTGGTTGCCCCACATTGGGTGGGGTGTTCGTACCCTGACCAGGGATCGAGCCCATGTCCCCTGCGTTGAGGCTTTAACCACTGAACCAGCAGGGAAGTCCCTGATATCTTTTTAGATCTATGTGTTTGTAAACTTTGCTCTTCAGTGCTTTTGCTGTATCCTATATGTTTTGGTATGTTTTGGTTTTGTTTTCATTTATGTCAGGACATTTTCTGATTTTCTTTTTGATTTTGTCTTTGATCCATTGGCTGTTCAAAAATTGGTTACTTTCCACATATTCGTGAGCTTTCTAGTTTCCCTTCTGCCATTAATTTATAGTTTCATTCTGTTGTGGTCAGAAAATAAACATGGTGTAAGGAGATCCAACCAGTCCATTCTGAAGATCAACCCTGGGATTTCTTTGGAAGGAATGGTGCTAAAGCTGAAACTCCAGTACTTTGGCCACCTCATGAGAAGAGTTGACTCATTGGAGAAGACTCTGATGCTGGGAGGGATTGCGGGCAGGAGGAGAAGGGGACGACCGAGGATGAGATGGCTGGATGGCATCCCGGACTCGATGGACATGAGCCTGAGTGAACTCCAGGAGATGGTATTGGACAGGGAGGCGTGGCGTGCTGCGATTCATGGGGTTGCAAAGAGTCGGACACGACTGAGCAACTGAACTGAACTGAATTTCGGTCTTCCTTATTTTGTGACCTACCATGTGCTGTATATCCTGGAGAACGTTCCTTGTATGCTTGAGAAGAATATATATTCTGCTTCTTTTGGGAGGAGTGTCCATATCATTTATGGTGTTATTCAGATCCCACACTCCTTACTGATCTTCTGTCTGGATGTTCTATCCACTATTGAAGTAGAGTACTGAAATCTCCTTCTATTGTTGTGTAACTGTTTTTCCCTTCAGTTCTGTCATTTTTTGCTGCATACATTTAAGTGCTCTGATGATGGGTGCATATATATTTAAAACTGTTCCATCTTCCTGGTAAATGGACTTCCTTGAGTTTGTGTGTGCAGTTTCTCAATTAGAGCCTTGCTGGCTTTTCAGGCGCTCGTAATATCTTGCTCCCTCTGGTGCCAGTTTGTGGTACTGCATGATGTTCTGCAGCTACAGGGCGCCTTCACTCTCTTGGACCCAGTGGCCCCCAGACGTCCATAGTATGCTGGCTCCCGACAAGGGAATGAGACAGATACCATTCCCTTGAGCTGGCCTGTGGAAAGATAGCACACCAGAAGGAAGTCTTCCTCTTCTCCCTCCCTGCAGCGCTGGCTGCAGGCTGCTACCCCTCACTTTTCTTGGCAGCATTCAGGCACTTGTGCTATGCCAGCTCCTTCAGTGCACCAGATGAGACATGACAGAAACCAGTCCTCTGGGAAACCCTCCAAGGAGCTGGAGTGTTGAGTGCACACTCCAGTCCTGTGTGTCTTTTCTGAAGGAAAAGTCAGGAGCTGGGCTGTGCTTGCCTGGTTCCGAGCTGTGGTAGCTTGGAAGAGGGGTTGACACGAGGCAAGTGAAATTACTCTTCTTACCCAGTTCAGTGCAGCTGTTCTCAGCTTTGTGCTCCTTTGGGACTTTTTAACTGAATTCTGGAAATCTCCTAACGGTGTTTTGGTCTGCATATCATTTAGAAAGTGTGTGTCCCTACGGTGGAAAGAGTCCTAGGACTCAGCTGTGCTGTCGTGTGGCCGCCGTCATCCTCCTCCTCCTTTATGCTGCCGGTTTAGGACTGAAATGACTTCAGAAACCCGCCCACGTGTTTATCATGGACTTGCATGTTTGCCACTTTACAAGGAAAGACATCTTGAGGCCACTCTGGGTATCAGTAACCACATCTTTCCTTAAAAGCTACGTGCTGCCCCTTGCTCATTTTTCTTTTTCTGTCCTTGCAAAGTCTAGCTTTCTGGAATGGAGAGAAAGATGACCCTGGTCATCGGGATGTGGGTTGACCTTTATATCTAAGTACATGATGAAGTATTGTTTGAGACTTAAATGCAAAAGGAAATGCTTCAACTTACTATGTATGAAGTTCTCCAGCCAGAATATGTCCATAACCATATTATCCTCTGTTTTAAAAAGAGGGGTAATGTCTATTTTTAAATGGTTCGTAAACAGTAGTCATTGCATAGACTCTCCTACACATCTTCTATATGTCTAGAACCAGAACATAGAACAGAAATGTGCTGTCATAGCCATAAACAGGTAACGTGGACTCTGAAGTCAGAATGCCTGAGTTCGTGTCCTAGCTCCACCACTCAGCTCAGTGATCAGATCAGTTTATTTTCCCTTTTTTTTAAACCTTATTTTTTCTTTTGTGCCTGAGTTTACTCATGTATAAACTGGGTATGATAATAACAGCGCCTACATCATGGATTGTTACATGAATTGAATAAGAAGATTTATAGATAAGGTATACAGACGCAACGTTTTCAGAACAGGACCTGGAATTTAAGAAGCGCTAAATCATTGTTAGCTATTCTTAAGAGTAATCATGATGAGATAGCTCTTGTTATGCGTAGCAACTAGTAGAGATCACGTTAAAAAAAATATTTAAAAGATTTTTCTGCCCCGTTGACAGAGTTGAAACTGTGGGACAACCAGACAGAAGAGACAGTATAGGAGTGTGTGCAGAAAAACAGAATGGATATGACTCCCTGCAGCGGGATCAAGCAGTATGCATTAGTACAAATGGTAAGGAGGAAATAACTGCCGTTCTCTTTGAAATGTATGATTTACTATAATAANGAAACTGTGGGACAACCAGACAGAAGAGACAGTATAGGAGTGTGTGCAGAAAAACAGAATGGATATGACTCCCTGCAGCGGGATCAAGCAGTATGCATTAGTACAAATGGTAAGGAGGAAATAACTGCCGTTCTCTTTGAAATGTATGATTTACTATAATAAGATTTGAATCCGTCTCAGTATCACACGTTTATACCAGATGAAAAAATTTAGGTCTTAATGACATATCTATGTGACTGCTTCATACCAGGCATTATTCTATACCCTTTAAAAAAAATACCTTATTTAATCTTTAACACCTTTTTGAAGTGAGGAGTAGCGTTACATCCATTTTGTACTTGATGAAAGGGCTTCCTAGGTGGCTCAGTGGTAAAGAATCTGCCTGACAATGCAGGAGACGCGGGTTCGATCCCTGGGTTGGGAAGATCCCCTAGAGGCAGAAATGGCAACCCACTCCAAGTATTCTTGCCTGGGAAGTTCCATGGACAGAGGAGCCTGGTGGACTGCAGTCCGTGGTGTCGCCAAGGGCTGGAAAGGAGCACGCATGGCACCGAGTGACTGGGCACACACAGCACACGGTAGAGAAGAAAAGCCACAGAGAAGCCTTGGCTGAAGTAGCTGGCCTAAAATCACTTAGTTCAGAGGTGATGGAGCTGAGATTTTTTTGCCAGGCAGTTTACTCCTGGATTCCATGTGCCTAAGTCATCTGTATTCAACATAGAGAAGATAAATTCAGCATAGGTTAGGGAAATGAGGAGAGTTTACATCTATAGTGTTCTTTGGTCCCTTACTTCACAGTGATCACAGTTAAAAATCACTACCAAGATGTGTTAATATTTTATGGTATGGGTCAAACAGTCAGTAGACAGGATCCTCATGTATTCCCTGTGAAACAGTCCTGCTGTTCCACAGGAAGTAATTTTATAATGGAGATGCCATCCATGTAGGAAACTCACGGTCTCTGTTTTAAAAGAGTGGAACCCTGGACCAGAAGCCTAAAACGTTATTAAAGCTTTAACTTTTCCTTCTGCCTTGGGCATGTGGGGGTTAATGAACATGCTGCTGCTAAGTCACTTCAGTCGTGTCCGACTCTGTGCGACCCCATAGACGGCAGCCCACCAAAATTACCTTACTTTAAGGTCTAGAATTCTCTGTAGTGCTCCCACTGGTCCTGGACGTTGCTCGTTGCTTCATGTTTGTGGGAGTGGGGCAGTGGAGGCTGTTTAAGGATCCACCACCAGGGAAGGGAACAGATCTCATGGGAAAGGCTGTGCAGTTATTAGAAACAATGAACTACATAATGACTAAAAATGAAAGAGGAATGAGGTATCTAGCATGCGAACGTCTATGTGCAATTAAAACACATACAGTGGGGCCGCTCGGCAGGACGAGGGGACGATGGAGCTGGAGCCCGAGCTGCTGCTGCAGGAGGCCCGCGAGAGCGTGGAGGCGGCACAGAGCTACCGCCGGGAGCTGAGCCAGAGGCTGCAGGGTCTGCGGGAGGCGCAGAGGCAGATCAAGGAGAGTGCATCCCAGACAAGAGATGTCCTCAAACAGCATTTTAATGATTTAAAGGGAACACTTGCAAAGCTCCTGGATGAGCGACTGGTGACCCTCTTGCAAGAGGTGGACACCACTGAGCAGGAGACCATCAAACCACTAGATGACTGCCAGGAGCTGATAGAACACGGAGTTAACACCGCAGAGAACTTAGCCCAAGAAGATGAGCTCGCCATTCGGGAGGTGTAGGAGAACAGAATGAAAAGCTCTGGAGCTTTACCAAGAAAGCCTCGCACATCCAGCTGGACAGCCTACCAGAAGTGCCTTTACTGGTCGACGTGCCTTGCTTATCGGCTCAATTGGATGACTCAATTCTTAACATAGTGAAAGACCATATTTTTAAACATGAAACGGTAGCATCTCGCCCACCGGTACAGATAGAAGAACTGATAGAGAAATCTGGAGGCATCATCGTCCGGTGGTGTAAGGTGGATGACGACTTACTGCCCAAGATTACAGGCTCCAGTTCCGTAAATGTACTTCCAGTCATTTTGAGGATGTATACGTAGGCTCTGAAATGGAATTCATTGTGTTGCACATAGACCCCAACGTTGATTATCAGTTCAGAGTCTGCACCCGAGGAGACGGCTGACAGGAGTGGAGTCCGTGGAGCGTCCCCCAGATCGGTCATTCCACGCTGGTGCCGCATGAGTGGACAGCTGGCTTTGAGGGGTACAGCCTGAGCAGTCGGAGAAACATAGCGCTTCGTAATGATGCCGAGTCGTCCGGTGTTCTCTACTCCAGCGCCCCCACTTACTTCTGTGGGCAGACGTTAACATTCAGAGTTGAAACTGTGGGACAACCAGACAGAAGAGACAGTATAGGAGTGTGTGCAGAAAAACAGAATGGATATGACGCCCTGCAGCGGGATCAAGCAGTATGCATTAGTACAAATGGTGCAGTTTTTGTGAAAGGAAAAGAAATGACTAATCAGATGCCCGCAGTTACTTCTGGGTCCACTGTCACGTTTGACATTGAAGCTGTGACTCTAGGATCCACCAGTAATAACGAAGGCGGAAACTGCAAGCTTCGAGTGACTATTAGCTCAGATAACAGAGAAGTGGTATTTGACTGGTTACTCGATCAGTCTTGTGGTTCTCTTTACTTTGGATGCTCATTTTTCTATCTTGGGTGGAAAGTGTTGTTGTTCTAGGTTTGGCGATGATTGGCTTTGGGTGTGCAGGGGTTTCACGTAGCTTTCCTCTCAGCCCAGTTGTCATTGGTTTAAAAAATGGTTAGATTCATCTCTCAGTTAAGCCATTGGAAACAGAAATTATTTACAGGATTTCTTTTGGACTATCTCAGCAATAAGAGGCGTAAATATGGTGGATGAAACTGTCGCAATGCAATCCATTTTATTTTTTAGCATAGTGTTAATTGGAATATGACATCACAATAAAAATCAAATTGGCTTTTAAAGTATGAGGAGATACAGCAAGCCCTATGAACCCTTCCACTGTACTTCTAAAGTTGGTTGTAAGAATATAAAAATGCAACATAGCATCATTTTTTATTAAGTCTCCATCTTGTAAAGATCCAAGGCCATTTAAGACTTTACAATGAAAAGCCAGGACTAGACCAGGCAGAATATGCTATAATGCACGCTGTAACGGACACTCCCTTGTGTGTTCTGCACATGAGTGTTGAATATGCTCTTCATCTTCAGGGATTTGTAAGCAGTATTGAATTTTATCTCATGTTCAGTAATCTTTTAAGTCCCAAAAGTGTGACAAGTTTTAAAAATTACTGAGCAAATGTCTACAACAGGCAAAGTGTTTTCTTTTGTTCTTTCCTTGCAGTTCCATTCCCAGTTAGGTTTGAGGGGTTTTACAGGGTAAAACTACTGACGGAAGTAGTATGCACAGCAGTGTTACTAACAGCTATGTGCCATGTATGAAATATGCACCGGTGCATATCCAGCCTCAGTGACTTGCATGTCGCTCTTGGTGGGGTCTGAGTTGCAGTCCAGTTCATGAATGGTCTTTTAGGGGACCAAACAAGCGTAGGCTACCTACTTGACCTATTTCGGGGGAAACAAATTTGTTTAAAATATTTATTTGAAGGACTTGGATGTAAACATGATTATCTTAACTTGCTATTTACCAGCCTAAGATCTTTTCTCTTTAATGTGAATTTTTTTTTTCCATTTTTAAGAGTAGAAAAGTGGAAAAGCAAGTTTGATATTTTTGTAAGATAATTTATTGGGGGATTCCAGTTCCCTATTAGACAATCATGACCTTTTCCCATTGCCTTTTTATATATAAGTAAGCTGTTTTTCACTTGTTTAGTGATTAAGAAGATGTGCTAGAATGTAGATGCCTCATCCGACTATCTGAAACAAAAATAAAAAAGTAAAAGGTATGTGTGTGTATTTTTTTTTCTTTCATGAGACTTAATTAATTCAGATTTAATCTTTTAAGTGGACGGAGAAAAGTCATCTTCACTTTTAAATGTGTGTATATAACCATTGCCTTTTTATATATAAGTAAGCTGTTTTTCACTTGTTTAGTGATTAAGAAGATGTGCTAGAATGTAGATGCCTCATCCGACTATCTGAAACAAAAATAAAAAAGTAAAAGGTATGTGTGTGTATTTTTTTTTCTTTCATGAGACTTAATTAATTCAGATTTAATCTTTTAAGTGGACGGAGAAAAGTCATCTTCACTTTTAAATGTGTGTATATATATATATATATAATGGTAATAAATAAGTCATGTACACATATATAACATATATATTGGCAAGACTGTACTCCTTCCAGAGGGTCTAGGGGAGAATCCTTGGAGCTTCTGGTGGCCACAGGCATTGTAACTCCAGTGTCTATCTCTTGTCTTCCCATGGCCTTCTCCCTTGGGCTTTTTTTTTTTCCCAGCTGCCCTGTGATCTTAGTTCCCTGACCAGGGACTGGACCCCGGCCCATGGCAGTGAAAGCACCAAGTCCTAACCACTGGATCTCAAGGGAATTCCCTCCTTTTGTTTCTTCTAAGGACATTTGTCTTGGATTTAGTACCCATTCAAATAATCCAGGATGATCTCATCTCCAAGTCTTTAATTTACTTATAGCTGCAAATAAAATTTTTCCAAATAAAATTGCTGTCATAGGTTCTGACGTGGACATGTCTTTTTGTGGGCCACCACCATTCAACACGGATGATGGTGTTTGGCTGAGTGGTTGTTGGCCATCAGTTTGTCTTGCTAGGCTGCCCCTTCCCTGGTCCCTTGGCTGCGGAGTGCAGGTTTTTGTTGGGGCTTTTTTGCCTGTCGACATTTCCATGTTGCCAGCACCTTTTGCCCCCAGGTCTGGGATACACAAGACGAAAACCTTAAGTATGCACAGTATGGAGTTCCTTGAGTTTTGAGGTACCTTGGTCGTCTGTCAGTCTTCTTATGTTTATTATAGTTTTTCCCATAGCTTTTAGTTTTTCTCTGCAGGAGGAGTGGGAAAATTATGCTACTCCGTCTTCTCAGAAGCATAAATTCTGAAGCCATATAATAGATTTTAATATCAAAACAAAAATAAAAGAGTAAGTAGGGCTGAAGGGTAACTGCATCTCTTCGGAGGGCTTTCCCTGTAGAGGGAAGCAGAGTAAGCATCTAGCTCCTCAGTTAAATATGAAAGATTTAGTTCAAGAAGTGGAATTTATTCAGTTATTGACACCAAACTATTGTGACAACTGTTGACAGTAACACACTCACTGAGGTATCTCCTAAACCGGTTCAGAACTTTGCACACGTGTATGAATCAACCAGTGCCAGAATGGACAGTTTGTTCAGCTCCGATCAGTGTCCTGTGTCTCTCTCTCTTGGATTATTCCTTAACCTTAGTGGAGCACTTCCTCCCTTTGCTGAGAAAGGGTGCCCAAGAGGTAAATTTTTTGAGATAGAAAGCTGAAAATCTCTTTATTCAATCTTACCTTTGACTGTGACTCATTAAGAATTCTAGGTTGATCATTCCCTCTCAGAATTTGAATGCACTGTTCTGTGGTCTCCCAGGAAAACGAATGCCCTTCTGGTGCCTGTTCATTTGTATGTTGTATGTTTTTCCTCTTTGGAAGACTGTAGTATCTTCTCTTTATTCTAGCGGTCCCCTACCTTTTTGGCATCAGGGACTGGTTTCGTGGAAGACAATTTTTCACGGACTGTCAGGGACAGTGGTTTTGGGATGATTCAAGGACGTTATATTTTTTGTGCACTTTATTTCTATTATTCCACAAGCTGCTTCTCAGATCATCATGTATCAGATCCCAGAGGCTGGGGACCACTGCTTTGTTCTGTCTTCCTAGTTTGTTTTTGGTATAGCACTCAGCCACGTAGCTCATATGACAGCTGACCCCGTAGGTATGTGAGTTTCTAATACCTGCTTTAAACCCACTAGATTATAAATTCCTTGAGTTTTTGTATCTTCTATAGCAAGTTATTCTCAACCCTGGCCTCACATTAGAATTTCCTGGAGAGCTTTTAAAAATAGCAGAAATTCTGATTCAATTGTTATTAGTGGAGCCCACTTTTTATTTTTTTTAAGAAATGAAATTATTATTATGAAGGCAGATTTGGGAGTAACCACTCCAAAGTAACTAAAAGTCCAGTCTCCATGGTGATTTTTTTTTGGTAAATCTAAATTTGTTCTCTTTGGAAGACTATCCTTTATTCTGAAATTTAAGTTTCTTGCTCTTTTTATACTGTGTCCTTCTGTAAAATTAAAGTGACAGTAGATATCAGGTTTGCTGGGTTTGTTTGTAAATCCTGACAAAATGTCAAAAACTTTTTGAATATATATTACAGGTCTATGAAATCCAAAAGTCTGGGATGTACTTCCTACCTACCATTTCCTTATATGTGGGTATCTGATAAGTACTTATGAACTAAGAACAGCACTTTTCTTCTTAAAAGACAAAAACCATATTCAGCAAAATAAAACTAATCTCTCACAAAAGCCTTTTTTTCATGAATTTAATGTTGATTAAATGAAAAGTGACTTTTCTATGTCACTTCTATTCATTAGTCTTACCTAAGGCAGTGTTCGAAAGCTTGCAGTTCTGTAGAGAATTAAGACTTTGTTAATATAATCTCAGGAGACTTCTCCAGGGTCTTAAAATATATAGCTTGTGGAAGAAGGAGCAAGCATGTGATTTTTCCTCAGAGGTGGGAGCTGAGGACTGAAGTTGACAAAACTGTAAGGTTGTAGGGGAAGGAAATAGTGATGTTAACCAAGAGCAGGTTACTGTCTAGATCCCTTGTTGAAGGAGGCACTCTTTTTTTGGGGGGGTCTATTGCCATAGTGATTACTTTTTAAATGTGTTTTTAATTGGAGGATAATTGCTTTCCAAGTTTGTGTTGGTTCTGCCATATATTAACATGAATCAGCCTTGGGTATACATATGTCACCTCCCTCTTGAATCTCTCCCTCCCACTTCCCATCCTATTGAAGGAGGGATTTTGATCCCATTTTACAGTTGAAGAAACAACCTCAGTGTTGTCAAGTAACTGAGTTTTGGAGCTGCAAAGGCCCTGGAGTTGGCATTCAAATCCAGGCTTGTGGACTCTCAGTTCTTCTGCTGTGCTCCTCTGTGTCCACACTGCCCTGTGTCCCTGGGGCACCAACTTCAGATGAGACGTTTAGCTTACTAACCTGGCTTGCTAAAAACATGAACAAATGTTGCCTTCTCTGGAATTCAAGATTCATGAGGACAAGAACAATGTCTGGCTTCTTCATCTTTGTATCCTCACACTTAACTAAGGCGAAGGCCATTACAGGTGTCCATTATAGGTGCCCAGGAAGTATTTAAGGAATAAATAAGGCTCTGCGAGCCTAATTAATGGCATGGCAACCGTGGTCCTTTCCCTTCAGGGCCTCACAGAAGAGCCAGCTCCCTGCTTTCCCCAAATAAGAGAAATAGGGATCATTTGGACAGAATCCACTCAGAAGAAAATCTTAGTTGAATTAGTGAAGAAAGGAGTTAAGATTTGTTGGACCCCCGTTACATTCTAGGCCCTTGTTCTAGGTGATTCATACGTTTGTCTCAAAATAGAAAAAGCTTTCATTCTGTGACCTGTGTAGCTTCACCGCTTCTCTGGAATAATGAGCAATAAGTCTAGCAAAGAGGTGCATGCTTGTTTAGGAATAGGAGAAATAAGTGACTTTAGTTTTGATACGTGAGAACTGGGAGAATCCTTGAAACATGAGTCTTACTCAACTCATTCCCAGTACTTGGGGCAAGTCCTGGCACACATCCACAGATGGATGACTGGACGGCTGGAGTGGGAGTGTGCCGCCAAAGCAGGCAGAAGCTAATAGGGTTCTGAAAAAAGTAGTGGACAAAAATCTGATTCCAGGAGATGGTGTACCTGGAGGTGGCCACTGGTTAAGTTCTGCCATGTGGGTGGACAGGATGGTAGTCAGAAATGGGAAAAGACAACCGATTAAATACAGTAGTTTGGGAGATATACACCCTGTTCTCTAAAACCAGCTTTATAATGTGATTGATCCATGTGACATCTTACCATAAGTAACAATCTTATGTTTGTCTAAGAATATACTCGAGTGAATTTTTATTTCTGTATAAAAACCAATCTTACACTTGTAAGAAACAGAAGGTGCTCCAGAAATTGGATTGTAGACTGTGTGAACACCAGGGTGCGTGGCGTGTGCCATGCTGTACTCTGGTACCCTACCTGGTTGGAGGGGAGACTGCATACATGAGAGGTTAAGACTGAAAAGACTGTGAATTCCAATCAGGCAGGAAAAGTGCGATTTTTGTGCTGTCAACAACTCAGTTCAGTTCATTTGCTCAGTTGTGTCTCTGTGTGACCCCATGGACTGCAGCACACCGGCTTCCCTGTCCATTACCAATTCCCAGAGTTTACTCAAACCCATGTCCATCACGTCGGGGATGCCATCCAACCATTTCATCCTTTGTTGTCCCCTTCTCCTGCCTTCAATTTTTCCCAGAATCAAGGTCTTTTCCAATCAGTTAGTTCTTTGCATCAGGTGGCCAAAGTATTGGAGTTTCAGCTTCAGCAGCAGTCCTTCCAGTGAATATTTAGGACTGATTTCCTCTAGGATTGACTGGTTGAATCTCCTTGCAGTCCAAGGCTCTCAAGAGTCTTCTCCAACACAATTCAAAAGCATCAATTCTTTGGCTCTCAGCTTTCTTTATAGTTCAACTCTCACATCTGTACAGGACTACTGGAAAAACCATAGCTTTGACTAGACAGACCGTTTGTTGGTAAAGTAGTGTCTCTGCTTTTTAATATCCTGTCTAGTTGGTCATAACTTTTCTTCCAAGGAGCAAGTGTCTTTTAATTTTATGGCTGCAGTCACCGTCTGCAATGATTTTGCAGCCCCCAAAAATAAAGTCTGACAGTTTCCACTGTTTCCCGTCTATTTCCCATGAAGGGATGGGACCAGATGCCATGACTTTCGTTTTCTGAATGTTGAGCTTTAAGCCAACTTTTTCACTCTCCTCTTTCACTTTCAAGAGACTCTTTAGTAAGTCTTTGCTTTCTGCCATAAGGGTGGTATCATCTGCATATCTGAGGTTATTGATATTTCTCCTTGCAATCTTGATTCCAGCCTGTGCTTCATCCAGCCCAGCATTTTGCATGATGTCCTCTGCATGTAAGTTAAATAAACAGGGTGACAGTATACAGCCTTGACGTACTCTTTCCCCATTTGGAACCAGTCTGTTGTTCCATGTCCAGTCCTGTTGCTTCTTGACTTGCATACAGGTTTCTCTGGTATTCCTGTCTCTTTAAGAATTTTCCAGTTTGTTGTGATCTACACAGTCAACAACTGGGAACCATCAATGATCCATTTTAATATGGTACTGGTATAGTTAATAAAATATGTATCTCTGCTTTCCTTGGAGCAACATACTATTTAGATTAACAAACAAAAAATATAAATACAGCATTCAGACAATTTTTTACAGCGCCTGTTTTACTTAATACTAATTGACTGTGTTCCAAATCTTTGTTAACAACTTATCCATTATGCCTGGTTCCCAGTGAGAAACCATCCCTCTTCTGTTTTTTCAGGTTTTTAAATGTAAAAACTACAGAAAACAGGCGGTACAATTAGATTTTAAAACTGCACAGTAACAGCCTCCTTCCTGTCCTTTGGCCCAGCCATCTTCTCTGACAGCAGTTGCTTTTGTGTATCCATTTAGTCATATTCTTCAACCAAGCAAATATGGGCACATATTCTTTTCAAATCTTGTTAAAATTGGAAGTATTCTAGAAACTGTTCTGTACCTTTCTAATCTGCTCAACAGTGGTCAGTTTGTCAATTTACATGTGCCCCAATTTGTCGGATTAAATTCCTGAAGATGAAATTGTTGGGGCAAAGGTTAAACGCATTATGATTTTAATGCTAAGTACCAAATTACTCTGTAGAGGTTGTACTAGCTTATTTCCCCACCAGAAATGTCATGAGTACCCACTTCTCCATTTTTTACCCAACAGTATTATCAGCATTCTTTCATCTTTAGCAAGCTGAATCTGTGTTCTTGATCTTTCTTTCCTTTTCTGGCAATGTGTATCTTTGGTGTCCTCTGTGTCTTCCATAATCTGCAGGCTCAACCTTCCTATCCACTCTCCCCAGTCTCTCTGCCTGTTTTTCTTTCGACGGCCCTATTTCCCGCATATTCATGATAAACTTCTCCGACTCATTTTCCATTTATTAACACTAAACTCCTCAAACCTGTTTCCTGTTATTTAACCCTTAAAGTTGCTGTCTTAAACTCATTTTCTGTTACAGGACGGCTTCCGTTATGAAACTCTTCCCTTGGGTTTGTCACTGATTAGTTCATTTCTTCACACTGAAACACCGTTACTTCTTGGGCACTTACTTCACAATGGGCAGAGTTCTATTATTTAGTTGGGTATCTCACCTGGAGGACTCCCACAGCATCCCTGTGCTTCTCCCTGTGGAGAGCTTCTTCCCTCCGATTCTTGGGAGCCAGGGCTCACCTATGACACAGTGGTTTTGTGTCATGTCTGTGAAGTAAATCTCCAAATACTTCTTACTGCCTGAAACCCAAATGCTTAGTTACCATGGCATGTAAGGCCTTCAGTTTATGTAACAAATATCTGAACACCAATGAAGACCATGAGGCACTACTAAGGCTAGTGTGACTGACTCAACAGTCTAATGAAAAGAAAGCAGGTGCTTAAAGAAACAGAGTGAGCTTTGGAACCAGAGGGCCGCTCAGCTCAAGGAATACGCAACACGTGTACAGGCAAGCTATTTCTTGTAAATAACGCAAGCACAGTGCAACTGTCAACACTTCAGTAACATTTTCCTCAATTATTCTAAATTAATTTCAATTTCTGACCTCACAGAATATTATATAATTGTTTTATTATTTGTGTCTCACTATATGGCTTTTTGAAAGCCAACGTAAATCCTCTTTCATTCAAAAGAAAATTGAAAAAAACAAAGGTGAATCAGCATTAGGGCAATTAACATTGATATTAGACAATAAATTTTAAAATATTTATGTGAGAGTATAACATACTAGTTTCAACTGCTATTACTAGAACTGAAAGCAGGATTTCACATTAATTTTTCTCAACTTACTTGCTCTGACTGATGGATATAATTTTTTGGATATTTCCTATCCTAGCCAAGCCAAAATTTGTGTGTGTGTGTTAACAATTCATAATAAAAACCAGAACAGAATGCAGCTTTTATATTATTGAACTTTATGTACAAAATCATTTGATTTCAAATAAACATTTAATGTAAAAACAAACGTTCTTTTAAACTGAATTTTTTTTTTACATCTACTGTACCATTCAAATGCTTTATCATCTTACATGATTTCTTCAAAATCTCTTATCAAGGGTACATATAGAAAAGCTTTTTTTTTTATAAATAGAAACAAAGGGATTTTTTCAGCTTTTATTATAAGATGACATAAAAAGTTTACTCAACAGAAGTAATTTCATTACTATTTGGGGGAGGGAATCACCAACTTTTTGTGCAAACAATGCTAGCCTTCTTTTAAGCATTAAGAGCATAACTGCTTAAGAAATGACATAAGCAATAATTCTACACCTACATCTCCCCTAAAATAATCTATTTTTTTTTTACATATGTGCACAGCTTTAGCAAATTAAAGCCCGAGAGAAATGCTCAAAATCCACTATGCAGAGGCATAATCAGAGTTTACTGTAACTCTTCATTTGGAGAGCTTACCAATCAAGGAGTCTGTAATGAAAGCTGCAGTTTCCCTCTTTCCTATTTTTTTTTTTAAACACAAAATCAATGACTAGGAACTTAATACTGGATGACAAATCACATCCACACTATCAGTTAAATAGCCTCACAGTTAAACACATCTTAAAGACCAATCAAATCAGTATTTACATTTTATAAATTTCTGAAGACACCATTAGAAAGCTTATATATCCCTTCATTAAACAAAATAGGGAACTGCATCTGATGGTGGTGGAATGAAATTAAAAAAATTTAAAATACCTGTATTTACAGCAGCATTGATCCTTTATAAATAAAGAATATGAAAATGCAATTATCTTTAAGGATAATAAAAAATTGAGGTGATGTTACTCAACCACAGTGCTTGGAGTTGGACTAAAAATCTATTGGTGCTTGTTAATGTGCCAGTAGTGAAACCACTTTCTGTTGGAGAAAATCCAACTGTAAATATGTGCATGAGACACATATAACACAGGGCAAAATTGCTCAAAACGATTCAAGTCAGCTTATCTGTATTGGATATTCTAATCATGAAATACATTACGAAGACATCCTTGCAAAGGAAAAAAAAAAAGTTACAACATTTTCTGGTTCATTTTTATAGAACATTTCCTCCCTCAAAAGTGGCATCTTAAAAATCTTAAACTCTTTCTTCCCTTGGTTTACAATCCTAATGAACAGATGTAGACAGCTGAACCTTCCATGTGATTACCTAATGGGAAAGAAGAAAAAAAAAAAAAAACAGCAAAATGTTCAAGTTTAAAAAAATATACTGGGTGAGCAATGCACTAAAATTATCCACATAAAAACAAATGGATGGTCAGTAACCTTAGAAGCCAACATTGACATTTCACTGACAACAATGTGAAAAATTAACATGTTCTCAAACAGGCCTAAGATGAAGAAGTGCTATTTTTAAATTGTAAAATGAACTCACATAATGTAAAATACCTTATGTTGTAATTTTTCATTTCAAATTGATAAATGATTTCAAAGTCAAGGATTAAGGTCTGATTGCAAACAGTACTGCAACATAACTTCACAAAAATCTTCAGTTTCTAAAAAAAGGAATCACATTCTAATTTTCCCTCCCCAAGAAAATGTCTCACAATTACAAAGTAGAAAAACAGCCAGTCACAAATGCAAAAAAAAAAATCCAACACATTATAAATGTGAAATAATTTCTAGATTATCAATTCAGTATATTTCATAAGACAATTGTTGAAGTTAAAAATACTTTAAGGTATTGCTTTTCATGCTTGAACTTGAGAATATTTTAATGACATCAATAAAACTGATATGCGGGTAATGCTGCATACCAAAGTGAAGTAGAACCCTGATTAAAAATATCCTTGTTGAAATCATTTACTTCATCTGACAGTGCCTGTTTGGAACCTATGATTAAAAACAAAAACAGAACTCTTCCTAGAGGCTGAATTCCCTAAAATGAAATTTCAGTGTTTGTCCATAATGTGGGGTTAAGCCTTTTCAGAGTTTTTGTTTTTTGCTCTGTTTTGAAACCCCTGAGACACCATCTGTTTCCAAAGCTTTCTCTTTTGAGTTAATTTCACTAAATCCATTTGCTGTCCCATTTTGTTCTTCAGTGACTTCTTCATTTGCAGGAGAAGCAGATTCTCCTTTTTCTAATTTTTGTTGCATTTCACGGAGCTTGGTAACAGCTTTATCTATTGACATTATGCTAATAAGATTAAAGTCATGCATGCTGACTAGATGAAGCATGAAGTTTCGACATAAATTCTTCTTAATTATTTTCTGTCCATAGTTTTCTACAAACAGCATACAGGCATGATTCATTTGATTGTCAGCAATAAACCTATGTAATAAAAACACAAACACATCAACAATACAAAGTATTTCTGTCAAAGGCCACAGTGATAACTATTACAGGACAATAAGACTATCTAGTAAGTGATGATTTAACTGGTAAAACTATTGTGAATCTGAGATTCGATCACCTGAATAAACTTACCATGTTAGAAATTTAAAGAAGTTTTAATTTAACCAGAGCTTAAACAGATGTCATTGCTGTTTTTCCTAATGAAATTAGGAAGTTAGCAGTTAAAAGTGTAAAATATTTTCTCCTGCTACTCCACTTTCATTAACTGTGTAACACTTCTCTCAGTTTCCTATTTCAGAAGTAGTGTTTCTACACACTTTCAATTCATGGTAAACTTTTGAAAAAATGAAGATGTCACAATTGTGGTATAGTGTGACTGTTTTGGTGGAAGGCAAGGAATAAAACTCGAGGGAACCAAATTAAACCAAATAGGAGATGGATGTTCAATTACCCACTGAGACTCAAAACAGAATCTGTAAATTGTAAAAGCCTGATTGCAGATCTGAAAAAATACAAATAGTTTACCAACTACCTGCCACTTTATAATGCCAGTTTATAGTGAACCTAGTAGTTCTTATGCTGACAGGTTTGGATCAGGAATTAAAATATAACTCAAGTAATTTGACTAAAACTCTTATCTTGAAACTGGCATATCAAGACAAAAGGAGAAAGAGATTTCAGCCAAGCCTCCACATACATATTTACTCATAACTAAGTTTTACTGACTAGACTAGGGATGAGGCAAACATTTTCTGTAAAAGGCTAAACAGTTAAGTATTTTAGGCTTTGCAAGCCATATATGGGCTTTCCAGATGGTGTCAGTGGTAAATAAAGACCTCCCGCCAATGCAGGAGACATAAGAGACGCGAGTTTGATCCTTAGGTTGGAAAGATCCCCTGGAGGAGGGCATGGCACCCGACAACACTATTCTTGCCTGGAGAATCCCATGGACAGAGGAGCCTGGTGGGCTATAATCCATAGAGTTACAAAGAGTCGGACACGACTGAAACGAAATAGCAAGCCATATGTAATCTCTATTGTCTTCCTCTTTAATTTTTTTTACAACCCACTAAAAATGTGAAGACTATTCTTAGCTCAAGGCAGTTTACCAAAAAAAAAAAAAAAGGGCTATAAGCGATGCACCAAGTCATCTGAACTAGAACTTAGAACACTTAAGTCCTCCATTCCCCAAGAATAAAGAAAATAAAACGCTCCTTCCCATTTATTTCATTTAACCTTTAAAGGAAAAAACCTTAGATCCATGTGCTATAAAGAAAGCCTTATTTGAGGGTCTAATACTAATGAAGGTAGAGAAGAATCTATGTACTGACAGGTAATAGTTCACATAGGGAAGCAGTTGTAGAGGAAAAACAATGCTACAGCCCCAAAGGCAGGAGAAATTAGGATTGTTCTACCGTCAGCCTTATGGAATGGTAGTAAGAAATAAGAAAAGCTAGCTGTTTAGATTTTACTCTGAATAATAAAGCAGTTAAAAATTTTGTTAATAATTGTGTTAGTGGTTTTCAGGATTTCCAGGTGTGTAGCACATGGTGTATTATTTATGTATTCCCTAGCAATAAAAGGAATAAAAGCTGGGTTATTAAGAAAACATTAACTAAATACTTGCTGTTAGATGGAGCTAGCACCTTACTTAAACATTCTTTGAAGATAACCGTTTTCCTAATACTTGAATTAGGATATTTAGGATAAACTATACCTAATTTTAAGTAAGATCCTAACACAGATTTATAGAATGTGAAGCAACCAAAAGAACACAAAGGAAATGGAATATTTAAATCTAGAAACACCCTACCCATGCTTCATGACATGGAGATTCCATAGTTTCATCACTTCTTTCTCTCCTTCATTAACATCAGAAAATTCCTCAATTTGCTTTTAGAAAAAAAGAGGAAAAAAAATCTTATTAGATGCAGAATATAATTGATATTTCTAAGAAATAATTGTGAGAATGTTAAAAACAGAATTTTTTGTAACTAAAAATACCACAACTTATTTATATAGCAAAGCAGGAATGTTTCTAACATCCATTTAAGTGGTAATTTTAAAAGGGAAATCCTTAGTTATGAAATAGTTGCCTTATAATAAAGTGAAAAAACACAAAATTACAAGAAGAAAACCCGTATTTCCTTTAGTTGGTAACTATTAAAATGACACAATTACAAAAATTGTAGATTCCTGGATTCCTTAATTTAGAAAAATGCTCCTTAACATTAAATCAAAAATTTAATTCATATTAAAGTTATTAGTTTTCAAACAAAATCATTTCATCATAAAATTGTAAAATCATTGTCAATAATGATAATGATGGTAATAGCAACAAAACAGTAATAATTACAGTAATGGTTTTTTCTCTTAGCCATTCAGGGTCTTTTTCATCTTCACTATCTACTTCCATTTCTTGTGGACGGAGAGGTAAACAAGTATCACTATGGAAATAGAGGCGGTTGTGTCCACTACTGTATGTTCGCTGCTGTTCCACTTCTCCATCTTCGGATTCAAGAAATTCAGACATACTTGCTTTTGTTCTTTTTGGCCTAATGAAAAGAAATGTTGCTGTAATATTAAGTAACACAGAGAGGGCTCACACTACTCAAAGTACATTCCTTTCTTACAGAGGTTTCCACCTAGGCATGCACACAGAAACTTCTACTGGGAGACACTTTAATCCCCTATAACCACTAAAGCAATAGCCACATGAACACAGGAAAAAGCTGTGTGGAGGAAGTGAGAAAACTGCTGTAGAAACAGGAGCCAGGCAGAGTTATAAAGCAGTATACGACCCCAGAGACTTATTTAAAACTGAAATAAGAACTGCCACCTAAATAGCAGTTTTGACTGGCTTCCCTTTATTCCTCAAACATCAATAAAGTCAGAAAATAAACTTTTGCCACATGACCTTTTTACCTACCTGCACACAAGAATGTGTGTGATAGGTGTTCTCTTTACTGGTCCATTGCGACTAAAAGCAAATCCAGGTTGGCGATGAATATCCTGAGGATTTCCTGCATAGGAGCCATCGTAACACTCGTTGATAGAAACATCTATCCTAGCACCTTTGGGATGATACTGTAACAAAAATGGCAAGGTGATTAGAAAAATAAAGTATTAATTATCCTATCTTAAATACCTATTCCTTCAACTTAATTAAAATGTACTTGCGGGTTCTTAAATGTTTTGAAAACTAAAATAAGCCAGGCATACCAGCATGGTGAACAGGAAGCCAGAAGATCTGGAGTCAAAAAGATCCATGTTAAAATCCTGGCTATGCCATTTATTGGGTTGATAACTGTACAAATTATTTCTTGTCTAAGCAAGGATAAGGAAATTACCACTTAATTCAAAGAGCTGGGGTTAGGATTATGTGAGTCATTAGAGGTACACTATGCAAATATACACAAACACTGAATCATTCACTGTAATTCATCCATAAACAATCCATTCAATGTAGAAACCGGCATTCTACAAAGTATAATTTCTCAAAGCCAATTTGTATCATAATGTATAACACTAAGAAAAAATGAAAAGCTACTTACAACATAATTGAAGATAAATCTGCTATGGCAGAGTTTAAGATGTTTAAGTAAGCTATAAAGTTTGCGGCAGTTCAGGGTGCACCACGGGCAATGTAGGTCATCTCTTGCTTCAGTTTGTTGTCTCGTATTGTTGTTATAAAGGAACTTTAAAGATAACAACAACAAAAAAAAAGAACAGCAAATCTCCAACTTACATATCTCAAGATATTTTGTTTCAATATCAACTTTAAACATAGTTAAAATAATATAAAAGGAAAATCAAGTAAGAGGCATTCTTTTTATTTAAATATGCCAAAATATTTCAGATAGAACGTGCAAAACAAAGGTATCTCATGATTACTTAAAAAAAGAAGGGTCAGCTATGCTTACCTGATAAAATATTCTTAATTTTTGTCGGTTTTCATTTGAAGTATCTTTTTCTTTTCTTGTTTGCAGATCTGTAGTCAATGATTCTTTAACAGCTGAAAATATATACTTTTAATGAAAATACTTGCTTCTAAAAAGTGAAATAATATCTGTTTTGAACATAATTAAACAATAAAGTTTTCACAAAATTCTTGTGGCATTTAATACAATGTTTTCACCCTCAACTGATTTCAGGGGAACAATCCCTTTATCATCAATCTAACCAGATACTAAGGTCTTTACTGGTAAGATCCATTCTTTTTTCCCCTTTAAAATGTCCTAAAACATTAGGACACCTATCATGTTCTAAAACATTTAAAAAATAACCCTAAGTAATTATACGTAGTCACTGTAATGCTTTAAGCACTTTAAGGTCAAAGTAAGGTTTTGATTGATTTCTGTATTCCCAGTGCACAACAGTGAGCAGATATCCAATAAATATTGGTTTAACAGATTAAATGAAAATGACTGTAATAATATCCCAAATACAAAACATAATCATCATTAATAATTTTGGTGTATTATTTTACTGACTTAAAAATGAAGATTTGTATTTCTCCTGACATAAGTAATCATTTCCTATGTACAACTTTGTAAAAATCTTTTCTTCTCAGTTTCCTGAAAACTCTTTTACTAGTATTTGGCCACAGAACTCTTAGAGAAGTGCCCAGACTACAATTTCCTTGGGAAATCTTTCCCCTGACATGGGTCATTTCTTACATCTCCTAAAACTGACTCTAATTACAGTGACTTGCACACAGCTAATGGATGGACTTGAGTGGTATATGTCAAAGACAGCTCCCTTCTGCCTTCTTAAACAGTCTTAGATAAAACACATGGATACCCTCAGGTCAAGGACAGTGTTCTCATCAGGCAGGTAAAAAATGAAAGAATACTGCAACCTGAGCATTAACCCAACAGAGCTAACTGCTACAATTTGTAAATGTTTCTCCTCTTAAAAATCTACTACAAAATTTAACCTGATAAAATTCAGGTTAATTTCTTCTTCCAGCCCCCAAATATTCTTAAATGGTTCAAATATTCTTAACTGGTTAAGTCAATTCCATAATATTAACAAATTTATGTAAATTTGAGAAAGCACATAGTTCCGAAGCCCTTTATAGCTGCAATTCCAAACTACAAAGCTCTGAAAACCAATCATTTTCTCATGAGTTTGGGACAAATTCATTTAATGGAAAAACGTATCCTAAATTGACATAAAGGTATCTATAGACTATGCCAAAGCCTTTGACTGTGTGGAAAATTCTGAAAGAGATGGGAATACCAGACCACCTGACCTGCCTCTTGAGAAACCTATATGCAGGTCAGGAAGCAACAGTTAGAACTGGACATGGAACAATAGACTGGTTCCAAATAGGAAAAGGAGTACATCAAGGCTGTATATTGTCACCCTGCTTATTTAACTTATATGCAGAGTACATCATGAGAAACGCTGGGCTGGAAGAAGCACAAGCTGGAATCAAGATTGCCAGCAGAAATATCAATAACCTCAGATATGCAGATGACACCAGCCTTATGGCAGAAAGCGAAGAGGAGCTAAGGAGCCTCTTGAAGAAAGTGAAAGAGGAGAATGAAAAAGTTGGCTTAAAGCTCAACATTCAGAAAACGAAGATCATAGCATCTGGTCCCATCACTTCATGGGAAACAGATGGGGAAACAGTGGAAACAGTGTCAGACTTTATGGTTTTGGGCTCCAAAATCACTGCAGATGGTGACTGCACCCATGAAATTAAAAGACGCTTACTCCTTGGAAGGAAAGTTATGACCAACCTAGAAAGCATATTCAAAAGCAGAGACATTATGTTTCCAACAAAGGTCCGCCTAGTCAAGGCTATGGTTTTTCCAGTAGTCATGTATGGATGTGAAAGTTGGACTGTGAAGAAAGCTGAGCGCTGAAGAACTGATGTTTTTGAACTGTGGTGTTGGAGAAGACTCTTGAGAGTCCCTTGGACTGCAAGGACATCCAACCAGTCCATACTAAAGATCAGTCCTGGGTGTTCTTTGGAAGGACTGATGCTAAAGCTGAAACTCCAATACTTTGGCCGCCTCATGCGAACAGTTGACTCACTGATGCTGGGAGGGATTGGGGCAGGAGGAGAAGGGGACAACAGAGCATGAGATGGCTGGATGGCATCACCGACTCGATGGACATGAGTCTGGGTGAACTCCAGGAGTTGGTGATGGACAGGGAGGCCTGGCGTGAGGCAATTCATGGGGTCACAAAGAGTCGGACATGACTGAGCAAATGACTGAACCCTCATTTGAAGATATTATGTAATATATAGTATATATACTATATATTATACCATGATTCTAAAATTTTTTTTTTTAAATCTCCAAAATTCCCACATGCATCTAGTGAATAAAGTACTGTTGATCAGCACTTCATCACAAAACTTTAGGAGAATCATAATTTACTCATAATGTGTCTAGTAAGTAAAATAATATTTCCAAAGATTACTGGAACAAAAGACAAATTAATCTAAAACCTAAGTCCTAATTCTGCAAAGCATTATTTTGACAGCAAAATTTTCATACCAATAGTTTGAGTAGGTTTTACTGAACCAGGCTTATTTTCTTGATGAAGACTCTCTGAATTTCTAGTGGCAAGAGGTTTGGCTATAGGAGCTGTAGATTTATCATTGGTCTCTCCTGTCCAACGAAGAGTGAACTGCAAAGTAGGTCCCTGAGAAAATGTTTCAAATGGAGGCAGTCTCTAAAAAAGAAAAAACATGAAAATAGTGAAGATCCCAAAAAATGAAAGAAATTGTAGGAGTAAAAAAAAAAACAAAACTTATAATAACATATTAATGTGGAACTGACTTTATTTTTTTTTTTTTTGGAACTGACTTTAATCAACAGATTTTTCCTTTAAAAACCCACAAATGCCTACATGGATAGCCAGGGAAATACAGTAAATGTATGGCACAGTAAAGACTGTATATAGTACTAGAGGGCTCAGACTGGCAATTGCTAAACTGGTTCCCCATACAAACACTGGCCCAATACAGCCAGATTTTCAGACATTTTTCTAAGTTCACATGAAAAATACTCTCATTTTTATTTGCTGGTAACTAACAAATTAAAAAACAAAAAACAAACAAACAAAAAAACACACAACACAACTATGGTACCCAAAGCCTGCCAGTTTGCAACTTCTCTAAAGATGACCAATTACTTCTGACTGAATTGAATGGTTTTAGCAATGAATAATTTTTGATTTTTCAGCTTCACTAACGACTGCCCTTGGTTCTCGCTCTGAAGTTTAGGACACTGAGGCTTTCCTCCTCCACTTTCAATCACTTACAAAGCCACTCTTCCCTTGGTCTCCTTAATTAATTCCTAGCCAACATTTAGCCACAAGCCCCAATCTCTCACCCATCCTCAAGGATTTACCTATTAGATTATTCCCAAATTGCTTCTCCCTTCTTTACACTTAGAGCTCTAAACATTGTTACTTGGATATCCAGGACATCCTGAACTGTATGTTTAGACATGAATCTATTATCTTTTCTTCTCAAGTACACTTATTTTTGTCCCAAGCATTATCATTCTACTAGTGACCCTAAAGGAGAAGGAAATGGCAACCCACTCCAGTGTTCCTGCCTGGAGAATCCCAGGGACAGGGGAAGCCTGGTGGGCTGCCGTCTATGGGGTCGCACAGAGTCGGACACAACTGAAGTGACTTAGCAGCAGTGACCCTAAACTAAAATTTCAGAATTATATTTGAAACCTATTCTTGCTATTCTCATTTAATTACCACGTATAGATTCTTACTGCAGTATCTTATTACTAGAGAGCAGTATCTCAGTTGCTCTCTCTGCTTCTGATTTTTACTTCTTAATCCATATTCAGAACAAGTAATTTTTGTCAAAGATGCTTTCATGCTATTCCTTTTTATAGGAATCTTCAATGATTTCATATTTTACTGCCACACAAGTCTAACCTCCTTCTACATCTTTATTACAAATAATCCTTTTAAAACTATAGTTTTAGACTGGAGTGAAGTGAAAGGGTAATCAATTCTGACAGTGAGTCCGTATCTAGGAATTTATCTTGTAAAAATACTTGCAATGCAAAAAGATACATGTACAAGTGAGTACAAGTATACTCACTACATTTGTTAAAATGTAAAAAAATTAAAATAAATTATCAACTTAAGTGACATTAGTTTAGCAACTTATGGGACATTTACTTAAAAGAATAACATAGAGCTGTTAAAAAGCAGCAAATCTATATGACCTGAATTAAAAGGATAGCTCAATTCCTGGGGAAAACCCCCAAGCTCATGTATCAGTTCAATTCAGTTGCTCAGTCGTATCCGACTCTTTGCAACCCCATGGACTGCAGCACGCATATAAACTCATATAATGAGTATAAACTCATTTATAATAAATTATTTTCTCATGAAGAAGCTTAAACTTTAAAAAAGAAATTTAATACTGTCTTAATTTCTTGGAAAAACCTCAAAACTCACACACAATAATCCTATTTTCTCAAGGATAAATTAAGACTTAAAAAAATTTAAAACATAAAAATAAGAAATACCTGCAGAAAATTCAAGCACTGTAGATACATATAAATTAAAGTTGTTTAAAGTCCCATCACCTGAAGGTAACCACTATTATGCTTAATTTTAGAAAAGGTGGTTTTATGTGTTATTATGTAAAAATTGAATATCATGGAAATCTTGTCAAAATATTGCCCTTTTTAATGGCTATCATTTTAAGAGTTTAGGTGTTTCCAATTTTTCACTATTTAAAAATTTCAGGCAAGACTTGTTACCTAGATCTTTTCAGTTATCTAGGTACTACCTTGTGACAAAACTGTGAAATATAAACTGTTATATCAAATTGTTAATGAGTATATACACAACTAAAATTTTCATTTATATTGTCTCCCCTCCAGTAGTTATATCAACTTATTAACTTAAAGCATTCTTTTGAGAATATATGTCCCCACATCTCCAACTAGAAACTGTCAACCTCTTTTAACTGTTGTTAAACTAGTAATCAAAAGCTAGTAATCTCTGATTTTGTTTGCATGTCTCTGAATACTAGTAAAGTTGAGTACCTTTTTAAAAAGCTTACTAGTCATCTGTATCTGTTGCTTTAAGAGCTGTCAGACTGTTCTTTATCCATTTTTCCTAATTAGATTGCTTATTAATTGCATATTCATATTAGCCTTTTGTATGTTACAAATATTTGCACCAGTCCATCATTTGGTTTTAACTCTATACTTTTAAAGTATAGAAACGACTCGTTTCAGTCGTTTTTATTGTATGCTTTCTAGCTTTTGTATCATACCTAGAAGGGCTTTTCTCATAGCAAGATTATATTACTATTCACCTGTCTTTTTTTCTGAAGCTATGTAGTGTTAATTTTTACATTTACATTAATGAGCCTTCTGGAATTTATTAGGTCTAAATTTATTTCCAGATGGCTAGAAAGCAATTCTGTCACATAGATAATGAATGGTTTATCTTTCCCACACAGATCTAACACCAATTTTATCACAGATTAAACTCAAAACTATTTCAAGACTATGCTTCAGTGATGTGCTTGTCTATTCCTATACTTGTACCATAAATTTCTTTTATTGTTATCTGGAAAGTAAAGGTTCTCAAAAAAATTTCCCATAATTTTCCGTAGTACTATTACATACAGTTTTAGGTTAACTTTAGACTAATTTTAAAGTTTAAGGAAAAAAAAAAAAACCCCTCAGGATTTTGCTTGTGCTGCTACACTGATCTAATATACTTAGAAACAAATGACACCGGTTCTGTTGTCTTCCTATCCAAGAGTTGTATGTATGCCTATTTTTAAGTCTCTTAAAAGTTATTTTAAGCCTGCTTCATCTAAGATTTAAAGATTTCCTGGTAAGTTTATTATTAGTCAGATGTTACCTGCTGTTACTATGAATGGGATTTAAAATATCAGTTAACATTTATTGAGCACTTATTTTATGCCAGGCACGATGCTAAACATCTTTCATTAATTATTTCATTTAATCCATCAATTCTATGCCTTGCTTTACAGATGAGAAAACTGAGACACACAGGATTAAGTAACTTGCCAGATGCCACATAGCTATGAGTGGAGATTTGAACCTGGTGGTCTGGCTCCAAGCATGATGCCTTCCATTAAATACTTTGACTAGATAATTTTGATTTGTGTTTTTCAAGATATTAAAAAAAAGGACTCTTCCTTCCAATATGAATTCAACATGAATTTGCATTCGGGGAAGAAAACATCAATCAGAAATGGGAGTTTATAACTATAACGTGCTCAGTCTTCTGAGTAGTCCATACCTTCCCATCAAGAATAGTCTCCCATGTTGCTCTTTTCTTGCTTATTGGACATTCTTCCATTTCCTGCATGGCTACTTCATATTCCCCATCTAAAAGCTGTAAGCGCCTGTTAGACAAACACATACACTTTAAAGTAACCTGAGTATTATTGTAAGTACACAAATTCTACATCTTTAGATTTATATTCAAAAGCATTTATTAAATTTATAAACTAGCTTACATTCCCAACAAGATTTAAAAATATACCTACACTCCATTCCTGGCCAAAAATTTTTTTTAATGATTTGTACTAATAACTATTACTAGAGAATTATTTCATTAATGTAGCTACTCAGATATAACTTAAAACATTTAAAATATAATATGCTTACAGTCTTAAAACTTATTAAGTTTTAAATATTAAGTATAAAGCATGTGTGCAAGCTTTATACTTTTAGAAATGAAATAACAACAGTGTTTTAATACTTGCCTTAGGGAGCCACTAAGAATTATGTCTGTTATCTTTAATTATTGTAAATACTTGAACTAGAATTCTTGACTCAGCAAACTGATGATTCTAATGACAAATCGGATAATTATAAGATCCTAAGGGGGCACCTGGCACATATAGGTGCTCAATAAACATTTCACAGGTGAATGAATATGTGGAATACTGGTTGAATCGAAGAATCAATTAAACTCATACTCACAGTACAGTTTTAATGTGTGTGTACATATTTGTGTGTGTATAGTTTTTTTTTTTTTTCCATACCATTAAACACTGGTAACACTACTAACCTAAATACCATTCTCCAACCATACCCAATAATTAACTATATATCAAGAATCTGGCATCTCCTCATCAGTCTTAGAGACATTCTCTTAGGTGATATTAGCTAACATTTATTGAGTGCTTACTATGTGCCAGGCCCTATTTTAAAGACTTTATTTACACGGTTCATTTAATCTTCCCAACAACTCTATGAAGTAGATGCAATTACTTCACTGTTCAGAAGAGGAAACGGGGGCATAGACAGGGTTAAATAACATGCTTTAAGATAACACAGTGAGTAGACAGAGCTAGCAATACAATATAGACAGCTTGTCTCTAAAGTCTGACTCTTAATAGCCAATGATTTTAAGAACTTAAGAATTTTTGTCTTTATGTTGTGCTACTTGAATTTTTTCTACTTCAATATATCAGCTTAATTTTTTTAAAGCTGATTTTATTAGTCTGAATAGATATTAATATTCTTCTAAAATGGAAAGGAGCTCTCTCCTCACACATTTACATGGCTACATAACATTCTGTTTTATGGTTGTACTTTTGATAGCTACAATCCAATTTACTCTCCTATCTGTAATGTATGAAGAGTCCCTTTCCCCCCACAGCCTCATCAATGGTACTTAACCAAGTTTTTTGATATCTGTCAAACTGGTAAGTGAAAAAAATGACATCTCAATGCATTTTTATATTCAGATGTTTTACCTTTTAGTTGTTTAAAAACCATATGTTTTCTTTTTTTGTATTTTCATGATATCCCTTCCTCATTCTATTGGTCAGTTGTGTTTTCTTTTTTATTTAATATGATCTATATGTATTACAGGAATGAGGTATCCATTGATATCTACATATTGTGAATTCAAATTAATTTTCTTCTGACTTGTCATTTTTATTTCAACTTGGCTTACGATGGTGTTTTTGTTTTCAAAGGAAAGGAAAGTGAAGTTGCTCAGTCGTGTCCAACTTTGCTATCCCATGGACTGCAGTCTCCCAGGCTTTGTCAATGGGATTTTCTAGGCAAGAGTACTGGAGTGGTTTGCCATTTCCTTCTCCACGGGATCTTCCTGACTCAGGGATTGAACCCAGGTTTCCTGCACTGCAGGCAGACGCTTTACTCTCTAAGCCACCAGGGAAGCCCATTTTTTAAAAGAAACTTTTTATTTTGCTCCATATTCATATTTTTTGATATGGCTTTTGATTTTTACTCTTTAAGGAGACTTTATCTTCTCAGAGATTATAAAATGAATTTTTAAACATCGAATCCCCAGATCTTGGCTGGCAAATACTTTTCCTCTACTAAAGGAACCATGACTCTTAAGAAAGAGCCAATTCCAGAGCAGAGGTGGGAAAAGGAGAATGTAAAGCCTGAAATATCTAGAATACTCCAGAAAACAAGGAAATAAATGAATAAAAATAAGTCAAAGGGACTTAGGAACCTGCTTGGAGCTCCAAAGCTCCTCCTGGGCAAATTTAGGACATTTTAAACATTAAAATAGCAACAGAAATAGATTAAAACAGACTGAATCAAAGTGGAATTCATTAATCCATACTTGCTACCGTTACAGTGGAGAAATATGAACACAACTTTAACCAAGTGATCAAACCAAATATCAGCTGTGTCTGTGACATGCACAAAGAACACATCATCAATTAGTGTTCTTACCCAAAATGTTTAACCTGAAGCTAAACATGAAACAATCACAAAAGTCCAAAATGGAATACATTCTGCAAAACTATAGGCCTGTATTTAAAGTGTCACAGAATGGAAAAAAAGCAGGAGGTGCAGACTGGAAAACTATCCCAAATTGAAGGAGACTGAATATATACAACAATGGACAACTAGCTAGAGATCACAGTCCTTGACTATGGCGAGGAGGGAGCAGAAAAGTACATTACCGAGGCAACTGGGGAGACAGCACTGTATTTTTGTCTCATGTTAACTTTTCTGCATATGGTAGATGTATTGTGGTTATGGAGGTTAATGTCCTTGCTCTCAGGAGATCTGGGCTAAGTTTAGGAATAAGAAACGGAATCAAGTGTCATGATCTAACCCTCAAATGGTTTATCACAAAAATACTCATGAATAAAGCACATGTGGTAAAATGTCAACAAATTATTAATCTAGGTGAAGGGTACATGGGTATTAACTACCTGCATTTTTCCTTCAACTTTTTTAGGTTTGAAAATTTCCAAAATTTAAGTTGGGAGAAAATTATTTTATGATTTACTCTTGGTAAAAGGCAGTTTTTATATGTATACCTATAGCTGATTTGTGTTGATGTATGGTGGAAACCAATATAATATTTTAAAGCTATTATCTTTCAATTAAAAATAAAACTTTTAAAAAGGCAGTTGTTTTTAAATATACAAGGAATATGTTAACATATTTAAGGTAGAAAGAATTTTTAAAAGAATATAATGTACCCCTCCTCCTACACTGTCTAAAATAGAATTTACTAACACTGATGAAGTCCAGTGTACGACAGCCTAATTGCTTTTCCCACAGACATAACCCCTTTCAAATTTCTGACTTTAGAGAAAACAATGTCGCTGACATTAAGTGATAGACTCAAAGACAACATGGTAGCAAAATCAATGGCACTATTCCTAATCACCTTTGCTTTCCCATTAAAAGCCCAGAACCTTTCTTTACCCTGGTGGCTAATAAGTGGATTATATCAAGGCAATAATCTACTTTTTAAAGAGCAGGAGAAACGCACTAGTTGGCTTGGCTTTCTCCTATCCCTGACTGACAGTGAACTGTGTTCACTACCAGTGAGCACCTCAGGACAAGAAATCACGGCATATTACAGGTTTCATCCTCTAATCGTATCAAATAAAGAATACTGCATTCACTTCCCAGTGGTTCTTTACTGGCACTAAGGTGCTTAATTTCCAAGTGAAAACTGCAGAAATGATTATAAATCCAAATGTTCCTTCCTACCCTGTGTCAAATGCACACAGCCACACAATGATGGTAACACACAATTTTCTTCCTTAACTCAGGTAAATACATAATCTCAATATTTGCATGAAGCCCACTTCATTCAGGTCTCTGCTCAAATATGACCTTCTCCAAGAGGCTTTCTCTATAAAACAACCATTTATTCTCTTATTTTTCTCCACAACATTCTCACTAAATACATTAGCTGATATAATTTTGGGGAGTAGTACCTGTTTCCTCTACTAGAATTTAAGCTCCATTGAGGCCAGGGGTTTTACTGCCTGCTCATGGGTGAAAACAGTATCTAACAAAAAAGCAGACACTGAGAAAATACTTGCTGAATAAACAATCTTAACTGAACATTCCAAACAACTCATCGGTATTTATTGCTTTCTATGTGATAAGAGAAAAGTTTAGTATTTGCAAATTCGTTTTTTCATCCATAATAATAAAGAGAAAGGCAAAGAAACAGTATCACCACTATATTCTGCTTCAAAATAAAAACATTCCTAAAACATGGGAGCCTTGCCTGTCCAACATTACCTGTTTTTATCAAATACTGTCATTTGTGCAACAAACGTTTTTTCCCCATCTTCACGATTTCGTTTTCTTCTAGCTGGAAGTTCTTCATTGACATCTGAATTTGACAAACATTACTCATGAATCAAATATTCAAGCAAATACACCAGATTTATGACATTTGGACCCTTCACATAGCATATACTCTATCCCAAATGAGGTACAGGAAGTTGCAATACCCAGACTTACACCCTTCGATTTTATGTTTTTACCTTATGTGTATGTTCTTACTTTTTAATATTCATTGACATTATTAACCCCACATCTTTGCAAATGTTAGTTTCTATTCAGAATGATATTCCCTACTAGGCAAGGAGAAAAAAATTCCTCCTCATTCATGGTTACTTTCCAAGAACTTCAAAGAATGCCTTAAGACTCAAAGATTATTTTTGTCAAGGTATTTCTCCACTAACCTTCAAAAATACCTCTATTATACCATGGATCATTTAGCTGCAATTATATTTTATGTTTATCTCTGTATTCTAGGTTATGAGGCTTTGGAAGATGGGACTGGATTTCTTAATCATCTTTGTGTCCTGAGCATCTATATGTTATATGAATAGTTACCTCAAAGGTGGATTCAGAACAGTGTGGAGGATAGAAGGATAGACATGCGGTAAGTATAATAAAATGTTAACTGTAGAATCTAAGTGGTAGACAAACAGTTGTTCACTACCAAATTCTTTTGAATGTTCTGTATGTATAAAATTCTTCACATGCTGGGGGAAAGGATGAATTATTTGCTCAGACACTAATTTAAATACCAATCTTTTCCATCCAGTGTTCAATACATACATATTTTTTTACTACATGAAATGTTTCACCATGTAATAATGAAAATTTTACAAATACCTAGTACAGTACAATAACCAATAGTGTAAGCACCAGGCCAATCTACCATAAAATTAATTATCTCATTAGAAATTTCCTAATAAAGGCCATGTTGTTAGAGCACATGCAATAACTTCTAGTTCTGCATCATTTTTCCCTCTTAAATAATTATTAAAATAACTAAAAAAGAAATACTTTGTACACAATTATGAGTACTATGAAGATGCACTACTTCAATCATTTTTACAGTTCATCTTAATCTCCAACAATAAAATCTAATAAAATTATTAAAATAAAAATTACCAATATTTTCATTGGTTTCTCCATTAATCATCCCATTATACTCTCTTCTTCCTGGACGAGTCACTCTAAATAGCAATGAGTAAGACTTCACCATATGGCTGTTACTAGGTTCAAATTCATTACTGGAAACTGCAAGGGATGGGAAGTTTCCAGGTTTTGTTTGATTGAGGTCAGGATTCAAAGGCACCTGCTTTTTACCTGTAGGAACTTGCCTTATCGGACAACTTACATCCTGCAAAGGCAAAGATTATTATATTTATTTATGTATATGCAATGATAAGAATGATAATAAAACCTCTAATCACAGCTATTGGAAGTACAGTTTAGGGCATGATTTCCAAATGGCAAGCTAAGATTCTAAACAAAGGTCTGAAAATTGTGATGAAGCACAAAGAAAATATCAATCAACTATCTTTCAAATATTAACAGAATTGAGGACTTCCTCATGAAAATAATGATATATCTTATATTTAGCTTATGGTCATCTTAAAGTGTTAAGTTAGAAATATAGAACTAAAACCATGCTTGAAGTATTACAACTCATGTAAACTACGCTCTTCCTTTAAATATTCTATTTTTAACAAAGTAATGAATAGGATCATTAGAAATGAAAAATGATGATTATGATAACCCTGACAACAACCTTAAGAAATAGTAAATCCATATATTGAAATATATTGTCTATAAGAAGTAATATTAATCATCTTATGAGTAATGTTCTGTCATTATATAACTAGGGCTATGCTAAAAGAGCAAAGCCGAAAAATTGCAAGATGCAGACGACCTTTAAAACAAGAAAATACAGTACATATTTTAGGTAGCTTCTGTTTTAAAACAAACAGAATACATGTTTATAGTCTTAAAATTCTGTTCTACAAGAGCGTAAAATGGGAAAATTTTTTAAAATTTTAAAAATTAAGTCTCCATCACCCCAGTTCTTATACTCTAGAGAGGACTAATACTAGCAAGTGGCTGTGCATATCCTTTGAAGAAAATATTTATGCCTTTTCTTAACTCAAGAAGGATATACTATAGTTATAGTCATTTCTTTTTTGCCTAAATAATATATCTTGAAGAATTTTCACATTACTACTTACTGTGTGGGGGGTTTGGGGGACTAGAGAGTATTATTAATTAACTTTTATAGAGTTTTTAATATACACTTACACTGGTATCTCCCATCACTTTGGTCTACTCCATATCTCTAGCACAGTTTTTACCACATCATTTTACTATGACTTTGGAAGACCATTAGCAATAGGAACCTCTACATAGACCATTCTTACTCCTTTTTTTGGCCTTGCCCCACAGCGCGTGAGCTTTTAGCTCCTCAACCAGGGATAGAACCCATGCTCCCAGCGGTGAAAGTGTCCTAAATTTCTGGAATGCCAGGAAGTCCCTCCTATTCTTAAAACACCTAAGGACTTTCAAGGCTACTAAAAGTAAACCTACTGGCTTTGGTGGGTTGCCCAGGAAATTTAACCAGTATAACACTTGCTTCTATGGTAAAATGATTTCATCTTGCAAATAAAAATTTGAAGCAATATATTAACAAGTTAATGACTGATAACGCTAGCAGCAGAATTTCTTTGCCTGAGTACTGGTACAAGATAATCCTTTAGGGAAAAACTCTCTCTTAGCCCTTATTTAAAATACCAGTGTGTTTAAATAGCTAAGGTGAAAAAAAAAAAAAAAAAAAACAGGAGATTAGAGTAGCAAGAAGCAACTGAATTTATATCCTAAGACACTAAAAAATAAGCTTCTTCCCCCACATTGTCATACTTCTGTAACAAAGTTTTATGCAGATACCTACAGTCAGATTAGAAAAACCTGAAGACATGGGAGGTTGGCAAAAGAGGTTATCAATTTTACAATTCAGCCATCAACATATTTTAAAGCTTTTAAGGTTTAAAAGTGCTTTCCTGCTGGCTCAGTGGTAAAGAATCCATCTGCCAATGCAGGAAACTTGAGTTTGATCTCAGGGTCAGGAAGACCCCTGGAGAAGGAAATGGCAACCCACTCCAATATTCTTGCATGGGAGATCCCATGAACAGAAGAGCCTGGCAAGCTACAGCCCATGGGGTCGCAAAAGAGTCGGACATGGTTTAGCAACTAAACAACAACCACATAGTTTAAAAACACATATATTTGCATAAACATATTTACTGGAAAAAATCATTCCATTTAATCCACCAGTATCATTTTATACATCACCTTTCTTTTTTTGTGGCAAACTTTCACAAGCAGGACTTCCAGGGTGACAGAATTTTGTTCATTTTCTGAATTTTGTGTTGGTTTATCTAAATAGAAAAACAATACTTCAAAATCTATTTTAAAAAAATAGTACTAATTTTCCTAAGACGTCTGAGAATTTCAAATAAAGACTTTCTATAATGAAGTCTTCTCAGAAGTTTACTCATTTCTTTTCTCCAAGTCAGTTCCAAATTTAACAAATATAGTTAAAGCTTCTTAGTAGAAAGCATAAATGAAATAGTTCAGGAGAGGTAAGACACAAAATAAAATTTTTTTCTTTCTCCCAAAATCTATTAGAAAAATTTCCTAGTTTAAGATATATTTAAATCGAATTGGTTACTATCTTTCATTTTGAATGCTCAGATGTCTAAACTAAAGGGCTCTCTGATGTGACCAAAGCTTGTAACCGAAAGGATTAAAAGAAAAAAGGATTTCAAAAAATATTAAACGTAAGTTATTTATAATAATATAAACATATTATCATTTCACAAGAATGAGAGCTATTTTTGACCTTTCCCCCAGAATCTTTTTTTTTTTCAGATTCTTTCCCCATTTATTACAATTTTTTTCTTTTTAAATTATTTTAATTGGAGGCTAATTACTTTACAATATTGTAGTGGGTTTTGCCATATATTGACATGAATCAGCCATGTCAATCAGGGTATACATGTGTTTCCCATTCTGAACCCTCCTCCCTCCCCCAGAATTTCTTTAAATCATAAATGGGATAGCAAAAATCAAGATATTACTTACTACCTAGGAGAATCTCTTGGTTTACAGAGTTTGCTGCTGCTAAGTCACTTCAGTCGTGACCGACTCTGTGCGACCCCACAGACGGAAGCCCACCAGGCTCCCCCTGTCCCTGGGATTCTCCAGGCAAGAACACTGGAGTGGGTTGCCATTTCCTTCTCCAATGCACGAAAGTGAAAAGTTAAAGTGAAGTCGCTCAGTCGTGCCCAACTCTTAGCGACCCCATGGACTGCAGCCCACCAGGCTCCTCTGTCCATGGGACTTTCCAGGCAAGAGTACTGGAGTGGAGTGCCATTGCCTTACAGAGTTTAGGAATCTTAATTTTAAAGTGATAGTATATAGTCTCTTTATCAATGAACTTTAAAAAAAGGCTTCTGCCAATTAAGGTTCCAGAATACTTCCCTACAATTTATCTTTAATCCCAAAGGCACTAACAGTCCAAAACCTTAAATATCTTATCATTAAGTTTCAACAATATACAGAGCTACTATGTTATATATATGTATACACACATATATATGTTATAGATGAATAATACACATATATATGTTATAGATGAATCCATATACAAAGAAATAATCTTTGTTCTGGAATTTTAGGCAACACTTTTTCTGCTTAGAAACATTCTTCTTATACAGGGTATATACATAAAACACATTTGAATCAGCCTCTTGAAAGCTGAATTCAGGATAAAGATAATTTAACGTAGCCAAAATATCCAAATGTCCAAAATGCAATAACAAAAATATTCTCTGAACAATACTCACCATGAAAACAGTACCCTAATAATCTGTGTATTCATTCTAAGCAATTATAAGAAGTAACTGCTAAACAAGTCTTCATTCAAAAATAAAAGAAAAAATAATATTTTAGGGATCTGGATGGTATTTTTCTATCCTGGTTTCTCAAAAATATTATTTCTTAAAAAAAACTACAAATATACCTTGAATAGACAAGAGAGGCAATATATCTGCTTCTTTCCAACTTCCACTAATTTCAAAGTTATAATGGGAAATTACTTTCTGGAAATAGAAGTATTGACAGTTTACTTTCTCATTTATTCCAGTAATATCAAGAAAAAAAAAACTTTAAGTGAATCTGAGCAACTCTTGAACTGTTCTGTCATGTAAACAGGAAAAAAATTATCATACCATGTGGCAGTTTATGTCAACTAATTAATTCAAGTAAATTACTGTTACTTATATAATATTAGTAAATAGTATTCAATTAATAGCCACCAATAATTTCAGTGATGAGTAATTTATGTTTATAGAAGTACCTGAGAACAAAGGGCTAACAAATCTATAAAATTCAAATTATGAGCTTCTAAAGCATTAGAAATGTACTTTTTAAGTACCACATGAGATCAAATACAATGAATGATTAGAAATAAGAACTCTACACCACAAGATGGTTATAAATGATTTAGGAGAAAAAACATGAAAATGCCACTCAAGATACTTCTATAAAAAAAACAGACCTGGTCTAAGGCAAAACTAGAAGTTACATTAGCTGCTAATATGACCAGACTTCAAATTTCTTACATTAAAAACTTGACTAGTTATCAAACTGTTCTAATATAACCATTCTATTTATTATTACACTCTGTTTCTTACTAAACAATACCAAGGATGAACAACTTGACCCATTTCTTATAAAGATTTTATTACATTGCATGATTATATTAAAGGATACACACATAAATTTAAGATGGGGCAAGCCCAGAGGCATTTTATCCATTTTGAAACCAACTGAAACTTTTCCCAGTATGCTTTCACCTTTTTTTAATGAAGTAACATTCAAGACTATGTAATTTTCCTTTTATAATATCTAACATATTGATATATCCCATTGGTTAGCAGTGCTCATTTCAGTTGTTATAGCTTTGTACTATGCTATGCTATGCTATGCTATGCTAAGTCACTTGTACTGGGATGGCACAAAGTTTGTTTGGGTTTTTCCATAAAATGTCATTAGGAAAAAAATTCAATATGTTTATCAGTATTCCAGGTTCTGAGGCAATTAATTAAAATTCTCACCATCTTTATAATTTAAAGTTTGAAAAACACTGTAAATAAAGGATAACAAAATCTAAAAAATTTCATTTTATTAAGTCTTTCCCATATTTTCTACTGGTGATCTTTGGAAAGATGAGGGCTCTGAGTAGGGTAAGATAATGTTATAGTTTTTTTTAACTGCAACACTTGGAGCCCTAAAAGGTATGATTGAGTTTTAAGAGGTGGAATTTCATCTATTTAGATAAGCTAATGTTTCCCTTCAAGAATGAACCCACAAAATACCGATTATTTTAACAATTTAAAAATCCACTCATAACTTAAATGGACAGCAAGAAAGCTATAAGGAAACCAGGTGCTGAGCACAATCTTATGTATGTCCAAGGTTGACCTACAATTTTTCAAAGCTTTTACAAAGTTTTTTATTTATTTTTATAATCGTATAGTTAATTTACAATGTTGTGCCAACCTCTGATATACAGGAAAGTGACTCAGTTATACACATTCTTTATTTAAAGTAGTTTCTTAAAACTTGTTTCTCAGACAACCTATTTCTGAATTACCTTCATGCCTTATTAAAATACAGACTCCTAAACTCCACCGAAACCCTACTAGATCTGAGGCCTTAGAGGGTCCAGGTATATGTATTTCAAACAAACTGTCAAAATGTTTCCACACAGACTAAGACTTAAGAACTACTACTTTTAAAGTTTAATGAGTTATAAGTTACATCCTCCATATTCCACTATTGACCACAAAAGCCATAACTGAAATTGCTGGGGAAATCCACTAAAGAGAAATTAAATGATGAGAATCAGTATCTTTTCCATTAAATATAATTTTACAAATTTACAGTTTTGTGGGGGTTTTTTGCATTCACAAAGGTGTGCTGCTGTAGACTGCCAGTAAGTTTACTTTTAAATACATACCATTTTTGTGGAAGAAACCAGTAAACGTAAGCTGCAGATGAGCTGACAAGCTGAACAAAACAAACAAAAAATTTTACTACTTTAATATGCTATAACAAAAATAACTTAGACTTTAAATATAACACTGAAATCAAAGCTACTTCAGCTAATTTATAAATATTTGGCTAATTCTTAACTCTATTCAAGCCCACTGACTCCATGCTTTCCGTGTTAAGTATGACATCCAAAACAGTGTGTCTATACACACTGAAATACAGACACCACACAAACAGAAAAAACACCAAAGCAGCAAGGCAGAAAGAGACCACCAAATAAAAGGCAAGATAATTTATAGTGCTTTAGTGTTCTAACAATAGCTGAATCCATGCTACTCAAGTGTTTTGTGTATTTTCAAGCTACAGAATTTCAACCTCCTTAACAAATGATGCAGAACCATCACTTTCTACTTTAATGAGGGATGAAATACACAATCACAAATATGCTATCGATTTGTTACTTAGTATTAGCAATGAAAAGGAAGCATAAACTATAATGATCCTTTGTTTCAAAAACTATTTACTACAATGGAAAAACTATTAAGTTGGGATAAATAAAAACATCAACAGGCTTTTGTAGTAGCTTTAAACTGGCAAAGAACAATCTATCTTTAAATTGGTAGCCATTCATAACTTTCCAGAACAGTTTCTGTCATGTGATACAGACACCAGATTATAGAGGGCTATAGAGAGCAGATGTTGGGAAAAGGGAAGCAGTACTGAACCCTTACTCAAGAAATTTACTAGTGTAAAGAATCAAAGTAAAACAGTAAAAGCACAATACAGTTCAATAAAGGGTACCTTTTTTTAAAAAAATGATGGTGACAATCTATGCATTCATATAACCAGAGGGGAACAGTTATATAAAGACTTTGAGGCAAGAGAGCGTTGAGGAATGAGCAATGGTCAGAAATGAGGCCATATTACTAACAGGTTAGTTCTGTAACTGTGCCCAGGACTCCAAGTATCAGTGCAATAGGAGGTTAAGTGAGATATTTCAAAAGAAGATGTGAGGATGCCTCTATTTTCTAGTGAGATAATCCATGAAAGTGTATGCTAAAAAAACACAGGGTGGGAGTCCTGAAGGGCATTTCTAGAACGGTACTAAGAAAAGTAAGCTAGGGTATCAACAGACTAACAAAATGACTATGAAGTGTAAGGGTTCAAGCAGAGTTAGAAAGCATAAACACAAAGGAAAAATTAGTAACTGTAACTTAAGTATCAAGAAAAAAATTTTTTAAGTACATTAAAAGGATCAACTGTAAATGAGCTCAAAGGACTTTTCCAAGGTGATGAAAATGTTCTATATCTTAACTGTGGTTACGGTTACACAAATGCATACATTTGTCAAAACTCAAACTATATACTTAAGGTGAGTGTATTATACTGAATATTAATTATATACCAAAGTTGATTTCTAAAAAGTATATATACCATCTATAAACTCTACAAGCCATTTTACTAAAAGATAACTAGCATTCTTCTATAAAAAACTGTTTCATAAATGAAACCTTATAATGTAGAACAGGTGAACTCCAAAATAAAACTGAGAAACTGAGAGAAATATTCCAGTTTCCATATGCTATAATTCGTTAGTCACAACCAGCCTATCCCATTCTTAGTTGCTTCAGTTAAACCTACATACTAAAGGCCAGGTTAATTTTTCTTAAAACATCATTTTAAATGAATCATTTCTTTCTCCAATTTTCTAATGGGTCCCCAACTGCCAAATCTTTTGTCTAAGTGCTGTCTGTGATATAGTTCCTATTTCTCTTTAGCCCTATTAAAGCCTCATATAAGAAAGCAGAATAGAATGATAAAATAGAGGCAAATCCAAGTTTGAATTCTGGCTCCAGTTATTAGCTGTGACCTGGTATCTTTAAAATTAAGATTGGGAGACATGGGTAAAAGACTAAAGAAATCCATCAAAATACTTGCTTCCCCTTCTACAAAGACCTTATCCCCAATCATCCCAGAGCTTATTTCCTTTATAAGCACTTCTATTTGCCACTTTTTGTCACATTTTTTCATACACATTCTCTTTTAACATATCAGTGTCCTTTGTATCTAGTAATGTCTTATAGAAAGGCACTCAATAAACGATTTTCAAAAGGATAATGATGTCCTCCCTAGAGTTGTAAGATTTTTAAGGGATTAGGGATCCATTATATTGGATCAGGACCCATTATATTGTGGCACTTCTGAAATTATTTACATTGTTTTTATAGGAAATTCGATCCTAGGTTCCAATTGTGAAACAACAAAAATACCTTCCATTGATCCACCCCAGAAAACACTTCAGTGTTATTCAAAACCTGGTCTACCCACTGAGATAATTGGAGAAACTGTTACCATGCCACAAGGCAAGATATTGAGAATTAGACTTTAACCATTTTTATAGAAATTTAGCATTGCCATGACATCCAAGTATATGATCAATATATTTTACAAAAAGTATCCATCTACAAAAGATTGGAAATTAAACTAACAAAAAGGTCACCACAGGATGGTTTGAGGCACAGTTTTAAATGGTACATTACAAATTAAATGAGATGGCAGATCCATTCAGCCACCATGTAACATTGTTTGAGAAAAGGAATTCCAAATTTCAATTAACCAGCTTAAAAAACAAATTTGGGAATGTGATTTGCTATGCATAATTTCCCCTAAAAATTTTAGGGGAAAACACTCTCCTAAAAGTCAACACCCTGATATGTGCCTAGAATACAATGAAACAATGAGGCCGAGTTGATCCCTTTCACTGGTGATTTAGTCCAAGGAAAGAGGACAGTTTTCTCTCCCTTTCTGATTTATCCTTTTCCCTCTCTTGTGGCTACTGTGTCTACATCTTAATTGGTTAAGCTAGATCAGAGGAAGGGAAAAAAGAAACATGTAGGCCTTGTCAAGCCTATCTGGTCTTAGGCAGCACAGAATCCAGCTTAGATGATCAGAATAAGATATCAGATAAGGATTTGGTTCATCTTCGTGATGTGTTTCATATTTTTATCTTCTTAGGAAGAAAGCAATATGGGAACAGGAAACTAGAGGAGGAATGTGAAATTTTGGGATAAGATTTTAAGCACAAGTAATTGACAAATATCTGACAATTGTAAAGCAGAATAAGGTTAAGTAAATTTAAATTCATAAGAGATAAATATTTTGAGATGAGATTCATGTAGGAAACTCAAATTTTAGGAGGAGACCGATCCCACAGAAGGACCAACATTTTTATGCAAGAAAGAAACCAAGATGAGTGCCTCAAATTTATACATTAATCTGACAGTGGCAGGTTTAAGACTTTATTTCTAGTCATGGCTATATGACCTCAAAACAGGTCAAGTGTGATGATAATGATAAGCTAAGTTACATTTAATGTTATGATATAAACATCGAGATGACTAGCATTTCTTATTAGTATATTGCTTCACACTGTAAACTGTGTGTATCAAGCTGTTTCTAAAAGATGTTTATTTTCCTTAAGACTTAAGTAAAAAGCCGCTGTAGTCAGAAAAAAAGTCAATAAAGATATGATTGTTTTTGGGGAAAAAAATCTGTTCTCAAATACCTAGATTTTAAGAATCATATATGATTAGTGGTGAATGATAAGGCACCTTCAGAAGTACATAGGTACAAAGAAATTTACAGCCCAGATTCTAAAAAAGGAACAATTAAAACTTAAGTCTGAAAAGATGTTGATATGAAAACAACTTCAAAACTTACAATCAAGACAGAACTGTTTAAAAAAAAAAAAAAGAGAGAGAAAGGGGAGGAAGACATCAGATCCTATTATGGTGGAAAAAGACATATACTCAACTTAAGAAGCAGCCTGAAGTTTTAAAAATGCAGCTAAACCTACAAAAGAGGTGGCTAGAGTAACACCATTAATGCAATATATCTATTTAAAATAATTTACAGCTTTCTCAGGATAAAGACCCACAATCTTAAATAGCCTACAAGGTTCTGCATTATCTGGTCATGGCCATCTGCTCTAGTCTCATCAAATGTCATCTTCTCTCTAGTCAGCTACACTGCCCTCAAATGATGTTACATTCCCTTTATCTAGAATCACCTACCTGCTCACCCTCTATCCTCATTTTACTCCTATATTCATGTTTCAAATCTCAGCTTCTTCCCTCAGGGAAGCTCTCATTGAACATTTCTATTCCCAAATGAGACTCTCAAACAAGAGGTGATTCTCCTGCCTCATACAGCCGTAGTTTCCCTATGTGTCTACTTTTACTTTCCAGCACTTATATTTATTATACAATTATGCCTTTTTTCCCTAAATGCTGATAAACTCCAGAAAGGCAAGGTCTTCATCTGTTTTGCTCACCATTACATCCACTAGGTCTTAGTAAAGTGTCTGGGACATGGTACATGAAGGAAATGGGAATCCCAGAAAAAAACAGATCCAAATTTTGTTACAGTACAAAAAGATGATAAGAAAAGGAAGATTACTAACCCAAAAGTTTAGGTTGTAGTAACAACAACATAAAGTGATGGAAAGCACTTTACCTTTTCAACCTACTAAAAACATAGGCTTGGAAATATACCTAGTAGATGTTCTACTTCAGTTATCTTTGGAAAGAATTTTTCCAGCTACTAACAGTACCAGGAATGGAAAATGATTAAGTGGAAATGCTTCTAATTTGACCACAGGAAATATTTCTGGAAGCAATTCCAATTTGGAAATCTTTTCACGCTACCCTTCAGTCAGTGGAGATGCACTTAGAAGTCAGGAGTTGTGACTAGAGAATTCCCAAACTGGTAGGATTAATAGCCCAAAAGACTCCCTGGGATTCTGCTAAAACAGAATCCCTGAGTACTGCTAAAAGAGTACTACAGAAAGATCAGAAATATATACCAATGAATCGTAGTGCTTGGTCAAAGCTCAAAATAAGTTCAAAATCGACAATATACTGGCAAGTCAGAAACAAGAGATGGAGAGGACAGAACATAAAGTATATCATAAATTCTTTAAAAAGAAAGACATTTTAAATATACATAACCAAACCAGAAGAGCAAGAAGAAAAGATTAGGAAAAAATAGAGACTAGAGATGTGACCACTATGAATTTCTATAATTTGCTAATTGTTATCGAGTTCACAGAAGCCACTGTACAACAAAAGAAATAATCTTCATAGTTAGTGGGTATTACTATTGCGTTTTAAGGTTACAAATGCAACCCTGATCTACTGTCACAAATTGACTGATACCTTAATGAAGTGAAAACCATGAAATATCCCATGTTTCTTTTTTTTCTATCAGCTTCTCCCCTAATAAATTTCTGCCATTATCTGTGAGAAGTAAGATAACCGTAGAGTTAAAGTACAAAAGACAAAAAAGATCCTTCAACACCAACTTCATTTTGCACAGATAATGCTAGGAATTTGGTTGTTTTTAAGTCTCTACAACTGTGTTAAATAGATCAGGCATGTGACTGTTCTAACCTTTGGGCTGTAGTACTACATTATCTGGGGTATCTCAACAGTCTCCTGGAACTTTGGGGAATGAAATGCATTGGGTTTGAAAGTGGAGATATTAAGCCTGTTAAATACTGAAAAAACATGAGTTCCAATAGAATATATCCCAATTGTAGCTACTGAACAAACCCAGAATCCAATTAAACTGAGTAAGAGCTTTATGTTTAAGATAGTACAGAATAAAAATATAGATGGGAGATACTTTATTCGTATATGATTTAAGATTTTAAGGTCTACTAATTAACTTTATGGAACAAAAAAGATTTACCTTGTTCTCCCATTAAGAGAATTTGACAATAGATCTTGCAAGCAAGGTTTTATAGTGCTGACATTATATACTGCTGTCTAGGGAACCTACAATCCTATGTGATAATAAAGTTTAGTAGAATGGCAGCATTATGCCTAATTCGAGATGCAAAATACATTGAAGGAATTTAGTAACATAGGGCCTTGTGGGTAAACTTAAAATGAACCAATTTCTCAGTTAACTTTAGTGACTCTGGAAGCAACAATGAGACGTTCATAAAGATGGAGTGTGTGTGGTATGGGGCTTGGGGGGTGGAACATCAAGTACAGTGATTCAACACCTCATGGGCCTGAAGAGCCTTGCTGAGTATTAAGCAAGCATGGTCAGCTCCAACACAGATAGGTCTGTTTAAAAAGGATCTTGGAGAACTGAAATGACCAACTCACTGGTCCCAGTTAGATCCTAGACTATTTTTAAAATTACAAGCAGGAATTCTATGCAACTCTCTGAAGTTTCTGTGAGTTGGTCAACAATACCCCTGTTATAGTACTGGCAGAGTTGTTAAACTCATTGGGTCAAAAGGAATATAATTATTTGGTGAGTACCAGTATAATAATCTATCTTCTTCACAAGACACACTCTAAGAGAAGTTATGTAATATTTATCAAAGCCAAGGTCACAATGAGATAGTAGTCACGTTTAGCAGTGATGAAGGTAGAACCTTGATGGGGGAGATGAAGAAACGTTCAAGTTTTCTTCTTTTTGTTTTCACTCTTCCTTCTCACACAAGCCTCAGAAGACCTGAGGGCAAACTATTAAAGTGTTTAGGAGAAAAGAGAGGATGTATGGTCAGGCTCTGACTACAGCTTCACACTTTTAACTACAAAAGGCCCAGAGGGTCCCAAAAAGTCTTTCCAGGGCAGGTGAACAGATAGGATTTGGAATAGAAATTCAAGCAAAGAATAGAGGGTGCATGCACTGAGCATATTTTCAGTCTATATAAACCAATACTGTAAGGTATTCCTTGGGCAGTAATTGATTAGGTAAAGATTTGGGATCTCAGCTTCTAGAATGAACCATCAAAGTTTACTTACAAATCAAGACTGCCTACATAGGGAAATATAAATTACACTTCAGTCCTACAAGACTGCAAACATTTTAAAAATGAGATTAAAAAAAACTTCAAATAATAAACAAACTGAAAAGGCAAACTTAAAAGCAATTACAAAAATTACATCTCTTCTTGGTCACAAAAATAAGATACTATAAATAAAGCATCACTGAGTTAACGTACATCCTATCTAAATTGGTAAGATATGATTTAAAACTTCAAGAGAAAAAGAAAAATCCATGTGGTCATTTTCTCAAATCTTTTTGTTTAAAAATCTAGTATTTTTAGTTCTACATTCTCCCCTAAAAGTAGTCAATGAATAAACAAATACCACCCAACTCCCTGCTTCTCTTTAGAATAATACTCAACTTTCTTTACTTATCAAAGAGTAAGTAGATACCTACCATCTAGGATTAGAAGCATCTGTCTAGCCTAGGGAGATATTAAGCTAACTGGGAACATTTACGGATTAACTCTGGGAATCATATTTGAAAACAAACATTAAGGTTCTGTCCAAAAGGCCAGGTTTCTGAAACTATCATGTGATAAACACATTTCAAATATAAACTACAGTTAAGAATATTTTGTCTGAAGGACGTCAATAAGAGGAAGGATGAGAAAGGGAAAAAAAGTGCCTCTCTCACAAATGTAGATGATTCCTTAGAAAAGATGTGGTCATGTGAAGCACTTGGCACAGCACCTCAAGTACAGCTGAGTATACCATAAACATGAGCCTCCATCTTTCTTCAGATGAGGTAGCAGGATTAATACTAACTCCAAAAGTTACAGAAACTTTGATTCAAAATGCAAGAAATTGTAGTAGAGAAAAATAATAATGAACAGAAATCCTTTAGAAAACAGTGAGTTTCCAGCACTGGAGATATTCAAGATAAGGCCTAAGAATGGAGTCTCTGCCAGGGAGGCTACAGGAGAAGTAATTCCTGATTTGTGTATGAGTTTGGATCAGATGACCTCTAAAGTTTGCTCTAACTCCTTACAATACTGAGGTGATCACAATGAAAATGATCACGTATTTTTTCTTTTTTCCTCAAGTTTGTCACTTAATGTAAACTGATAGGTTATCTTACCTATGAGATTCTTGCTCTCCTTTCATTTTCTCTACTTTTGATAACATATCATCAACTTTAAATGTTTTCCTGGAAGAAACAGATAAACAAAATAATCACTTCTCAACTGGGAAAAACAAACAGATTATACTTTATTGTCACTAGAATAGGCAAACTGGGTATGTGACTTTTATTTTTAATAAGATAAATTATGGATGGTTAGCCATAACAATGAATACTACTGAAACAGTGTGTGTTATAATACAGCAAACAAGCCTTCAAGTCCCATTTCAAAGGCTAACTTTTTCATGAAACCTTGGGTAGTTAATCCAAAACTAGAGGGATTTCTCCCTACCTATGGAACTTGGTTTATACTTATTTTGACATTTAGTTTCCTAAATGTGAAACTTGAATAAATATTTTATTTCTATTAGATTGTAAATTCTAAAGGGCAGATTCATCTTCTTCAAGGAAAGCCACATTGTGCTTGGCATGTTGCCTTAACCTTGGTAGGTGCCAAGCATCTGTTGGACTGAGCCAAACAAATGCAAATTATGTATATTTTGAAACATTCATATTTCTATTAAGTAACCTGACAAATATGGATAACCCATAAAACATACGAAGTATAGTAAAACACCCTCAAAGATGAGCAGCAATGGCTAAAGTTAAATATGTCATTGTAAAGAGATGGTTGTCACCATCATGAAAAAAACTTTGAAGTTTAAAGGACATACCATCAAATCATAACAAAATCATCAGCTTTTTAACAAGAGAAAAAAGTAGTTTTCCGCAAAATAGAAACTTAAATTAAGAATAACCACATCCTCAGAAAGCAATTTAAGAATGAGTGGATTCTAAAACAAGCCTCATCTTCATTCTTAAGGTAATCTACTATTTACATTTTTTAGAGGCTAAAAAACTAGACTCATATATGTAAATGGGAAACAAATATTTCTTATACTCCCTTCAAATTTAGAACTCAAGAAGATTCATGCATTCCACATTACTTTGTAAAGCTTAAATTCAGATACCAGAAATTACTAATATGCTCACTCCTCAAAAACAGCTATTGTACCCTATAATAAAACATCAGCAGAGAAATGTTGATGTAAATATATCATAGTAAAACACTGATAGGAAGAACAGAATTGATATAACCTATATTTCAGGTGAATAAATAGCTTCCATTAACAAAAGGTCTTTTTTTAAAAAAGCTTCTCTCTTTACCTTTAGAGTTACTGAAAATCTCAATATTAAAGTTTCACCTGATAAAGCATAAGAAGAATTTCTTTAAGAAGGATGGCAATACATTTTCAATCTCCATAGATAAGAGAGAAGAAAGAAGAAAAACCTATGATTCTTTTAGGCTAGTTACAAAGAACTCTTCAGTATAAATACTGAAATGTACTACTGAGGAGGTTGTAAAGTTTCTGAAAACTTTTAAGAATAAAATGTTTATCTTTGTGTAATGATTAAGAAGAAACCTTGTCTGTAGGAAGAAAAGTTAAGACTCTGGGTCACAAGGTTCATCTCTTCCAACTTTATGGAGACCGTTCATAGGAGAACTGAATATTAACAACCATTTGAAATAGATCAGATCATACAGGCAACCCAGCATTCCTTAGGAAAAACAAAACAAACCATAAAGGCAACTACATAAAAGCAGCCTCACCTCCCAATACCAAGTATTTCTGTTTTTTAGAAAGGTGCTGCTCCTCTAGCTCAGATTTAACAAGGGATATAGTTATCAAAAGGTCGTTAAAATGGAGAATATTATTAAAATTCAAGAAATTTCAGGAAATTTTGGAGAGAGGATTCAGAAGCAGCTTGCATGAAACCTAGTAAAATGGGCTCAATAAGACACCCTTCTCTCCTCACCAGTGTTTCCACTGTGCCAAGGTAGTGGCAGCCTATAAAATTTGAATACCTCTACGAAGTGCAACAAAAGTAAAAGACTTTAACAAATATACTACATTTAATCTTACACCTGCATGTCAAAAGGAGTGATAAGTATATTCCAACAATGAATATTCTGTTGTTGTAATGGTACAAGAGGAGTTCCCAAAATATGATGAGCAAAGGGATAGTACTAAAAGCAATTTTGTAAAAGCATTTTAAAGAACACTGTGAACAAAGACCATAATCACTGGGCTAAATTCGTCACCTTCCAAATTCACTAACTACTTTGAAAAAGACAGCACTCATTTGAAGATATTAAGTTGTAGTATAAGTGTTAAAAATGAGTCAGTGTCTTATACAGGCCAAGCATGCAACAAAAGAATAAAGTGATTCCTAATGCATTCTTATGGAAAATAGACTAAATGGAACGTGTATGTCTCTTGGCTGGCAAACTGCTTAGAAACTGTCCCAAAAGACAATATTTTACCTATGGGGCACCAAATTAAGAGAATTCACATCTACTACTCAACTTCTAGAATGGCTTCCACTCATTAGCGGACAAGAGAAATGAATCCCACAGAGTCTAATAAACAACTATGATGTATTCTTTAATCCACTTACAGATTAACTCAAATTTAAAGAACTTTATCACTTTAAATTAAAATCAGATAGCATTCTAGATGATTAACTGCAGTAATTTTTTTTTTTTTGCCACATGGCAGCATCCAGGATCTTAGTTCCCTGATCAAGGATTGAACCCGTGCCCCTGCAGTGCAATTACAAAGTCTAAGCCACAGAATCACCAGAAAAGTCCTCTAGATGATCTCATTTCCATATTAAAAATATTGAAAGAAAAATTTACTACTTAATCAAATACTACTTTTTATAGAGTAAATCAAGGGTCTGCAAGTTATGGACCACTGGCCAAATTCAGCCTACTGTCTGTTTTTGCACAGCCTATAAACCAGAATGCTTTTTACAGATAAACATTTCCAAGCAATTTGATAATAGAGAACTCTAAATCCCAATTATGTTAAATGCTATCCCCTCACCCCACTTTGCAAAAATAAAAGAATTCCACATTTCTCATTAGTAGGCATGTATTATAAAACACTGCAGTAGGGAATTCCTTGGTGGTCCTTAGTGCTTTCACCACCGGAGTCTAGGTTTAATCCCTGGTGAGGGAACTATGATCCTGCAGGCCATGTGGCCAAAAAGAAAAAATACACTGCACTCAATCATTANAAGCTTCTCTCTTTACCTTTAGAGTTACTGAAAATCTCAATATTAAAGTTTCACCTGATAAAGCATAAGAAGAATTTCTTTAAGAAGGATGGCAATACATTTTCAATCTCCATAGATAAGAGAGAAGAAAGAAGAAAAACCTATGATTCTTTTAGGCTAGTTACAAAGAACTCTTCAGTATAAATACTGAAATGTACTACTGAGGAGGTTGTAAAGTTTCTGAAAACTTTTAAGAATAAAATGTTTATCTTTGTGTAATGATTAAGAAGAAACCTTGTCTGTAGGAAGAAAAGTTAAGACTCTGGGTCACAAGGTTCATCTCTTCCAACTTTATGGAGACCGTTCATAGGAGAACTGAATATTAACAACCATTTGAAATAGATCAGATCATACAGGCAACCCAGCATTCCTTAGGAAAAACAAAACAAACCATAAAGGCAACTACATAAAAGCAGCCTCACCTCCCAATACCAAGTATTTCTGTTTTTTAGAAAGGTGCTGCTCCTCTAGCTCAGATTTAACAAGGGATATAGTTATCAAAAGGTCGTTAAAATGGAGAATATTATTAAAATTCAAGAAATTTCAGGAAATTTTGGAGAGAGGATTCAGAAGCAGCTTGCATGAAACCTAGTAAAATGGGCTCAATAAGACACCCTTCTCTCCTCACCAGTGTTTCCACTGTGCCAAGGTAGTGGCAGCCTATAAAATTTGAATACCTCTACGAAGTGCAACAAAAGTAAAAGACTTTAACAAATATACTACATTTAATCTTACACCTGCATGTCAAAAGGAGTGATAAGTATATTCCAACAATGAATATTCTGTTGTTGTAATGGTACAAGAGGAGTTCCCAAAATATGATGAGCAAAGGGATAGTACTAAAAGCAATTTTGTAAAAGCATTTTAAAGAACACTGTGAACAAAGACCATAATCACTGGGCTAAATTCGTCACCTTCCAAATTCACTAACTACTTTGAAAAAGACAGCACTCATTTGAAGATATTAAGTTGTAGTATAAGTGTTAAAAATGAGTCAGTGTCTTATACAGGCCAAGCATGCAACAAAAGAATAAAGTGATTCCTAATGCATTCTTATGGAAAATAGACTAAATGGAACGTGTATGTCTCTTGGCTGGCAAACTGCTTAGAAACTGTCCCAAAAGACAATATTTTACCTATGGGGCACCAAATTAAGAGAATTCACATCTACTACTCAACTTCTAGAATGGCTTCCACTCATTAGCGGACAAGAGAAATGAATCCCACAGAGTCTAATAAACAACTATGATGTATTCTTTAATCCACTTACAGATTAACTCAAATTTAAAGAACTTTATCACTTTAAATTAAAATCAGATAGCATTCTAGATGATTAACTGCAGTAATTTTTTTTTTTTTGCCACATGGCAGCATCCAGGATCTTAGTTCCCTGATCAAGGATTGAACCCGTGCCCCTGCAGTGCAATTACAAAGTCTAAGCCACAGAATCACCAGAAAAGTCCTCTAGATGATCTCATTTCCATATTAAAAATATTGAAAGAAAAATTTACTACTTAATCAAATACTACTTTTTATAGAGTAAATCAAGGGTCTGCAAGTTATGGACCACTGGCCAAATTCAGCCTACTGTCTGTTTTTGCACAGCCTATAAACCAGAATGCTTTTTACAGATAAACATTTCCAAGCAATTTGATAATAGAGAACTCTAAATCCCAATTATGTTAAATGCTATCCCCTCACCCCACTTTGCAAAAATAAAAGAATTCCACATTTCTCATTAGTAGGCATGTATTATAAAACACTGCAGTAGGGAATTCCTTGGTGGTCCTTAGTGCTTTCACCACCGGAGTCTAGGTTTAATCCCTGGTGAGGGAACTATGATCCTGCAGGCCATGTGGCCAAAAAGAAAAAATACACTGCACTCAATCATTATATTTTGAATTTCATCGATAAAAAATTTGTTGACATATGTTTTTTCTTTTTTGTATAATACCTATATACTACCTAATATCCTCAATTCTGTTTCCTGGACCACAAAGCCTAAAAATATTTACCATCTGGTTCTTTACAGAAAAAGTTTCCTGAACCCTGGCATAGAGTAGACAGGTAAAGAATTGACATATTTAATTCTGCTGCCTAGTCTATCACTTTCTTTCTAGTTATTTACAAATTTGACAGTTTTCACTAGTTAAATACATGTGCAGGAGTGGGCACAATCGCGTGTGCGTGCTCTCTCTCTCTGGATCCAGAGGAATTATCAAAAGACAAATGGTTTCAACATTTCAATCCTTCAAAACACATCTAGATAGATCTACAAAACTAAACTATGTCTTACCATAAAAAACACTGATACTTACTTAGTAACCAGCAGGAGTCTCCAAAGGAGTTTAGTTTCAAAGTTTACTGAAAAGCTTAATGGTTTTCCTAAGTCAAGACTATAACAATACCAAATGCTTAGTAGAGGTTCTCTCCTTTAAAGTTTTATTCACTTGATATGCTCAGTAAATAACCACGGGCACAGAACAAGAAACTAGCATTCCATAATTATATACGGTTAAATGTTAAAAGCAAAAATAAGCTCTCTGACATCTCTAGATTTCACTTTAAGTAATTAAGATTAAGAAGTTTTTAAAGACATTCCTCCTATTGACTTCAAAAGTATTTCCCTTTTAATAAAACCACCACCAAAAATATAAAATGAGATTTCTTTATTGTTAGAACATAAAAGAAATACTCAGACATTAACTGGTAAACTTATGTATCAAAGATAAGTTCCCATGAGCCCTAATTTAGTAAATATTTAAATCAACTCCAACCAAACTTGAAAAAAACTATTAGCACAGAGCAAAAACATCAGTCAGTAAAATCACTTCATTTACTTCACTACTAAATCATTTCTATCAGGAATAAACTGGCAATCAACTGGGATTTACAAAAGCGGTACTTTAAAAAGTTGCTTTGCAATCAATTCATTACTCTTTTACTTCAGTTTTCATATTTAACCTTTCATTAGAGATCATACTTTAAAACAAAATTTTAACATGGTTTGATCAACTTGAAATAAGATTCATAAAATGTACCTTTTGATGTTTGTTCTGGAGTTTCGATGAGACATGTAAGTAAGAGTTCTATGCAAAAATATTGGCTATAAAAAAAGTTAAAATATTCAAATTAAATAGATGAAATTCTAGGAAAAAAATAATGCTGATGAATTTTGTTGATTACTTACCGCTATAAGATTTCGTGTTCGAAGAAATCTATAGATCTGCGTTGGTTCTAGGTAACAGAAACAAAATCCAAATGTTATCTAAATTCACTCATTACTTAAGTTGTTACGAAAATACCACCCCAGCCCATGTTATAACCAATATAAACTAATCACCTATATGAAAATCATGTACTGAATATTTACATCAAGAAAATTAGTATGCACAACACATTAAATGATATTCAGTCCACAACACACATTCACAAAATGCATCTACATTTATTTTAAACTTAAGGTACTCTATAATCTTGTTTTTAAGCCTTGCATATCTAAGGCAGCTATTTTTAAGCAAGTTTGTATGCAGAACTGCAGAGAAGTAGTTATATTCATTTAACTTAGTTAATATAAACTACTAATAACCCATCTTTTTCTAAAAAGTAGCTAAAATGAGATAGTTGGATTCCGTAAAAGAACTCCATATTGATGCCAAAAACAAAAATGAAATGTTCACTTTTTAATTGGTCTTTTCAAAAGTCTGTCCAGTAGTCAGATCAAACACAATACAACTGTTACCTAGATAGATGTCCCAATACAGATATGAACAAAATTAGTCAGTACTGAAATCTAAAACACAGATCAGCTAAAATTTTCATTGAATTTATTTCTAGCTATAGTTGAAGTTTCTATTTTGCTCAATGTAAATATTACCTCAGTATGTAAATACTATTGCAACACATATTTTTAAATAGATTCCCAGAATGTTTCTAATGCTGTTTAGTTAAATTTGTTACAAAGGACATAGGTTATAGATAGAAAATATTTTATACACAAATACCATAATACCAGTTACGTTAATGACATGTTAGTAATATATTTCTTTAAATAAAGCAGTATAAAAATGACTGTATTAGTAAATACATCAAAGCATATACACATCTCAGAAACTAAGATCAATATGAGAGAAGAATCAAGTTGTTCTGTGACCAAATCTTTTTTTTTCTTCCAAATCTAACTCTTCATGACAGTTCATCTCTACAAAGCAGACTCATCAGAAAGCAAGATAGATAAAACTTTCTTCGAGGATTTGTCTTCTCATAATGTTTAGAGAGAATTTTTTAAATTTCCACTCAATCTTTAGTTAGCTAAGTTTTAGTCTCAAATAAAGTAAAAGGAGATGAGATGTTTTAGAAAGGGTACAAACATATATGTTTATTGTCATCACTGTGCTTTAGTATTTCCAATTGAAAGCCTCTACAGATTTCCGAAACTCTATTAAGGAAACGCGAGAATAATGTAAATCTCTCTCAAGCAGGTTCAATACTCATTTCAATAAAAACTGAAATTCCTTGTATTAAATTTCAATTAGAATTTCATGAAGCACTAATGAGAGAGAATGAAAGAAGGGTATTAAACAATGTAATATATCATTCCAAGCACAGCTGATACCATGCCCTTAACATATGCCACGGAAAATTGTAAATAAGGACATTGAGTGGAAGAGCTGAGTTTATTCAAGTATCTGTAAGACATCTAGCTGTTAAATATCATCCAGATACAACATCCACACCAAAGCAGAGAGGAAAATAACCAGGACGTAATATTCATTAAAGAACAGGGCAGGTTACTCATAGTCATCCTGTTTCTTACAAATTCTATTGTTTGTTTCCAGACACCTTGCCCCCTTCCTAAACTAAGTCGTAGCTCTGCTCTCCAAACAGACCTTAAAAACAGAAATTGACATGAGAAAATGTTCTGAAACGAACACAAACACAACGGGCAGAATTCCGAGAGCGTGTCTAGAGAAGTGAGTTGCTTAAGCACTACCTGTCTCAGTTTACATCCCCCTTAAATGGGTGGAAAGATTTGAAAGGTTTAGAGCATCAAAAGGTGCCATGTTAATGAGCAGCACCAAGTTCTTGCGAAGGCATTTCAGACTGACAATTTGGTCGATTTTTACTGCATTCCTCGCTTCACAGGCTTAATTTTGCTCCTCTGAACCTACAACCGACAGCCTTGTACTTCTGGAGTACGGAAGGCATGAAAGAAAGCAAGAACTAGTCCTGTACCGCAGATCCAACTGTTCAGTTCAACCGTGACCTCCTCACCTAAAAGCAGCCTGCCCTTAACGCGGGGCCCCACGGCCTCAGCTCGCGTGTAAATCTTTGGGGAGGCACGAACCTCACCTGGACCCCTTAGTCTATCTCCCCCAAAGCCCCTAGACTTCGAGCCCCCGTGAGCCGTAACCCCCGAAGGCGGAAGAGCCCCCTCAATTTCGCCCTCCACTCCCGAATCAAACCGACTCCAGGAGACGAAGGGGGTCCCAGCACGAGCGTCCCGGCCCCCTAACGCTGCAAGAGTGAAGATTCCTGCCCTCAAAGCCTCCAACACACTCACTCTCAAAGGCCTGGAGGAAAAGCTCGTGGTCAGCCTGGACGTGCTCCATTTTCGGCTTCTTCACCGGTAACACCGCGGCCCCCGCCGCTGCCGCCGCGGAGGAGGAGGAGGAGGCCGAGTAACTGCCGCCGCCTCCACAGCCCCCGCCACCGGATTTGCCGCCCGACGCCGTCGCCGCCGCCACCGCCGCCGAACCCCCGAAGCCGCCTCCCCCGGACCCCGCGCTGGGCCCCGAGCCGCCCCCTCCCCCACCGCCGTGCTTCTGAGGCGCCATCGCGGTTCCTGCCTCCTCCCCCCGCCAGCTACCCGCCGGGCGGCCCCGGAGAGTNTCGAGCCCCCGTGAGCCGTAACCCCCGAAGGCGGAAGAGCCCCCTCAATTTCGCCCTCCACTCCCGAATCAAACCGACTCCAGGAGACGAAGGGGGTCCCAGCACGAGCGTCCCGGCCCCCTAACGCTGCAAGAGTGAAGATTCCTGCCCTCAAAGCCTCCAACACACTCACTCTCAAAGGCCTGGAGGAAAAGCTCGTGGTCAGCCTGGACGTGCTCCATTTTCGGCTTCTTCACCGGTAACACCGCGGCCCCCGCCGCTGCCGCCGCGGAGGAGGAGGAGGAGGCCGAGTAACTGCCGCCGCCTCCACAGCCCCCGCCACCGGATTTGCCGCCCGACGCCGTCGCCGCCGCCACCGCCGCCGAACCCCCGAAGCCGCCTCCCCCGGACCCCGCGCTGGGCCCCGAGCCGCCCCCTCCCCCACCGCCGTGCTTCTGAGGCGCCATCGCGGTTCCTGCCTCCTCCCCCCGCCAGCTACCCGCCGGGCGGCCCCGGAGAGTAAGCGCCTGCAATACCAACCGCTCACCCCAGCAGGCTCCGGCGGACCGAGGGGGGAAGGAGGAGAGAGGGGAGGAGAGGGGAAGGGAAGGGAGGAGGAGAGGAGGGAAGGAGGGAGGAAAAAAAAAAGTGTCTCCTCCTGAGAACCCCGCTCCGCTCGAGAGACCGCTCACCCTAGCCTGGCCTCGCTCCGCCCACTTCCCCCGCCCGGCTCTCTGATTGGTCGGCGGGAGCGCGCGCCGCCCGGCCGCCCAGCCCGTTGGCCCGCGGATTCCCCCGTCAGTCACGCGGAGGCGCTTCTCGCGGAGGCGCGGCTTGGTTGGCCCGTGCGCGCTGCCGATCGCGGGCCCGGCCGCCTCTTTGAACTGAATTCGCGGGAAAATTAGGGGTCGGAGCGGCCTTCCTGCTGGCCCCGGTGCATTCTGGGGAGAGAGGGACCCAGCGACCGGCTTAGGGAGCCGTTTCTCGCCTTCTGAGCGTCGTCAGTCGCCGCCCCCGGGGTATACAGGACCCCTGAGGAGAGGCGGGTCTCTGAGGAACTGGGGGGCGAGGTCCCTGTTAAATGAACCGAGATCCTTGCTGGATCGTCGAGTCTCTAACTTCACAGGAAGGGGCCTGCCTGGGGATTTGGTCGGGTTGGGTCGCTTCTGGTCTAAGGGGCTCGCGGGGCGGGGATCGCTTCCCTGGTCCCGTCGTCACCACGTGCCTCAAGCCGCCCTTGGCCGAATCCCACCCAGCGAGACCCGAAGAGGTCTGGGGCAGCTAAGGGCTTGCGGCTGCTGCTCTCGAACGCCGCAGGGCTCCACCAAAGGGAGCGATTTCTAGGGAGCTTGAATGTCCAAAAATCAAATAAAACGATTTTCTGAAGGTGCGATGGAGCTTCAGGATGCTTACTGAGAGAGGTGGCTTCTCAACATGTTAGAAGTAAAACCTAGATATTTGATCCCCGGACACCAGAAGAATTGTCAGAGGGACAAACTAAATGATTTTTTAGAAGTATCTACACCCATCTTGAGCATCTACTCATTTTGCGCTCAAAAACTGTAGAGGGAATCCGGTGTTTCGCCTGTCTTTTAAAAAGAGATGCGTAGGCCCGATTCAGGCTTCCGGTCTGGACTGGTTTGGAGTCTAGCTAATACTCTGAGATTTGAATTTCAGGTTGGGCAATATGATCTCTAAGGACGTCCTTCCAGTTGAAATCCTGTGATCTTGTATTACATTAAATGAAATATTATCTTCGAAAATTGCAATCTATAAACACAGATCCATTTCATACTTCCAATTATATTTTTTAAATGCTTGCGTTGGGCCCTTTATAGTTAATTTCAAAATGTTTACGAAGCAGGCATCTTTGGAATGGTTATTTAACCAAAGCGCTGGTTTTATCAACGCATTTTCTACTTAAGAAAGTGAGCTCTGCAGATTTTGCATGTAGTATAAAAGTTGGCATTTCAGAAACATCCAAAAGTAGGTATACCTGTGCTGGTTTTTAAGTAGTCTATTTTTTTATTCAGACAAAAAGTTCAGAATGCTCTCCTGTGTTATACTGTTCTGTACTCAGTATTTTTTTTTTTTAAGTTTCCCCCTGCCAAAATAAAGAAGATATTTTGTTTTGTTCTTTAGGTTTCTGAAATAACCCTTTCCTAGAGGCTTGTGGGGTATTAGATCTTGCTAAACTGCTCATCTTTAGCTTTACAAGGTTAGAAAATGAAGTTTCATCAATTCAGTCAAGGTCTGGAGTACTAAGCATACTAAGCAAATCACAAAATATCAAGTTATAAGCCTAAAGGCTAATTTGTTAAGAGTAATTGACAAAATTACCCGTCTTCATCATTTAGGAGAATAGGGTTCTCCTTTTGAAAGGGAGGGTGGAAATACAGATAGAACCAAAGAGGTTATGGTAACTCTTCAATGAACAGAGAAATAGAACCAAAGAATTTGGGATGTTGGTAAAGAGTATTTTGTTTAAGAATGCCATGGTATAGCATTCTAGGCTTCACCCTGGGTGTAGTTTTAATGTACAGTAGCTAACCAGTACTGATCATGAGAATCAAAGCTATCCATGCTATGGAAGAGTTGTGTAACACATTCTCACTTTTTGTATTTTCCTTTGTCCAGAATGTATGTAGCATACTAAAAAATCCTTATACCCTCAAACAAATTAGAATTAATTGAGGGGCTATCTTGGTCACATTACTATCTTCTTAATCAGATTATGTTCCATAGATAAAATGTTAATAGATCACCTCAAGGTTGATCACTTCTGTGACTAGGTTGTTTCGTTATTTTTTAAGTTTGCTGTGACAACTGTTTTTGAGACTGGTGATGCCAATTCACTGTCAAAGACAGGTATATATTTAGTCCCCAGCCTCACACTGAATTTGAATTGCTTTCAAGGGTTTTGTTTGTTTTGGCTTTCATACATATTTGGAATTGGTAAACCTCTAAAAAGCAAAGGCCACTGACCTTTTCTATTTCCTAGCACCAGACTAGATATGTGTGCAAGGAAAGAATAACCATCATATTGACCTTTATAGTTGTGAGTATTCTTTTATGTATGTTACCTCAATTTGTCATAATGATCCTATGAAGCTGGCATTATTTTCATTTTACAGAAGAGAAAATAGGCTCAGAGAGGTTAAGTCACTTGCTCATTTAGTGGCAGAGCTGTGACTTGGACCCATCACTTTAAGATTAAGCACTGAGTCTATTAGAGTAAACCAATAAGAGCTATATCAGAAGAAAAAGAACATTTAAGTCTCGCTTTGAGGGAACTAAAGTTGTATTTGCTGACATGTTCTGAGAGAGAGATAATCAAATTCGGTTTTTAAAAAGGAATGACCTCCAATGTAAAATATTAATAACTTTCCTAATAAAAGTTAGTATGAAAAAATAATTTCAACAGTTCTGTTTGAAACTTAAAATCAAAAGTTTGCATATTTTTCCCTTTGTCTAGAAAAGAAAAACATAAGAACCATGGACAATTCACTGTGTATGATGGGGTTTTCATAATAAACCCCTGATTTGTGTGTGTGTGTGTGTGTGTGTATGTGTGTGTGTCTATCTAGGTTTACCTAGATATAATAAGGGTGGTAATAAGGAATAGTTAGAACCCCTGGGACAAAAAGAAACTTGACACTAATAACCTGAGGGAAGAGAAACCACCTGAGACACAGTGGAAATATCTAAACCTGAATTTTGGGAGGCCTATAACTGGAGATAACTACTATGCCCATTTGTTTTAAACTGTGGGACAAGTGATTTTATGTTTAATTTTAAGCAAAAGCAGGAGTGAAGTGAGATTTATTGAGCATTCTATCCATACAACAGTTGTAAATTGTTATTTACTATTGTTAGTCTCTTACACACAAGTAATTGAATCTCAGAGAGATTAAGTCACTCTCTCACCATCCCACAGCTTTTAAGTGGGCAAGCTGAGATTTGAACCCAGTTACAGGGAACTCAAAACCCCATGTGTTTTCCAGTAAAACAAAGGTGTCCAGTCTGTCATCTTGGAAGACCCAGAGTTTCAGAAAGCAAGCGTAGGCTCTACTTCCCCATCATCTGCAATCAGAGCTGTTCTGCTTTTCTGAGTTCTGTAATTTCAAAGATAATGGGTCTGCTTGCTCAAGAAATATTTTTTGAAAACCACTGCATTACTCTCTGCTACCTTCCCAAGTCTGATAATGAGGAACAATGAGCTAAAATGGCACTAATAATGTGGGCTGTACTCACCTTAAAATTTGACACCATGAAAAACATGAGTATGCTAAGAGTAATGAAGTTTACTTTAATAGTAGTGAAATATAGATGAAAAAAATCTCTGTTTCTCACTCATGCCCTGCCCAGAAAAAAAAATTTAATCTTCTTGCTTTTGTTATCCCTTATCTTTGTGTGAACTGATTGTTTCCAAACTAAGTTTCCTCTTTATTTCCTAAGGGGAAGAAAAGCATTACTATGTCACCGTCCTTCATAAATAATATCAACAAAACTAGATAGATATTATACCACTTCCATAATAATGCTGTAGTCTGAATTTCCATTTAAAGTTTGTAAGTTCACCTTCATTGTACAATTTCTGATTACTATTGATAATCAGAACAAATTAAGAGATACAGGCCTTTATTTTTAGCTTGTTGTCATTTTACAGATACTGTTCTTATTTCCTTGAGACAGTTTTCATTTGACGGGTATATTTAGCAATTAATCTTTATAAATGACTTTGTTATGTGAAAACATTTTATAGCTAGAAGAAACTTAGACAGTATCTAGCTTAAGCCTCTTTTTATACAACTGAAGAAACTGAGTTCCAGAGTTTAATTTGCTAAGATTACACAGGAAGCATATGCTGAGAGAGAATCTATAGGGTTAAATACTTGTGGAAAAGCTGCCTCTTAGCTTCTACATTCAGTTTTATTTAGGATGATGTATGTTCTTCTTTAAAAAGTTCTTTTCCACCTTACTCTACTCAGAATTTTATTTCTGCCTGCACACTATCCAATGGAACTAGATCTTGGGGAAACATTGCTATTATTCCTGATTGAGCTAGTTTTTTGTCCTTCACATTCATGGCTTCCTACAATAACTTATTCATGTGACTAGTTTAAGAAAGTTGCCACCTTCATAGTTGAGCTGAATGAGAGAGATGTCCTGAAGAGACTACCGAATGATTTGGCAGCTGTTTTTGATAGAACACCACAGAGCTTACAAGTTGCCACTGGGATATCTAGTGCTCCATGTGCTTGCAAGAAATTCCCTGAGATTATAAAAGCACTGGGCATTAGATTTCAGAGTTCTGTAACCATTTTTTATCACAGAGGCACTGTAAAGAGAACAATTTGGGGAGTAGGACTTCTACTTCATATCAAGTAAATTAACTTTCTGTACTTTGGGGATCAAATTAATACACAGAAGCCAAGAAATTAATTTGGTTGGGCTTTCTTCAGAGAGCACTCTTCGAAGAGAGTTTTCTTAATAGGAGAGAAATGTTTCTGGCTCTATTTCTATTTTTTAAATCTAATTTTTTCCTAGATTTTAAAAGTTTGCAACAAACTTAAGAGAAAGAACATTATACTATCAGTCAACTCTTGTCATTATTTCACAGTGTGAGTTTGATAAAGTTATTTAAGTTCTCTGGTCTTTGTTTTCTCTAATATAAAATTAAGGACTGATTAGAATAGTAATTTTTGTCCATAACAGAATCCCTGGAAGTTGAAGGTAGAGCATGTATTATGTGGGAAATCATGCTCAGCATTATAATTTTGTTTTTGAAAGAGGAAAACAAAGCTATCTACACTTCTTATACTATAATCAGTAAAAATAAAGTTTTTTATCAATGACTATATGAAAAAAGAGACAGTCTTCCATATACCACATGACACACTTATAATACGTGTTCTTAAGGCACATTTCCCTACAAAGATAGACATGGGTTACAGAGGTAGGAGAATAGGAACGTTTTAAAAAATCAAACTAGGTATAGAGGGAAAAAAATCAAGAAACACTGATACAGGTTATTGTTAAAGTTATCCCAGTTCTTTAATTCTAAGAAAAATAACAGAAATCACTTTCCAGTGCGCTATACCAAAGTTAAATTCAAGCAAATGTCCTTTTCTATAAAGTTATAAAACATGGGTTCTACTTTTGATTCCTGAATGAAACAATAAACAAAAGGCAATAATGTTATTTTTTCTCTAATGGAGCAGATAAGGGTTAAAAAGTCCGCTCAAAACATGTCAAATGATGTAGAAGAGTGCCCAGTAGGAAGGTAAACTACATAATATTTAGAATGGGAAATGCAAACAGGAAAGTTTATGTTGTACTTATAATGTAAGAATATAAAAATCTTCTTTCACCAAAAAAAGCAAAAATATCTGAAAAATGCTGAGAATCCAAAAAGATCTGAGCCGACTGAATTGCCCACAGAGAGGAATGTTAAAAAATAAAAAATAAGTTGGTAGGCCTTTTAACAAAAATTCAGTAATTTATTCAACCAATCTTCAATTAATTGTTACACTATGAAGAAAAAAAAAAAAAGAGGCCTGTACAAAGAAGGAAAAAAAGAGGCCTGTACAAATTGCTTTTAGGAATTTGTTGAGGCTTTTTCAGGGTCCCAAATGGTCGATTATTTTTTAATGTTTCACGGGTGTTTAAATAATATGAATATTTTCTGTTTTGTCCAGAGTTAATCATGTAGGGAATTCCATGGCAGTCCAGTGGGTAGTACTTGGCATTTTCACTGCAGGGGACTAGGTTCAGTCCCTAGTTGGGAAACTAAGATAACTGAAAGTCTCCAGTAGTCAAAAAAATACCCCCCCAAAACAAAGTTAATCATCTATGTCTGTCTACTTCTCCATCCGTCATCTAAGATACCGCATTGCTTTTGGTCCTCGTGAGCCTTAGTCTCCTCTAGTCTGTGACCTGTAACAGCTTCTCAGACTTTCCTTGTTTTTGATGACCTTGACAGTTTTAAAGAGCACTGATAATTTATATAATGTTCCTCAATTTGGATTTGTCTGATAGTTTTCTAGTTGAGTGGGGTTATGGGTTTTGGGGAGTAAGATCTCGGAGGTGAAGTGCCATTTTCATCACTTCATGTCCAGGGTACCTGCCATCAACATGTTCATCATTGATGATGTTAACCTTAATTACCAAACCAACTTAGTATTTGACAATCTTCTCTACTCCCATCCTTGGAAGCAAGTCCCCATTTGTAGCCCACACTCAGGTGTAGTGATGGAGGTTGTGGTGGTGAATTAAGCACTTCTTCCTTGATGGGGCAGTAGCTTTGTAAGTTATTTACAATTTCTCTGTATAGGAGACTTTTCTCCCTCATTTCTGTATTTTTTCAATCATTTGTTTATGGGTGTTTACTTGGATACTTTGGGCTATATACAATGCTACATTATTTATTTTGTTGTTCAGATTGTTCCTGCTTTGCCCATTGGGGAGATCGGCCCCTTTAACGTGGCCCCATCATTTGTGTTTTGTTTTTAGCAATTTCTTTCTTGTGTTGTAAGTGTCAGCCTCATCTTGTATATTCCCTACCCTAGTCTTCAGTTCAGTTCAGTTCAGTCGCTCAGTCGTGTCTGACTCTTTGCGACCCCATGGACTGCAGCACGCCTGGAATTCTCCAGGCCAGAATACTGGAATGGGTAGACTTTCCCTTCTCTAGGGGATCTTTACGTCTCTGTATATTCATTCTATTAATTTCTGAGAGTTTGACATTGAAACTCCAACTAAAAATCTTAATTTATCTACTTAAAAATTGTAACATAAAGTAGAACTATATGTAACCTTACTGTGTATTTTCCAAGTCTCCTTTAAATGTGTTACCATACTTTTATAATTAAAAAAAAAATTTTTAAGCTGTCCATATACTCTGCCCTGAGACCTTCTTCTGGTCTGTGCTAAACTCTGAATAATGTTACCATTCTCTTCAGCTCAGTTCAGTTCAGTCGCTCAGTCGTGTCTGACTCTTTGCGATCTCATGAATCACAGCACGCCAGGCCTCCTTGTCCATCACCAACTCCCAGAGTTCACTCAAACTCACATTCATCAAGTCGGTGATGCCATCCAGCCATCTCATCATCTGTTGTCCCCTTTTCCTCCTGCCCCAATCCCTCCCGGCATCAGAGTCTTTTCCAACGAGTCAACTCTTCTCATGAGGTGGCCAAAGTACTGGAGTTTCAGCTTTAGCATCATTCCTTCCAAAGAACACCCAGGGCTGATCTCCTTTTAGTCATGTAGATTCAAAGTTTATGAGAGTCTTTGACTTCTCCCTTTATTTACTCACCATAGCTTCAGTTCTCCCTACTGGAACTGCTCAGAGAAACTGTCAGCTCTGTAAAGGACAGGACCATAGTAAGTTTATTTTTCCTGTTTCCAGTTCCTAGATTAATATCTGGTAGATACATAGCAGGTGGTGTTGATCTAATGGATGACTGGTTTTCTTATTGATTTTATCTGTGTAACACCCCTGTGATTGTATTATTTTTTTAACTTTAATTATCACTGTTTTTATTGTAGTTCAGGTCTCTGTCATCTTCGATTTGGTCTCCTGTAATGATCTCTTTTAGGATTTGAAATAGCTCAACTGGAATTTCATCACCTCCACTAGCTTTGTTTGTAGTAATGCTTTCTAAGGCCCACTTGACTTCACATTTCAGGATGTCTGGCTCTTGGTGAGTGATCATACCATCGTGATTATCTTGGTCGTGAAGATCTTTACTTTTGTACAGTTCTTCTGTGTATTCTTGCCACCTCTTCTTAATATCTTCTGCTTCTGTTAGGTCCATACCATTTCTGTCCTTAGATGGGGAAACAGTGGAAACAGTGGCTGACTTTATCTTTTTGGGCTCCAAAATCACCGCAGATGGTGACTGCAGCCCTGAAATTAAAAGACGCTTACTCCTTGGAAGAAAAGTTATGACCAACCTAGATAGCATATTGAAAAGCAGAGACATTACTTTGCCAACAAAGGTCCATTTAGTCAAGGCTATGGCTTTTCCAGTGCTCATGTACGGATATGAGAGTTGGACTGTGAAGAAAGCTGAGCGCTGAAGAGTTGATGCTTTTGAACTGTGGTGTTGGAGAAGACTCTTGAGAGTCCCTTGGACTGCAAGGAGGTCCAACCAGTCCATTCTGAAGGAGATCAATCCTGGGATTTCTTTGGAAGGAATGATGCTAAAGCTGAAACTCCAGTACTTTGGCCATTTCATGTGAAGAGATGACTCATTGGAAAAGACTCTGATGCTGGGAGGGATTGGGGGCAGGAGGAAAAGGGGACGACAGAGGATGAGATGGCTGGATGGCATCACCGACTCGATAAACATGAGTTTGAATGAACTCCAGGAGATGGTGATAGACAGGGAGGCCTGGCGTGCTGCAATTCATGGGGTCCCAAAGAGTCAGACATGACTGAGCGGCTGAACTGAACTGAATAATCTCTTAATTACTTTGTCTCCTTTTTTGTAATTTACTGTATATATTATTTTAGATATACTTTCTAAACTACAGACCTAGTTATATCATCACACTCCTTAAAAACTTTAGTGACTCCTTATTTCCAAACCTAATAAGGTAAAAGTTTCCCAGTTTGATTTTCAAGTTCTTCCACGATTTAACCTTAAATAATATTTCAACCTTCATGTTCTTTTCTTCTTTATTTTTTAAGTAAATTTAAAAAATCAGAATCATACTGTATTACAAAAAAGAGAAAGGAAGAGACAGAGAAAGAAAGAAAGAGGGGGAGGAAGGGAAAAGGAAAGAAGGAAAGAAATCAAGGAAAAAGTATACCATCTTAGCCACAGCAAAAAAGGAGGATGCCTTTTCTTGGAGACTGAAAGAATGATAAAAAGGGAGGGGGAGGCAAAAGACAGCATTTATGCCAGCTATTTACTTAGACAAACTTAGTACCATTTTAATTTAGATACAAAGAAACATATTCTCATATTCTGGCTCTTTAAAAAAGTTCTTCCAGATGGTCTCACCTCCCTAGAATTACAGCACCCAGTGTAGCCTTACACATATTGGGAATTCAATTAAACACTGCTGACCATCTGATTGAGAATTCAGAGTCTGGAGTAGCTGACTCAATACAAACATATGGCTTAGTCTCCATCAGAGGAAAAATCAAGTCACTGTATTCACTTCTCCAACACTGCATTTCCTTTGCAATGTGGGAGAAAACAGAAGTGAACTAATAAAAATAGACCGTGTAAAGATTAGGGAACAAACTGTAGAATACAAAATTTCTCTAGTTTTATCATAAAATCAGTATTCCTCAGCTAATCAACACTGAAATATTTCCTAATTAAATTAAATCAATGCTTACTGAGTACTACTTCAGAATATTTAAAATGAAGAAGGCACAATCAGAGCTCACAGCAAAAAGAGAAGCACATGAAAGATTATAATGTGAGGTTGAGTGATTAAGTATGGAAAGTGAAAAGAAGGGAAGAAAACAATATTAAAACACTTTTAACCCTATAAAGAACCATATGAAATATTCATAGATAGCAAAACAAAGTTTCAGACAGGATAAAAGTATTTTTCAAGGTCATATAGCAAGTATATAGTAGGGTATAGATTCAAATTCAGGACTGTGCATGCATGGTAAGTTGCTTCAGTTGTGTCCAACTCTTTACAACCCTACGAACTGTAGCCCGCCAGGCTCGTACGTCCATGGGATTCTCCAGACAAGAATGCTGGAGGGGGTTGCCATGCCCCCCTCCAGGGGATCTTCCAACCCAGGGATTGAACCAGCATCTCTTACATCTCCTGCATTGGCAAGTGGGTTCTTCACCACTAGTGCCACCTGGGAAGCCAGTAAATTCAGCACTACCTGACCCCAAAATTCAATCTCTCCCAAAGGACAGATAAATCATCTCTGGTTGGCTAGTTGGATGGAGGTTTGGAGGCTGGTAGAGAGAAACAAAGAACAGTTTCTTAGGAAGGCAGCTGTTTCAGGTAGCACCTGGAAAGATACACACAATTTTGAAAAGCTAAGATGTTAAGGAAGGAGAACAATTCCAGGGGAAACAGCTAAGGCACAGAAATAGGGTCAGTATTTGGAGAATGTATTTACTTAGTTACTTGGTTCAGATAATCTACAGCACAAACTCTTTACAAATAAACATTAAATTGGATACACATTTTCAGGGCCAAATACTGAGGTTAAGTGATTATGACATTGATCCAGGCAAAAGTCTAAACTAGGATCTCAGCAGTTAAAAAGGAGAGAGGGGACTGATTTGACAGGCAATATGTGAAATTACTCTATATTTACTCCACATTTAAAGGAGGAAAAGGCAGGGAAATTCAATAAATGAGCTTGAATTAGGAAGGGAAAACTATCCCTGTCCCACCCATCTTTACCCTCTAGAGAAACTGGCCCACAGGCGAAACCTATCCCACCCACTGTTTTTATAAATAAAGTTCTATTGGAACACAGCCATGTCCAGTCATTCATGAATCATCAATGACTGCTTTCACTTTACAACAGCAAAAACCATACAGTCAATTAAAATCTAAAGCATCAACTTTCTAGCTCTTAACAGAAAATAACTGCTGACATGTGCTCTAGCCCCACACCTTATAAGCCACTGTTCCAACTCTTTCAGCAGTTTGTTCTGGTCTAAATATGAAGTGTATAAAGCTATTTCTTAATTGATCAATTTCTAAGATTATCATTTTAATTCCTATCACAGTAGAAATACCTATTTAAAACGGCAGTCAGTCTTTAAAACATCACTATGGTGTTCTTCATTATTGAGCCTAACGATGAAGTGTGACTGTTTCCATACAGCTAAGTCACTTCAGCTGTGCCCAACTCTTTGTGTATCCTGCATTGGCAGGTGGTTTCTTAATCACTATTGCCAACTGGGAAGTCCAGTTGTTTTCATACTTATAAAAATGTCTTTCTAAAGTTAATAATTATCACTTGCATCATTTACCTATCACTATTTTATTCCAAATCCAACACGTTTGTCAACTGTCAATTTTTCTTTCAAATGTTCAAACATACCAAATACTTCATTGTTTCTATTTGTTCCTCTCAAAACCTTCCACAGTCCTCCATCCTTTTTTCCAATCTAGACTGGTTGCTCTCTAAGCCTAATGAACAGTTATTTTCATAGAACCTCTTTTCTTTGCCCTCCTATATTGAATTCTGTTTTCTTCATTCTGTGTCTTTTTCTTTATTGATTTCCTTCTTTTGTTTTATGCAAGCTAAACCTTCAGAAGCTTTCTATGGAAGGACACATAAGACATAAATGCTTTAATCCTTCTATGTCTCAGCACTTCTTTATTCTACCTTCATATCTAATCAATAGTTTGGCTGAATAAAAAAACAAAGCTGAAAATTATTTTCCCTCATAATTCTAAAAGCTTTGCTCCCTTGTCTTTTACAATCCACTGTTGCTCTTAAAAGTCTGATGTTATTCTGATTTCTATTCTTCTCTATGTGACTTGCTTCTGTTTTCATTTTACTTCATATATTCTCCACAGAGCTTTCAGGATTTTACTTTAATCCATGATGTCCTTAAATTTCAGCATGATGTGCCTTCATAGTCTTTTCTCATTAACTATGCTAGAAACTTGGGTGGGGGGCGCTTTTCAGACAAGAGACTTTAATCCTCCAGTACGAGGAAATTTTCTTGTACTATTTCTTTGATAATTTCCTTCAGGCCTTATTTTTGTTCTCTATTTGTATCATTATCCATGGCCACAATAATGATGCCTAACAAAGCATCTTAAATTTCAGTGGTTTAAAATAATAACCATTTATAATAATTCTGGATTCTATCAGTCAGCTAGGCAGTACCACTGATCTTGGCTGGATCTGTTTAGACAGTTCTTTCTGGTCTTGGCTGGGCAAGAAATTTTGTGGTGGCCTGGCAATTAGTGGAATTAAAATGGCATTGCTAAGATTAGGTCTGTTCCATGAGCCTCATCCTCTAGCAGGGCAACTCAGGCAGTTTTCATGATAATCACAGAGGTTTTAGACAGGAAGCAGAAATGTATTTTAAGCTTCCATATCAAATTTTCTACTCCTCTTTGACCAAATTAAGTCACAGAATCAAGTACAAAGCAAGTGTCAGAGAGTGCAACCAAAGAGCTTGGATGCATGGATTCACATACAGAATTCCTATTAGTCAAATCTAGTCAGATCTCAGATATGCTGGATTGATCTAATTTTCTATCCTCCTGGCCTCCAATGTCTATTTTGATGACTTTAATAACTTGGAACTCAGTCAATCTACATGTATGGTCTCTGTAATCCACGCTATAGGTTTTTGGTTCATGTTTTTTTCAGTGATCATGTAAAGAGCTCTTAAAAACCATAAATGGCTATTCTAGAAATAGGCAACAGCCTCAAAGGTGACTACAAAAAGAAGAGATTAAATGTCAGGTCTCCAGAGTTAGACAGAGGAAGGCCTTTTAAAGGCTGCTCTGATGTACAGTCAAACCATATTGTTCCCTCTGGGGGGCAGGGAGCAACAGGTGATTAAGATTGGTCAGAGTGGGTTGGAAAGAAGACTGTGTAGAGATCCAAGTCCAGAAAACAAGGGATTAAAGTCTCCCCCATTTTCCATGGTGAAAAACAAGCCAGGAAGTCTGGGAACCAAATGGGGGCAACAGTGTCTGAGGTGTCAAATGTCAGGAAGGAGTTAAGGACCTGCAAGCCAGTATATCACAGCATTGTTGGGAAAAAGGCCAAAGTCTCAATGATGAAGGCAAAAAGCCCAGGAACACAGTAGGTTGAAAAACAGAAGAGGGAGTGAGTTGGAGCCTAAGGCAGGTTTCACTTGATGGTTGAACTATTTGCCACAAGGCTTAGAATATGAGTGAAGTATTTTTCAACTGGATTTCTCAACCTTGGCATTACTGACATTTTGGGCCATTATAAGTCTTTGTTGGGCGTGGGGCACAGCTGACCTTTGCACTGTAGGATTGTTGTCACAGTAGGTTGAAAAACAGAAGAGGGAGTGAGTTGGAGCCTAAGGCAGGTTTCACTTGATGGTTGAACTATTTGCCACAAGGCTTAGAATATGAGTGAAGTATTTTTCAACTGGATTTCTCAACCTTGGCATTACTGACATTTTGGGCCATTATAAGTCTTTGTTGGGCGTGGGGCACAGCTGACCTTTGCACTGTAGGATTGTTGCATCCTTAGCCTATGTCCACTAGATGCCAAAAAAAAATGCCTTCAGACATTGCTGAGTGGCCCCCGGGGCACAAAATCACTCCTGGTTGAGAACAAATGTTTTACCTGGTTGAATCAAGTGGCTACTTTTGACTAAAGAAAGGGTGAGGGGGAACAGTGATTGTAAGTGACTGTCTTAAGACATGAGCTCTTTGGAATAAAAGCTATGACAAACCTAGACAGTATATTAAAAGCAGAAACATCACCTTGCTGACAAAGGTCTGTACAGTCAAAGCCATGGTTTTTCCAGTAGTCAAGTATGGGTGTGAGAGCTGGACCATAAAGAAGCCAAAGCTGAGCACCAAATAACTGATGCTTATGAACTGTGGTGCTGGAGAAGACTCTTGACAGTCTCTTGGACAGCAAGATAATAAAACCAGTCAATCCTAAAGGAAATCAACCCTGAATATTCATTGGAAGGACTAATGCTGAAGATGAAGCTCCAGTACATTGGAGCTGATGTGAAGAGCTGACTCACTGGAAAAGATACTGATGCTAGGAAAGATTTAAGACAGAAGGAGAAGGGGGAGACACAGGATGAGATGGTTGGATGGCATTACCAACTCAATGGACACGAGTTTGAGCAAACTTGAAGAGATGGTTAAGGACAGAGAAGCCTGGCGTGGGGCAGTCCATTGGGTTGCAAAGAGTCATACACAACTGAATGACTAACCACAACAAATGTAAATGTTACATCTTTCTGTATGAATTCCAAAAGGAACCAGGACCAAAGGTAACCTAAGATGAACACAGGCCAAGAAGAAGCCTTGTATTTGCAAGTGCATGGAAATGTGAATGATTTTAAATTATAGTGAAGAAACAGTGTTTGGAGGAAGATGATTGGAGTTGACATAATCAATAGCTTACAACTTAATATATAAGACAGATATGTAAATAAATTATTCATAGTTAGACTGATTACAATAAATTATCCCTATTTTATAGATTAAAAAAATAATTCCTTCCTCAAAATTGACAGAAATAACAGTCTCAAAATAAAAGTATATAGAATGAATGAATGAGTAAATGACCAAGCAGACAGATAAATGAGAAACAAAACAGCAAACTAGTAAAGCTCTTTGGGGGTCTTAGGCAAAGTGGTACATCATGTAAATGAGAGCTTCATTATTCTACTACATCTCTTCATTTTCCTTAAATGTCATTCTCACTATAAATGCTAATTGGTTTAGCNCTCTTTAGTTCTTCTTCGCTTTCTGACATAAGTGTGGTATCATTTGCATATCTGAGGTTATTGATATTTCTCCCAGCAATCTCGATTCCAGCTTGTGCTTCATCCAGTCCAGCATTTCTCACGATGTACTCTGCATATAAGTTAAATAAGCAGGGTGACAATATATAGCCTTGACGTACTCCTTTTCCTATTTGGAACCGGTCTGTTGTTCCATGTCTGGTTCTAACTGTTGCTTCTTGACCTGCATACAGATTTCTCAGGAGGCAGGTCAGGTGGTCTGGTATTCTCATCTCTTGAAGAATTCTCCTCAGTTTGTTGTGATCTACACTGTCCAAGGCTTTGGTGTAGTCAATATCAGCCATTTCTCCAAGGAGCTCTGATTCCTTTAAGGGGAGAAATGACAACCAAATCTGCCTGTACAAGGAAGGGTGGCACAGCTCATTGCCTTTCCCCGCAAACATTGGTGAGAGAAAGAGGCAAGAAGGTCTGCTTCCCAGCTCTTTCCTGGCAGAGCTCACCCTCCAAACCAGGAGCTTCCTCTTTAACGTGAGCCCCCATCATAAGGGGCATGTTTCAGGCTTCTCATGTTAAGGACTCCTGGGAAACTGTAATAATCAGTTATATTTTTCTGATTCTAATGAGGTTGCTTCTATACTCAGTTAAAACAGAGTTCCCTTTTTTTTTCCTCCGTAGAAGTTAGTTTTCATTTCTTGAAAATCTTAAAATTTTAGTGAAGTGTCTGAGCAGAAGAAGGGAGAATAGAGTATATCTTGAACAGAGGGGATTTCACTAGAAAACCTGCAAACAGCATTGGGGAACTTGTTCTATTCTGTGATAAATGTTTCCTGACCCTTTGAATTTGGGAGTATTTCAGAGAGAAGAATGGCAGGTAGCAAGTGGTCTGGAAAGCTGTGAGTCTTGAAGACTTTTTTAAGTGCCTAAGCTACTGAATCCTGCTTCAAACAATACTTCAAACAGAGCCTTTTGTAAAGTTCATAAGTGTTCCTTATTTCTCAGGAAAAGGGCTTGCAATGTCAGAGTCCTTCCTACTTTCATATTTTACCTCATTATATCGATGGCTATACTGCCTGCTCTCCAGTCACACCAGTTTAAGCATTATTCCATGAATATTTCTATTTCTTACTATGTTTGGAACGTTTACCCCTCATTTCCTCATCAAAGTGCTACACATTTTTCACTTTAACTTCGATGTCATCTCTGACATGAAAATATCACCTAATCTTCCCAGAAAGAGTAAATTACCCACAGTGTATGGACTTGTCTATCCCATTAGCCAATGTCTGTGCTGTGCTTAGTCGCTCAGTTATGTCCAACTCTTTGCGACCCCATGGACTGTAGCCTGCCAGGGTCCTCTGTCCATGGGGATTCTCCAGGCAAGAATACTGGAGTGGGTTACCTTGCCCTCCTACAGGGGATCTTCATCTTTAAAGCCTACTGTGGAATAAGCATTCAATAAATGTTTGTTGAACTCATTAACAAAAAAATGAACATACCTGCATANCCCATGGACTGTAGCCTGCCAGGGTCCTCTGTCCATGGGGATTCTCCAGGCAAGAATACTGGAGTGGGTTACCTTGCCCTCCTACAGGGGATCTTCATCTTTAAAGCCTACTGTGGAATAAGCATTCAATAAATGTTTGTTGAACTCATTAACAAAAAAATGAACATACCTGCATAAAGTTGCTTCAAGACTGCTTGGTGAACATCAGAGCTTGCCCCTAGGCAAATATTTATAAAGTGTTAAGAGGAAAAGTCACACTAAAATGGGAACCAAGGTACCTAGTTTCTCTAATCCTAGCTCAACTAACATCTACATGGCCTTAGAAGTCACTTCAACTTTCTGGGCCTATTTCTTTACACAATTAGAAGATCCCACTGGATCAATTATTTTCAGTCTGGAGTGAGATAATAACATCAAATATTTGGGGTCAGAAAAATCTCATCTTCTGATAAGATAATTGCTAATCCTATGACGTTCTCTAATTTCTGGGAAGCTTCTTATGGCTCAGTTATAGCTTTCAAGTATATTTCATATGCTGCTATCCTATTACTTTCATTTATGTTTTACATTTTTTCTATGACATTTCTTCTGTTCATACATGTAAATATACTCCAGAAATTTAATATTTTATGTCATTTCACATACTTTAATATTCCTGCCTTTCCTATATATTGATAGATTTTTATAAAACCCTGTATTAGTTCAGTCTAATATTTGTGCACCTAACTGAATTAACTAGCAGTTTATTCTGAGGACATTTCTTATAGAAAAAAAGAGTAGGACTCTTCAAAATTAAAAATCCACTTTACTTTTAGAGCTTATGATGAGAAAAGTATATAATGCTAAATAAAATTAAAAAACTCAACCCACTAGTAGACCTAGAGACAAGGAAAGATTTTTTTCTTGGTAGATCCCCAAGGCTGTATTAGTCATTTGCTGGACATTCCAGTAGTACTTTTTTGTTTGTATTGTACATACCTTTTAAAAGGTACTTATCACATTCATTAGATTAGTATGTAACTAAGTTTCTGCTTCTCCTACTATACTGGGAGTACATCAAAGAAAGGAAATGTGTTTAATTCATCCTTGTATCCTCTGCCTCTTTTGCTTAAGACCTTGCCCATAGCAGACACCTGATCAATATTTGTTTGATGAACAAATAAGAAAGGTGGATTGTGAATTGAGCCTTGACTATTGAGGATGTCAGGAAGCAGAGAAGCAATATAGAGTTCACTCAGGAGAGTGATGTGAACTGCATTTGGAAGCTTACTCTGATTTAACTTTATTATGTTAGAGAGCATAGTTTTTAATTTTGAAGCAATAATTTGCAGGAGGTGGCTCATACTGGTGTGCAAGAGCCAACTGGTGAATCTTGAGGAATTTTGCAATCCATTTGTTAAACACAATCATTAGTAAAAATTAGGATATGTTATTACTGTTGTTTAGTCATGTCTGTCTCTTTGTGACCCCATGGACTGTAATCCACCAGGCCCCTCTGTTCATGGGTTTCCCAGGCAAGAATACTGGAGTGCGTTGCCATTTCCTTCCCCAGGGGATCTTCCTGACCCACCCACAATTGAATCCACGTCTCGTGCATAAACAGGTAGATTTTTTACCACTGAACCACCAGGGAAGCCTTGGGTTACAATTAAAGATAAAATAATTTGGAAGTGATGAGTTTTGCATATTACTTCTATTTTTAATATAATATCTTTAGGTTACATATGGTTATAATTAAAGATATATTAAAAAATAAAAGTAATATTTAAAACTCATCAGTTCAGTTCAGTCGCTCAGTTGTGTCCGACTCTTTGCGACCCCATGAATCACAGCACACCAGGCCTCCCTGTTCATCACCATCTCCCGGAGTTCACTCAGACTCACGTCCATTGAGTCCGTGATGCCATCCAGCCATCTTGTCTTCGGTCGTCCCCTTCTCCTCCTGCCCCCAATCCCTCCCAGCATCAGAGTCTTTTCCAATGAGTCAACTCTTCTCATGAGGTGGCCAAAGTACTGGAGTTGCAGCTTTAGCATCATTCCTTCCAAAGAAATCCCAGGGTTGATCTCCTTCAGAATGGACTGGTTGGATCTCCTTGCAGTCCAAGGGACTCTCAAGAGTCTTCTCCAACACCACAGTTCAAAAGCATCAACTCTTTGGCGCTCAGCCTTCTTCACAGTCCAACTTTCACATCCATACATGACCACAGGAAAAACCATAGCCTTGACTAGGCGGACCTTAGTCGGCAAAGTAATGTTTCTGCTTTTGAATATGCTATCTAGGTTGGTCATAACTTTTCTTCCAAGGAGTAAGCGTCTTCTAATTTCATGGCTGCAGTCACCATCTGCAGTAAAACTCATCACTTCCAAATTATTTTATTAACATTTTACTGTTATCTATGCTCTTGAGATTATTTGTATATTGTATATATATATATGGTAGAAATACTAGCATAATGATACACTGCTATGCTTCTCTCCCCAACTTGGCTTTCAGGGGCATACTGTTGGTGGCTTGAAATCAGGCATGGTGGAAATACTTGCACGGAGGAAATGGGCAAGACTAGCAATGATGGCTCCCCACGCCCCTGTTTGGGGCATGGTTCATTGTTATTTACTGGCACATCATTGTTCAGAAGGCAAAAGTGACAAAGAGGCAATGAAAAGTTTGTAAAATAGAGTTGAGGAAATTTGCAGACAAAGAAGGAAATGAGAGAATTTGCAGGGGGGAAAAAAAAGAGAAATGAGAAGTGGTAGAGAAAAGATGAGAGAATTAGAATTATTTGGAGATACTGATGTACCAACAAAAAGAACTTGAGAAAGTAAAAACAGAGAAAGAAGGGTGGGGATTGAATAGGATAGAAGATGTATGTGGAGGGGAGAGATCTAATGAGTAATTGTGTAAGGGATAAAAAGTTAAGGAAGAAATTTTCCAGAACTGAAGGGCAAGAGTTTCTACAGTGAAGGAGTCCTTGAGTATCTCACACAATGAATGAAAAGATGTACATCAAGACATACTGTTGGGCATTTTGAAAAAGTCAAAGATAGAACATAAAGCTTCCAGAAATAATAAAAATAGAATAAAGGACAATGGGTCATGGACAAAAGTAAGAATTTCATCAGACGTCTCAGCACTAATGTTGGAATCTAGAAGACAGTTCATAGTTGTCTAAGGAAAAATGAATTCCAACCCAGAATGATATACCCAGACGAAGGATCAATGTCAAATAAAGATATTTTCAGACTTGCAAGACGTCAGAAAAAAATCACCTCCCTTACAGTCTTTTTTCAGGAAGCTAGCAGAAGATGTGCTGTACCAAAATCAGGGAGAAAAACAAGACAAGGAATCCAGTGGGAAACGGGATCACAAAATTATTTGGAGATACTGATGTACCAACAAAAAGAACTTGAGAAAGTAAAAACAGAGAAAGAAGGGTGGGGATTGAATAGGATAGAAGATGTATGTGGAGGGGAGAGATCTAATGAGTAATTGTGTAAAACGGGCTCACAAAAAAGTAAGGAAAATTCCCAGGATGACGATGAAGGGAAATCCCACCACAACAGTTATGGCCTACTGAGCAACAGTGAAGACTGGAATGGGAGGAAAATTTCTGAGAAAAAAACAAAATAGATGTATTCCTTGATGAGTTTGAATGAGTGGGGATTTACAGTTTGGGCAGAATATTTGGGGGGAAATAAGTGAGATTTACACAGAAAGCTTAACAAGGAATTGAGACAATGATTAACCCCAGGTACTAGAAAGGAGATATAATCATACTATATTACTCAGACCCATTGCTAAAAGTATTTTCAATTCGTTGTAGGTAAATTAAAAATTGATTTAACCCACAGTATGGAGAGAAAAAGCTTGTGCGGAGGAAACGGTATGGAGTTGGTGAGAGGCCGGTAAGAGGATGCCACACTGAGGGGGAAACGGCCCCCCGTAAATAAAGGACATTTTCCTCCGAAGGCCTCCTCAGTCTGAGAGAAGACACGCGAAGGGAACCAGCCAGAAGGAAAAATTGGAGGGCTTGGTGGCGCGGTTCTTCGGAGCAAGGCCGCGGGATGGTGGTCCCCTTCGTCCCTCGAGGGGGAGACAAGAGCGCGACTCTCGACCCCGAACTCAGAAGCGGCCTTCGGGCCGAGTGGCCGGAACCCGGAGCCCCAGTGCCCGCCCCGCGCCGGCTGCACCCCGGGCCGCCTCTCGCGGGGAATCCGTGGCCGGGGAGGCTGACGGCCTGCGGGCGCCAGGGGAGGGCTGTCGGGTTGGGCCGGGACTGCGGCGCGGAGTAGCCGCCCGGACTTGGCCGAGCGGAGGGCGGCGCCCTGGCCCCGGGCGCGGCCGCGCTGTCGACCGCCGGCAGGAGCCCCCAAGGGCCGCCGCGGCCCGGCGGGCAGGCGCCCGCTGCCGGCCTCCGCTTCACCCAGCTCCCCGCGCCGGCGCAGCCCCCCACCCTCGACTCTGACCCAAGTCCCCTGACCCCGGCTCTCAGCCCGGGATCCCGACCTTCTTACTCGGCTGACCCAGATCCTTGTCCCCCGAGCCAAGCCCTGGGCCCCCACCCCGGCCCTCGCCTGCGACCCCGGCCCCTGTCCTTGCCCGATCCTAGCTCTCCGACACCGACCGCCGCGCAGACCCAGGTTCGAGGCCAGGCCGGGCTAGGGGGAGCTGACCGCTCAGCCCGCGTCCGGGTCCGGGTCCCGCTGGTGGACCAACCTAGCGACCGCAGCGGTGGTGCTAGACACTCAGTGAGCGAAGAGAGGGGTCCGAACCGAGTTTCCAAGCTGGGCAGGGCAGGTGACCCCTTGAATCAAGAGGGAGCAGAAGCAGTGGACGGCAGGGTGGCGTTTTGGTTATGTCGTAGTTGGTGGTGGTGGTTTAATCGATAAGTCGTGTCAGATTCTTGCGACCCCATGGACTGGGAACCTACCAGGCTCCTGTCCATGGGATTCTCTAGGCAAGAATACTGGAGCGAGTTGCCATTTCCTTCTCCAGGGGTTCTTCCCTGATCCAGGAATCGAACCCAAGTCTCCTGCATTGCAGGCAGATTATTTCCCGACTGAGCTATAGGGGAACTGTGCAACAGATGGATTTATTGAGAGATAAACCAGTGGCGGTAAACCAGTAGACAGAGAGTGTGTGTGTGTGTGTGTGGGGGGGGGGATTGCACGTGGTTACACAGAAGAGTTATAAGTTATACGTGGTTGCACAGGAGAGGAGAGAAGGGTGGGGTAAGGCAGGAGTCCCCCTACTCCTTTGCCACAGGTACCTCTGGTGGCCTGATAGGAAGTAGGCTGCATAGCAGGGGGGAAACGGGAGCCATCCCGGATACCCTCTTGCCCCAACACACACACACACACAAATTGCCTTCCACTAATCCAGTTGGTCCCTGGTGCCAAAAAGATTGAGGATTGCTGGGGTAGCAGAAGGCTGTTTTTTCTTTACAAGTTTTAGAGCACTATTTGGCTTTTAAAACTGGTTAGGTAGGAAAAAGAGGAGGGGGAGGAAGATAAAGAACCATTGGTGACCTTTAGTAACCCCGAAGTTTAGATTTCCCAGCAAGTTCCCCCAACTTACTAGTGGTGTTAACTTGGGCCAGTCACTTCACCCTTTGGAACCTTGGTTTGCTGGGCTGTGAAATGAAGCTCCACCCACAGCATTTCCTAAGGATTAGTGACAGGTAAGCAAAGATGCTTTGTCAGAGTCTGTGATGGGTACAAGCTAGCTGTTCAGTGAACCTTATGAATGAAGTTACTTTAGAATGAATAAAGGGATTCATAGCCAAAAGCGGCCTCCCTGCCACAATACCTGTGTGCTGAAGGGCTGCAGTGGATGTGATCCAATTTGAATGTGGGTTTTTGAGCAGACCAAGGCTGTAAAGGAGAAAGCAATAATAGAGCTACTTGTGTGAACAACTAGAGGTCTTTTTAAATGTTAATTTGTACCTGGACAGCTCCCAGGTTGTGGACGCTTGGGGTGAGAAGGGGAGAAAAGGGAGCAGGATTTTCGAAAGAGAGAGAATATGCCCTATTTCTTATGAGTATCTTATTAGCACACAGATAAGTTAGGGAGTGAAATTACTCATCTTACAAAAAGTGTTCCTCACATGAAAAGCAGATCCTAAGTCCCTTAAGGCAGAATCACCTCTGGTATTTAATAATAGCAATGTGTAAAATAAAAGTTGCAGTATTTCAAGCAATTGCTGTGAAGTGTCAATGAGATAAAGCAAGTTTGTATTTTAATATCCCAACTAACCCAAAAAGAATGATAGAGTTGGGATTTGAACCAGAGTTTGATTCTGAACCCTCTTCTTTCATTTTTTCTTTTCTCTCTATTGTTTTATTGAAATAAAAACTACAAAAATAATACACTTTTGTTATATTGCTCAACAAAATAGTAGTGGAGAAAGTCCCATCCCAGTTCTCAGATGTAACCAATGTATGAATGAATGGTTTGGTGGGCAATCCTCCTAGCTTTTTATTTTGTTTATAACATGCACATACATACTTTTAAAATGGATTATACAATAACTACTATTGTGCAACTTGCCTGTCTTAGATTTAACAATGTGTAATAGGCCTATTTCCATCTAATAACATATATAACACTCTTCATTCTCTTTAATATAGTAAACCATTGTGTGCATGTATAACCACTTGCCTAATAATCAGTGTAAGATCTTTCCAATAGTTTACTATTGCAAACATTGATTCCGTGATCCTCCTTATATTGGGTTGGCTAAAAAGTTCATTCGGGTTTTTCCACAATATCTTACAGAAGAATCCGAACACACTTTTTCGTTCAACCCAGTATGTATATGTCTGTGCATTTTTGTTAGTGTTTCTATATGATAAATTTGTAGATGTCAGGATGGCTAGGCCTTAAGCATACATGCTTAAAATGTTTTAGCTACTGACGAAACATACTCAAAATAAAGCTCCTGGTTTTAATGATTATATCCCACTGCCCTTTGAGCAAAGTAGCAACTGCATTTTGAAATAGTTGGCTTCCTTGGGTAGTGGCAGCTGTATGGACCCATAGGGGAAGGCTACTCATGGAAGGGGAAAAAGAGAAAGATTGTGATTAAGTCTTTGAAGCAGACAGCCCCTTTCCTTGGGTGCTTTGTGTTTACCCAAGCCAATGGTATGCCCTGAAACATAGCAAGGGAACTTGAGGTTTGTGACTCTCTTGTGGTTATGAACTATTGAAGAATATGGCCTCTGGCAGTATGTGACTTTTTGGATAAAACAAATAAATAAAAGATTGTTAAGAGTGACCACACAAGGACTTCCCTGGTGGTCCAGTGACTAAGACTTCGAGCTTCCAATGAGGCGGCCTGGGTTTTATCCCTGCTGGGGGAACTAGATCCCACATGCTGCAACTAAGAATTGACTAAAAAATAAATAAATAAAGCCTAATAAATAAATAAGTATATCTTTTAAAAGTGACACATGATAATCTATTACTGTAAATCCAGAGTTTCAATTCTGTTTAAAGCAAGGTACATTCACGTTGTGAGTGGATTCTAGCTGCCGTAGGAGTGTAGCGTTAAGGAAAACCAAATGGCTCTGAAGAGAATTTTCATCCCTGTTCTTCCCAATAAACATTCAAAGCTCAAAGGGTTAATTGCTTAAGGCTTTGAAGAACACCTCAAGTGTACCATTTGGTAAAACATATGAAAACATAATACCCTTAGTCTTTGACAGGTGACAGCAACTGTATGAACCAAGAATGGTATTTTGGTTAGGTTGGGCATTGTCAGTTACAGAGACAACCTCTTAAGGCACCTCAAGCAAATGGGCATTCTTATAAGTGACACAGAGAGCAAGAAAGGGCACAGAGATTCAGAGCAGCATGAAGTGGGACTGCAGCTGCAGGAGTCTAAGGTCCTCCCTCCAGGGCACTCTTATTAATGTGATTCAGTGCTCTCTTAGGCACTTAGGCACGTATTCTTTTAGGCACATGTTCCGTCCCCATCCACTCTTACCCTGTATATTTTTCTATATTTCATAATTTCTACTTACCTAGTTTCTGCTTTCTGACAACTTTGCCTTTCCACACTTGAAGCTCTTATCTCTAATCCATGGGCTCTCTTTTAACTCATATGTTCTCATATGTTTTTAACTCATATGTTCTCATCATGTACTTCTCTTTTTACTTCTTAATCCAGAGTCCAAAAAAGGGAGGGTTAAGTTAGTTCAGTTCATCTTTTCATGCCAGGGATCATTATAGGTTTTTGGCCAGCCCGTGGATGGGTTGTCCTTGAGTCAGGAGCTTACTTGTGGTCTGATCAGTAGTAGCAAGTCGCCCAGGGTCAGGTGGAAAGAAAAAAAAGTAGCTGTGAGTAGATCAGTTTCCTTCAGGAAGGGTTTTGGGTGTGTTAAACTCTGTGAGTAACTCATGACAGTGTGTGTAATGTAGAGTAGTTCTCAGTAATGTTTATTGAGTACCTAATGTTTTCCAATATTAGGTTTTAGGAACTTCCAAGTCAAATAAAACATTTGTTCTCTCTGTCACAGAAGTCACAGTATTATAAAGGATAGACGTAGATTAAAGAAAAAAGTTATAGCACAAGCTAAGTAGTATGTGTGTGTGTGCTCAGTGTCCAATTCTTTGTAACCCTATGGACTGCAGCCTGCCAGGCTCCTTAGTCCATGGGATTCTCCTGGCAAGAATACTGGAATGGGTTGCTATCCCTCCTCGATGGGATCTTCCAGACCCAGGGACTGAACTTGCATCTCCTGTGTCTCCTGCACTGGAAGCGGATTCTTTATCCACTGAACCACCCGGGAAGCCCAAGCTAAGTGGGGCAACTACACAGATATCCATTCATTTATTCAACAAACAGGTGATGAGCACTTATCACGTGCCTAACTGCAGATTGAGCAGCAAACGATGTCAGCTCCATGGAACTTCTGTTGCAGCATAAGCTTGAGGAGAGAGACAAATAATAGACACTCCTGTAATATGTTGAATGGTGGTGATATGGAGGGGAAAAAAGCAAGATTGAAGAATAAGGATTGTTGAGGGTAGGAGCTGCCATTTTAAATAGGAAAAATCTCTTTGAGAGAGGAAGTGAGGGAATGAGCTAAGAACTTATTCGGAAAAGAGAATTTGAGGCAGAGAAAATAGCCTGTGAAAAGGCCCTGCATTGCTGTAGGGAGGGATATGGAGGAGGCTGTGTTTTTGGAGTGGAGAGAACTAGGCTGGGGTGGGAAATAAGGGCAGAGTGGAGAGGGAGGGGCAGGGCAGCAGACCCTAGGAGATTTGTAGGCATGTGAAAATGGCTTTAGTTTCCACTCTGTCCAGAAACCACCGCTGGGCTTTGAGCATAGAAGTGATATGCTCTTAAGAATAGACTTCTGTTAAGAACAGACTCAAGAGGGCCCAAGACAAAGCAAGGAGAGGAGCTGCAAGCTTTAGCAATAATCCAGGTGAGGATTGTGGGCTAGGATGCTTGCACTAGCAATGATGGGATGATCACATTCTGGCTATATTTTGTAGAACAGAAAGGATGGCTGACAAATTAGATTTGGAATCCAAGGACAAGGTTCTTAGCCTGAGAAATTAGAAGAATGGAATCACCATTCAACCAAGATGGAGAAGATTATGGCAAGAGCAGATCTGGGGCGAGAATATCAGCAGCGTGGGTTTGGACATACTAATTTTGAAAGGCTTATAAGATATCTAAGTGGAGATATAGAGTAGGCACTTGAGTATACTGGCATGAGTCTGGAGTTCAGGGAATGCATCAGTTATGCATCAGTGCTATAAATATGGATGTCACCTAGATCTACATTGTCCAAAATGACAGCCAGTAGCTACATGTGACAATTTAAATTTCAATTAATTCAATGACATTAGGAATTCAGTTTCATAACTGCTCTAGCCACATTTCAAGTACCCAATAGCCACACGAGACTTGTGGCTGTTGTGGTGGACAGCACAGATACAGAACATTTCCATCATCACTGAAGTGTTATTGGACAGTACTGATAGAAGACATTCAATGTTACAGGCCTGAATGATTTTCTTCTTTTATGGACCTAGAGAATTAGTGAGAGGGGGATACAAGAGATTCAAAGACTGAGCCCTTTAGGGGAATTCCGTGGAGGTCCAGTAGTGACGATTTGACACTGACTGCTGGGATCCCGGTTCCATCTCCGATCAGGGAACTAAGATACTGCAAGCCACGTGGTGAAGCAAGGCTGAGCCCTTTATATAAATATATGTAAGTCCACAAATTGGTGTTGATGGTGGGATGGTGGGGCATTAAGGGACAGCTTCCTTTTTTACCCACCATGATCTATGTTTGCCAAGTAAATAAGAGGACAAAAGACATGCCAGACACATGGAACAGGGGCGTCGACAGAAGTACAAAATAGCACGGTGTGGTTGGGAGCTATAAGAAAGCTGGCATTTTTGGAGCAAGGCCATATTATTTTAATATATTTAAAACAGACACACACATAACACAACTCTAAGCTTCTTCCTTGCTTAAACAATTTGGGACTGAGCACGTGATGCTGAAGCTAATCAGTCCAGGTCTAATTGGAGGGCAGAACGAGAAGGGGAAAAAGAATTTCCCTTGTTATTTGTAAACTGGGAAAGAAAGTAAGAACTAAATTTAGAGAAATGGATACTACATTCCAATCGATACTACCTGTTTCAGCAATAAAAATCAAATGATCCAGTAATTTTCCATTTTTTAAAGATTTGTTTCATAAAGACCTGAAAGTTACTTAGCAGGGCATGGGTTTCTATCTGGATTGAAATGAAGTTGATGTAGCTAATTAGCTATGGCTTTGCTGAAAAGTATTCATACACAAACAATTGCACCCCATCTTGGAAGCCAATCGTTTCAGAACATGTTTTTTCAAGATGTCAGTTTGTTTTAATAGTAGGTTGTTATCTCCGAGCTACTATATTCTTGGTTTTCTTTCTTTCTTTCTTTTTTTCCCCCTGCAGTTGCAAAAAGCAGTAACATAAAAAACTCGAAAGTACTGTTCACCAATTAAAAGAAACTCTTTCCATTTACATGGGTTTTGAACTAAAATAACCTAAAAAATTTTTTAAAGATTTCATTAGAATAAAAAAACTTTGGAAAGTGTAATCTATTGGAACCTCACGTTGTCATTCCATGCTCCTACAGTTAAAGACCATGTCATTATTTCCATTATACTTACCTCCTAATTTTCAGGGCTTATTAGCCTAGCTGTAAAAACTTGCTCCAGTTGAAATTTGGCAAGCTGACAAGGCTGTGTGCCAGAAGTAATTTACTATCCAGTGTGGTTTGCAAAGTAAAAGAAGCTATATATAATAGAAAAAGAAATGAAAAGTTCTTGGTTCCAAATATTTTAATGTGTGTAATGCATGTCACCTCAAACTTTTCAGCTTTTGTTGTTAGCAACGTGAAATAACATGAAAGGATTGAAAAGTACAGATGCTTTGCATCCGCATCAAACTGAGGGATCTGATGTTCTTAGGCATCAAAGACCAGACTGTGTCTATCACTTCTGCTGTGACTTTGAAGTCTACCAGGCTGTGGGAGAAGCCGGCAGGGGACTTTGAACAAGATAGGGGGATGGGATCCCAGGTGTCTCTCCTCTCATTAGCTCTGAGATTAGGTACATCTCTTTGTGTGTGTGTGTTAGTTGCTTAGTTGTGTCCAACTCTTTGCAACCCCATAGACTGTAGCCCACCAGGCCCCTCTGTCCATGGGATTCTCCAGGCAAGAACGCTGGAGTGGGTTGCCGTTTCCTTCTCCAAAATGAACTATAGAAAGAAAGAAAGTGAAGTCGCTCAGTTGTGTCCAACTCGTTGCGACCCCATGGACTGTAGCCTGCCTACCAGGCTCCTCCATCCCCATGGAATTTTCCAGGCAAGAGTACTAGAGAGGAGTGTTTCCTTTTCTGCTGGCCATTTTCTGAACCAGGCCCCAGCAGTGAAAGTGTAAAAGTGTAGAGGCCCAACCGGTAGACTGCCAAAGAATTCCCTTTGCTGTTGCTTTCAACCATTGAGCTATCCGTGAACTTAATCTTCAGATGTGACAATGAATATTCTAGGGAAAAGTTAAAGTTTACTTTGAAATTAACATTTAAGTACTTTGAAGGCCATAATAGAAATTTTAACTTGATTTGCAAACATCTGGGTCTTCCCAGGTGGTGCTAGTGGTAAAGAACCCACCTGCCAATGCAGGAGATGTGGGTTCAGTCCCTGAGGTGGGAAGATCCCCTGCGGGAGGAAATGGCAACCCACTCTAGTATTCTTGCCTGGAAAGTCCCATGGACCAAGAAGCCTGGTGGGTTACAGTCCATGGAGTCACAAAATGTCAAACACGTGCACTCACACACTCAAACGTGTAACTAATGTTCATCCATCAGACTTCTTGGGACCCCAAGTGAGACCCATCTTTACTGTTTTCCAAACTGTCTTCTGAGCATTGCAATGGGACCAAGTGTTGTTCTACACCTAGTGAGCAGGGTACAACTTTCTGGGAGTAATCTTACTTGACAAGCTTGGGGGAAAACCATGATAATTTATATTCGAACAAACACTAATCTACTGTGGGCCAGAATGGAAAATTGGAATGAACTCTTTCAGAGAGGAAAAAGGCCTTGGTCTTTTGTGTGTCAATATTTTGACCCTGCCACACACATAAAAATTATAGTTGAGGCTCTCCGAGAGAAAGATATCCTCAAAGAGAAGAAATGGTCATTAATGTTTTTCTTTTAAAGTATAACTTTCATAAAGTGCATGAATCTTAAACGTATCCCTCAATGGATGGAATTTTATAATTTACCAGGGAATCCCATTTATAATTTGTACATTCATATAAAGACCATCTAGATCAAATACAGAAATTTCCAGCACCCAGAAGGTTCCCTTGTGCCCCCTTCCTAGTCAGTGAAGGTATGAAAAGTGTTCATTGCTTAATCACGTCTGACTCTTTGAGATCCCATGGGCTGTAGCCCACCAGGCTCTTCTGTCCATGGGATTCTCCAGGCAAGAATACTGGAATGGTAGCCATTCCCTTCTCCAGGGAATCTTCCTGAACCAGGGATTGAACCTGGGTCTCCTGCATTGCAGGCAGGTTCTTTACAGTCTGGACCTGTTTAATAATCTGATGTCCATAGTTATTTTAAAGGTCAAATAAAGGATGAATAAATATATCAAACTTTCTGAGGTATACCTTAGACTCATGAGCACTTTTTCTCAGGCCCTTGGTTTCTTAGAAGGTGTGCTCAAGGACTTCCCTTGCAGTCCAGTGATTACACTCTGAGCTTCCAATTAAGGGGGCACGGGTTTGATCCCTGGTCAGGGAACTAAGATCCCACACATCCTGAGTGGCATGGCTAAAAAACAAAACAAATGGAAAGGAAGCTGTGCTGAGCTAAGGATTCTGAGACCCAGTGGGTATTATGCAGTTTCTTCTGCTGTACTGGACTTTCTATAATAGTGCTTTTTATCTCTTTAAGAGCTCCTTCTGGGGTTGATATTTTAAAATGTCTGTGATGAATAGAAGAGTTAATATATAAAAAACTTAGTGCACATAGGTGCTGGGCACACAGTATTGGTAAGTCCTCAGTTCAGTTCAGTCGCTCAGTCGTGTCTGACTGTTTGCGACCTCATGAATCGCAGCACACCAGGCCTCCCTGTTCATCACCATCTCCCGGAGTTCACTCAGACTCATGTCCATCGAGTCCGTGATGCCATCCAGCCATCTCATCCTCGGTCGTTCCCTTCTCCTCCTGCCCCCAATCCCTCCCAGCATCAGAGTCTTTTCCAATGAGTCAACTCTTCTCATGAGGTGGCCAAAGTACTGGAGTTTCAGATGTCTTATCACCTCCCTGTGTCCCAGCTGTTCAGTTTCCTGGGTGCACAGCAGGTGCAGGTGCACTATCTCAGGTGTGCCATGTGTCTCTTTTAGGGAGCTGATCTCTGGCTGTGACCCTCCAAGTGGATGTCAACCATCCAGAATCTCAAGAAGTCTTGATTAGCAACCGGGAGCCTGCTCACAGTTTGGTAGAGGATGTGGTCTCTGGGTCCGAGTTTGCTCCTCTCTGGCTCTGGCTCTTCCTGCCTGTCTCCCTGTCTCTGGAGGGGGATGGACCAGTCCGCAGCTGGTTAGCTCTCTGGTATTCTCTCAGTCCTTTGTTCTGTGAGCGGGCCTGGTAGTGCCTTAGATTAGGGCTTTTCACAAGATAGTTCTCTCTCTCTCTTTTTCTATTCCTCTCTCTCTCTGGCTATCCCACAGTTTAGGTTGCTGTCTCACATTAGCTCTCTCAGATTGCCTTCAGGGGTCAGGGCATTCAGGCCTAATTCTTACCCTAAGCAATGCAGCCCAATCCTCCCTGTTCAGCCCCTACTTGCTGGTGGTGGATTTGAGCATCCAGGGTTCTTTTCTGCTGGGAGTTGCTGTTAGGCACATAATCTGTGGCTTTTATTTATTTTTCCTCCCAGTTATGTTGTCTTCTGAGATTCCAAAACTCCCCACAGACCTGCTGGTGAGAAGGTTTCCTGGTGTTTGGAAACTTCACCTCTTTTAAGACTCCCACCCTAGGATGGATCTCCCTCCCTAACTCTTGGTCTCTCTTTTTATCTTTTATATTTTGTCCTACCTCCTTTTGAAGGCAATGGGCTCCCTTTTTTGGGTGCCTGATGTTCTCTGTCAGTGTTCAGAAGTTGTTTTGTGGAATTTGCTCAGCGTTCAAATGTTCTTTCGATGAATTTGTGGAGGAGAAAGTGGTCTCCCCATCCTATTCCTCCACCATCTTAGGACAGCCCCCATCTCTGCTTTTTAATATGCTGTCTAGGTTGGTCATAGCTTTTCTTCCAAGGAGCAAGCATCTTTTAATTTCATGGCTGCAGTCACCATCTGCAGTGATTTTGGAGACCAAATAATAATAATAAAGTTTGTCACTGTTTCTACTCTTTCCCCATGTATCTGCCATGAAGTGAAGGGAACAGATGCCATAATCTTAGTTTTCTGAATGTTGAGTTTTAAGACAATATTTTCACTTTCATCGAGAGGCTCTTTATATCTTCTTTGCTTTCTGCAATAAGAGTGGTGTCATCTACATATCTGAGGTTATTTATATTTCTCCCAGCAATCTTGATTCTGGTTTATGCTTCATTCAGTCCTGTGTTTCTCATGATGTACTCTGCATATAAGTTAAATAAGCAGGGTGACCATATACAGACTTGATGTAGTCCTTTCCCTTTTTGGAACCAGTCTGTTATTCCATGTCCAGTTCTAACTGTTGCTTCCTAACCTTCAGAGAGAGTTCTCAAGAGGCAGGTCAGGTAGATCTGGTATTCCTATCTCTTTAAGAATTTTTCATGGTTTGTTGTGGTCCACACAATCAAAAGCTTTGTAAAGAATATTTATTTAAAAAGTAGGGAAATTTTAAGCAATGATTAGTATTTGTTGAATTTAAAGAGCTCATTAAAAAAATAAATTAGTGGTGTTGTGGCTATTTTTTTTAGTAGTTAATTAATTTTAAGTGGAGAATAATTACTTTATAATATTTTAATGTTTTCTCCATACATCAACATGAATTTGTCACAGGTATACATGTGTCTCAACCATCCTGAATCCCCCTCCCACCTTTCTCCCCACCTTATTCCTCTGGGTTGTCCCCAAGTATTGATTTGGGTGCCCTGTTTCATGCACCATACTTGCACTCGTCATCCATTTTACATATGGTGATGTACATGTATCAATGCTATTCTCTCAAATCATCACATGCTTGCCTTCTCCCACTGAGTCCAAAAGTCTGTTCTTAACTTTTTTGTCTCCTTTGCTGCCCTGCATGTAGGATCACAGCTACTATCTTTCTAAATTCCATATGTATGTGCTAATATATAGCATTTGTCTTTCTCTTTTTGACCTCCTTACTCCGTATAATAGGCTCCAGGTTCATCCACCTCATTAGAGCTGACTCAAATGAGTTCATTTTTATAGTTGAGTAACAATTCCATTGCATATATGTACTACAGCTTCCTTACCCATTCATTGGCCAATGTACATTTAGGTTGCTTCCATGTCCTAGCTATTGCAAACAGTGCTTCAGTGAACATTGGGATACATGTGTCTCTTTAAGTTCTGGTTTTCTCAGGGTGTATATGGAGAAGGCATTGGCACCCCACTCTAGTACTCTTCCCTGGAAAATCCCATGGATGGAGGAGCATGGTGGGCTGCAGTCCATGGGGTCACTAAGAGTTGGACACGACTGAGTGACTTCACTTTCACTTTTCACTTTCATGCATTGGAGAGGGAAATGGCAACCCACTCCAGTGTTCTTGCCTGGAGAATCCCAGGGACGGGGGAGCCTGGTGGGCTGCCGTCTCTGGGGTCGCACAGAGTTGGACATGACTGAAGCGACTCAGCAGCAGCAGCAGCAGCAGCAGCAGCATACCCAGCAGTGGGATTGCTGGGTCATATGGCAGTTCTATTACCAGTTTTTTAAGGCATTTCCACACTGTTCTCCATAGTGGCTGTTTCAGTTTGCATTCCCACCAACATTGTAAGATGGTTCCCCTTTCTCCACACCCCCTCCAGCATTTATTGTTGGTAGACTTTTTGATGATGACCATTCTGACTGCTGTGATATGATACCTCATTGTGGTTTTCATTTGCGTTTCTCTAATAATGACTGATATTTAGCATCTTTTCAAGTGTTTATTAGCCATCTGTATGTTTTTTTGGGCTCCAAAATCACTGCAGATGGTGACTGCAGCCATGAAATTAAAAGACGCTTACTCCTTGGAAGAAAAGTTATGACCAATCTAGACAGTATATTCAAAAGAGGAGACATTACTTTGCCGACTAAGGTCTGTCTAGTCAAGGCTATGGTTTTTCCTGTGGTCATGTATGGATGTGAGAGTTGGACTGTGAAGAAGGCTGAGCACCGAAGAATTGATGCTTTTGAACTGTGGTGTTGGAGAAGACTCTTGAGAGTCCCTTGGACTGCAAGGAGATCCAACCAGTCCATTCTGAAGGAGATCAACCCTGGGATTTCTTTGGAAGGAATGATGCTAAAGCTGAAACTCCAGTACTTTGGCCACCTCATGCGAAGAGTTGACTCATTGGAAAAGACTCTGATGCTGGGAGGGATTGGGGGCAGGAGGAGAAGGGGACGACCGAGGATGAGATGGCTGGATGGCATCACGGACTCGATGGACGTGAGTCTGAGTGAACTCCGGGAGATGGTGATGGACAGGGAGGCCTGGCGTGCTGCGATTCATGGGGTCACAAAGAGTCGGACACGACTGAGCGACTGAACTGAACTGATGTCTTCTTTGGAGAAATATCTGTTTTGGTCTTTTTCCCACTTTTTGATTGGGTTGTTCGTTTTTCTGGTATTGAGCTGCATGAGCTGCTTGTATATTTTCGAGATTCATTCTTTGTCCATTGCATCAACTGCTATTATTTTCTCTCATTCTGAGGGATGTCTTTTCATCTTGCTTATAGTTTCTTTCATTGTGCAAAAGTTTTTAAGTTTAATTAGGTATAAAATTAAATTAATTAAATTTAGATTAAATTTAATTTAAACTTAAAATTTTAAGTTTAATTAGTCTGAAGTCAGGAAGGTTGATTCCTCCAATTCCATTTTTCTTTCTCAAGATTGCTTTGGCTATTCAGGTTGTTTTGTGTTTCCATACAAATTCTGAAAATATTTGTTCTAGTTCTGTGTAATATACCATTGGTAGTTTGATAGAGATTGCAGTGAATCTATAGGTTACTTTGGGGAGTATACTCATTTTCACTATATTGATTCTTCCAATCCAGGAATATGGTATATTACTCTATCTATTTGTGTCATATATGAATTATTTTTCAGTGTTTTATAGCTTTCTGTGTACAGGTCTTTTGTTTCTTTAGGTAAATTTATTCCTGAATATTTCATTCTTTTTTTGTTGCAAAGATGAATGGGATTGTTTCCTTAATTTCTCTTTCTGATTTTTTGTTGTTAGTTTATAGGAATGCAAATTTCTGTGTATTAATTTTTTATCCTGCAACTTTACTCTATTCATTGATTAGCTCTAGTAGTTTTCTGTTGTCATCTTTAGAGTTTTCTATGTAGAAGATCAGGCCATCTGCAAACAGTGAGAGTTTTATTACTTTATTCCAAACTGAATTTATTTTATTTCTTTTTCTTCTCTGATTTCTGTGGCTATGACTCCAAAACTATGTTAATTAGTAGTGATGAGAGTGGATACCCTTGTCTTGTTCCTGATTTTAGAGGTAATGCTTTCAATTTTTCACCATCGAGGATAATGTTTGCTGTGGGTTTTTAGTATATGTCATTTTTATGTTGAGATATGTTCCTTCTGTGCCTACTTTCTTGAGAGATTTTACCAGAAAGGAGTGTTGAATTTTGTCAAAGGCTTTCTCTGCATTTAATGAAATAATCATATCGTTTTTATCTTTCAATTTATTAATATGGTGTATCACATTGATTGATGTGTGAATACTGAAAAATCCTTGCATCCTTGAAATAGAGCCTACTTGGTTATGAAGTATGATCTTTTTAATAGGTTATTGGATTATTTTTGCTAGAGTTTTCTTGAGGATTTTGCAGCTATATTCATCAGTGATATTGGCCTGAAGTTTTCTTTTATTGTGGCATCTTTGTCCGGTTTTGGTTTCAGTGGCCTCATAGATGAGATTTCCTTCCTCTGCATTTTTCTGGAAGAGTTAAAGGGATGAAAGAATGAAAGAAAGAAAGAAAATACAATCAAGATAACTATGCAGCAAGGAAAAATCAAAACTATTATAGACAAGCAAAATCTAAGAATTTAGCACCATCAAACCAGCTCTTCAACAAATGCTAAAAAATATTCTCTAGACAGGAAACACAGAAAAGATTTATAAAATTGAACTCAAAACAATACAGTAAATGGTAACAGGATCATATTTATCAATAATTACCTTAAACACAAGTGGTCTAAATGCTCCAACCAAAAGTCAAAGATTGGCTGAATGGATACAAAAACAAGACCCCTATATATATGCTGTCTACAGGAGACCTACCTCAAGCCTAGGGAAGCATACAGATTGAAAGTGAGAGGCTGGAAAAGATACTTTATGAAGTTCAATTCAGTTCAGTTCAGTTTACTTGCTCCGTCTTGCTCAACTGTTTCTAATCCCATGAATCACAGCATGCCAGGCCTCCGTGTCCATCACCAACTCCTGGAGTTCACCCAAACTCGTGCATTGAGTCGGTGATGCCATCCAGCCATCTCACACTCTGTCGTGCCCTTCTCCTCCTGCCCCCAATCCCTCCCAGTATCAGAGTCTTTTACAATAAGTCAACTCTTCACATGAGGAGGAAAAAGTATTGGAGTTTCAGTCTCATAATCAGTCCTTCCAGTGAACACCCAGGACTGATCTCCTTTATGATGGACTGGTTGGATCTCCTTGCAGTCCAAAGGACTCTCAAGAGTCTTCTCCAACACCACCGTTCAAAGGCATCAATTCTTCAGCGCTCAGCTTTCTTCACAGTCCAACTCTCACATCCATACATGACTACTGGAAAAACCATAGCTTTGACTAGACGGACCTTTCTTGACAAAGTAATCTCTCTGCTTTTGAATATGCTGTCTAGGTTGGTCATAACTTTCCTTCCAAGGAGTAAGCGTCTTTTAATTTCATGGCTGCAATCACCATCTGCAGTGATTTTGGAGCCCCAAAAAATAAAGTCTGACACTGTTTCCACTATTTCCCCATCTATTTCCCATGAAGTGATGGGACAAATGCCATGATCTTCGTTTTCTGAATGTTGAGCTTTAAGCCAACTTTTTCACTCTCCTGTCACTNAGCCCATCTTTGCATGAAATGTTCCCTTGGTATCTCTAATTTTCTTGAAGAGATCTCTAGTCTTTCCCATTCTGTTGTTTTCCTCTATTTCTTTGCATTGATTGCTGAAGAAGGTTTTCTATCTCTTCTTGCTATTCTTTGGAACTCTGCATTCAGATGCTTATATTTTTTCTTTCCTCCCTTGCTTTTCACTTCTCTTCTTTTCACAGCTATTTGTAAGGCCTCCCCAGAAAGCCATTTTGCTTTTTTGTATTTCTTTTTCATGTGGATGGTCTTGATCCTTGTCTCCTGTATAGTGTCATGTATCTCCGTCCATAATTTCATCAGTTTCTTTATCAAATCTAGTCCCATACGTCTATTCCTCACTTCCACTGTATAAGCATAAGGGATTTGATTTAGGTCATATGAATGGTCTAGAGGGTTTCCCTACTTTCTTCAATTTAAGTCTGAATTTGGTAATAAGGAGTTCATGATCTGAACCACAGTCAGCTCCCAGTCTTATTTTTGCTGACGGTAGAGAGCTTCTCCATCTTTGGCTGCAAAGAATATAATCAATCTGATTTCAGTGTTGACCATCTGGTGATGTCCTGTATAGACTCTTCCCTTGTGTTGTTGGAAGAGGGTGTTTGCTATTACCAGTGTGTTCTCTTGGCAAACTCTATTAGGCTTTGCCCTGCTTCATTCCGTATTCCAAGGCCAAATTTACCTGTTACTTCAGGTGTTTTTTGACTTCCTATTTTTGTATTTCAGTCCCCTATAGTGAAAAGGACATCTTTTGGGGGTGTTAGTTCTAAAAGGTTTTGTAGGTCTTCATAGAACTGTTCAATGTCAGCTTCTTCAGCATTACTGGTGGGGCACAGGCTTATATCACCATGATATTGAATGGTTTGCCTTGGCAATGAACAGAAATCATTCTGTTGTCCAAGGAGAGGTGGCTGTGCGGGTGCAGGAGGGCCAAGAGGAGCTACTCCATGTTCAAGGTCAGGAGGGGCAACCTCGTCCAAGTTAAGGAACAGTGGCTGTGCTTTGCAGGAGTAGCTGTGAAAAGATATCCCAAGTCAAAAGTTAGAGAAACCCAAGTGAGATGGTAGGTGTTGCGAGAGGGCGTCAGAGGGCAGACACACTGAAATCATAATCACAGAAAACTAGCCAATCTGATCACATGGACCACTGCCTTGTCTAACCCAATGCAACTAAGCCATGCTGTTTGGGGCCACCCAAGATGGACAGGTCGTGGTGGAGAGGTCTGACAGAATGTGGTGCACTTGAGAAGGGAATGGCAAACCACTTCAGTATCCTTGTCTCGAGAACCCTGTGAACAGTATGAAACAGCAAATGATAGGATACTAAAAGAGGAACTCCCCAGTTCAGTAGGTGCCCAATATGCTACTGCAGATCAGTGGGGAAATAACTCCAGAAAGAATGAAGGGATGGAGCCAAGGTGAAAACAACACCCAATTTTGGATGTGACTGGTGACAGAAGCAATGTCCAATGCTGTAAAGAGTAATATTGCATAAGAACCTGGAATGTTAGGTCCATGAATCAAGGCAAATTGGAAGTGGTCAAACAGGAGATGGCAAGAGTGAACATCGACACTCTAGGAATCAGCAAACTCAAATGGACTGGAATGGTTGAATTTAACTCATATGACCATTATATCTACTACTGTGGGCAGGAATCCCTTAGAAGAAATGGGGTAGCCATCATGGTCAAAGAAAGAGTCCAAAATTCAGTACTTGGATGTAATCTCAAAAACGACAGAATGATCTCTGTTCGTTTCCAAGGCAAACCATATTTCATGCAAATGGAGACCAAAAGAAAGTGGGAGTAGCAATACCCATATCAGATAAAATAGATTTTAAAATGAAGACTGTTATAAAAAACAAAGGACACTACTAATGATCGATGGATCAATCCAAGGAGATATAACAATTATAAACACATATGCACCCAGTATAGGAGCACCTCGATACATAAGACAAACACTAACAAGTATTAAAAGGGAAATTGATAGAAACACAGTAATAGTTGCAGACTTTAAAGAAAAGTGAAAGTGAAGTCGCTCAGTCCTGTCCGACCCTCAGCAACCCCATGGACTGCAGCCTTCCAGGTTCCTCCGTCCATGGGACTTTCCAAGCAAGAGTACTGGAGTGGGGTGCCAGTGGTAAAAAATCTGCCTGTCAATGAAGGAGACACACCAAACACAAGAGATGTGGACTTGCTCCCTGGGTAGGGAAGATCCCCTGGAGGTCAGGAAACAGCAACGTGCTCCAGTATTTTTGCCTGGGAAATCCCATGGATCGATGAGCTGTTGGGTTATAGTCCATGGGGTTGCAAAGAGTCAGACGTGACTAATCACGCAGAGAAAGATAAATGTAGAAGCTAAATTTGAAAATAAGAGAGCAAAGTATTATAGTTGGGTTGCTTTGATGTAGTTATCCATGAAATTTGCCTTGAAAGGAAAGTTTACCAGAGCTTGCTGACTCCTTTGGACCTAAAGTACATTTTCTCATTCTGTCATGATTTTACTAATTGAGTGTTTGTTACATTTTAGGCACTGTTCTAACGACCCAGGTATCAAAGTAGAGGAAACAAAAATCTGCCCATATGGACCTTACTCTCTAGGGGCATTTGTGCTCTTACTGTTAACACAGGCCCCAGAGATTTTCCTATTACCAAGAAATTCCATCTGTGTTTTACATCCATGATTTCCTTCCACATCCCTCATGTCTTACAGCTGAGGGAATCAAGAATCAAGCCACCCTTAGCCTAAGTTCTGAGACTAGAGGGGGAGAAAAAAGAAAGGAATGGATCAAGGGTAGAACATGGTTAATTGCTAAGCCATATTGCCCTTTAATAAATCGTGGAGGATCAAGGTACTAATGCTAATGTTGAAATAAACAGGTCTAGCAAGAACTCCTGCTTTGGTTTTTTGAAATCATGTTCCAGAACTTGAACTGAGCCACGTAGTTAATATTTTAGATTTAGTAATGACACCAACAATATCACTTTCAAGCTCGGTTGTCTGTCTCTTAGAAATGCTGACTTTCTTGGGCAAAGGTTAAAGGAGGGTATGTATCTTATTGACTCTTATTTGGGTAACTCTCAAACTTTTCAATACCAAAATTCCCTCTTAAAAAAAAAAAAAAAGTTTTTGTTTTTTTTTTTTTAAACATGGCCACCCAGGGGCCGGCCATGTTTTGAAAGATATTGTCTGCAAAGGCAGGATAGTTTTTTAAACAATAAAACTCTTTCCCCATTTAAAAATTAATCACTATCTAATTGGCACATGAAAAACCAGTGTTATCACACTAGTTTACCAAATCTCGTCGAATGCAAAGGCATAATGTTTGGAAAAGCCTGAACCATTTTTAGCGCCCCCTACGATTTTCATCACTCTTTGAAATGCTTACTACAATTTTACGATATTTTCTATCCTTCCCCCTTGGGGTGTTTGTATTTTCGTTCTTAGTGTTGGAAAGCAGAATAAAAGGAGACAGAATCTTGCAGAAAATGCATTTCAGGCCTCTTTCAGGTAAACCCTCCAGACCGCGAGGTGCTTTTCCCGGTCCCAGCCCAGATCTATCCGTGCGCGAATTTAGCGCCGCCCCCATTTTAGCCCCGCGCCTCAACTCCAGATCTCGAGCTCTAGAGTTGAGGAGTTGCTGCAACCTCACAGTCAGCCACTAGGAGGAGACAGCGGCCTCAAGAGCCGGGAAGCCCTGTCCAATGGTGGAGGCGGCGGAAGCGGAAAAGGCGGGACTTAGGGCGCTGGTGACGTCAGCACGTGCGAACGTTTTGGCCGGTTCTCGGGATTAGAGGGTGGCCATTTCCTTCGCGCGTCGTCGCTGAGAGGAGCCCTGGTGGGTTGTGGAATTTGGCTATCATGGCGGAAATAGTTCAGGAACGTGTAGAGGATCGGCTTCCCGAATTACAACAGCTGGAGCGCACTGGACTCTTCAGTGATGCGGAGATTAAGTGAGAGCGGAGGAAAGGAAGGGCTGGGGCGGGCAGAGGGGAGGCAATGGCGTGTGTGTGGCGGGGCGGATATAGGGGGCGTCGGGTTGTTGTTTTTCTAATATGGCGGAAGGCCGTTTACAGATTTTGATGTTATCTAGAATTAATTTCTCATTCATTGCTGGGGGGTCCGTCCTTTTACCCCGCAAACAGTGTGTTTCTTCGTAGAGCCGAGGTTTGAGGCTATAGAGGTGATAAAACCAGGACCCTTACCGGTCAACAGCTAGCAGCAGCCCTGACACGGTCGCGGGGGGCGGAGGGGAGTCAGCCAAGAGGAACGTTTTTTTCACGGTACAGTGTGGTGTAAGTTGATTGTAAGCCAAGTGTACGGCCTAAAGATGCCAACAGAGTGCTGTGTGCCTAGGGCTATCTGTGAGTGCTCCGTCGCGTCTCACTCTGCCACCCGCTAGGTTCCTTAGTTCATAGAGTTTTACAGGCAAGAATAGTGGAGTGGGTCGCCATTTCCTACTTCAAGGCATATTCCCGACCCAGGGACTGAACCCCTGTCTCTTGGGTCTCTTTACCACTGGACCGTGGGAGCCCACGAGTGATAATTTTTTTAAGAAGACTGGACTTTGGGGAACATTTAATTCAGTTTCATGTTTTACCCTAGGGCTTAGCGATCCACGACCAGTATGTAGTTGTTCATTAGTTTGTTAAAATTTAGTTAAATAGTTTTTAATAGCTTTCTGTCACTTTTATCATTTTACAGTGATTGCAAATGTAGTACTGTGACTGTGGGAACCTTTAACATTTGTTAATGAAACACAGCATATTGTTAATTCTTTAATAACTGTTTAGTAAATGTTATTGTTATCGTTAAATAGAGACGATTTTTGGTCTTGCACATCTTGCCTTAAATTCTAATATACCCATGTTCATTTCTTAGTTAAATACAGCGAGTCTTCCTGAATAAGCCCTTTTGTAGTTATGAAACGGGTAGAGACAATCCAGGTTGTGTGTTTTTTTTTTTAACTTGATTGTTGAGAATTCAGAAACAAGAGAAATTTAGGAAAGAAATTTGTTTATTATTTAAACTGAAGTGACCTGAATTTGGAGGAAAAGAAATCATTGCTGGTGGGACTATTGCGGTGATTTTCATGAAAGTTTTAAAGTACATCCTCATGCTCTTGAGACTGCATAAGTCCTGAAACTAATAAATATTGTAAATCAACTATGCCTTAATTATAAAGAATACAGAAGTGATTGTATAAGAGAATATTTGCTTAATGAAGGATAATTATTTGGAAGTTACATGTTTTAAATATATTGAAAATAGACTTTTAAAATTCAAAAGTCTTTTAATTTCTGCGTTCGTCAAGTATTACATTTTAAGTGGCTTTCTCCTCAGGGCAATCATTAGGAAGGCTTTAGAACTAGAATACAGAGTACAGCGAAGAAATCTTTTAAAGGATGACTTTATCAGATATGTTCAGGTGAGTAATTTTATTACTTCTGAATTCCCTCACAAATTTAAAATCAGTTATAGAATAGTTAGCTTGGTGTCAGTTTCCTTTGAACTTTTGGAACTGATGGTGAGTAGAAAGGCAGTTTTTGAACAGGAATAGAGGTGATTTGGGAATAGCATTGCTCTGCTAAGGCTTTGGTCCTTGGAAAACAACTTTTTTTTATTCTGTAGGGTTAGTACATCAGAGACTCCAAAAAACCAATGTGTTAGGATTTCAGCAAGAGATTAGATTGATAATGTCTTGGGAAAAATAAAGGAGCATGAGTTTGATGCTAGCAAGTGGTTAGAAAGTTATATTAGGTGCTGGTAGTGTGTTGATTTAGAAAGAGGTTAGGTTTGCTACAAGATTCTTCAGTCCTGAGAATGAATGGAAGAACTGAGTGAAGATAAAATGTATATACTAGATCAATTTTCAGTTTGGTGAGAATAATCTGTTGGAGGACAAATTCAGGATTCAGAAAGAACCCAATAACGAGATGTTGTCTTACATTTTAAGACTGATAAACATTATAAGAGTAAAGGGTCTAAAACTTAGATTAAAAAAAAATAGTGAACGAATGATACATGACTAAGAATGATACCTGGCTAAGAATCTTGTATTTGAAAGGTCCTAAGGTTTAATAGAATAGCAAGGAGAGATAAGAAAGCCTTCCTAAGTGATCAGTGCAGAGAAGTAGAGGAAAACAATAGCATGGGAAAAACTAGAGATCTCTTCAAGAAAAATAGAGATATCAAGGGAACATTTCACGCAAAGATGGGCACAATAAAGGACAGAAATGGTATGAACCTAACAGAAGCAGAAGATACTAAGATTAAGAAGAGGTGGCAAGAAAACAGAACTATACAAAAAAGATTTTCATGACCCAGATGACCACGGTGGTGTGATCACTCACCTAGAACCAGACATCCTATAGTGTGAAGTCAAGTGGGCCTTAGGAAGCATCACTACAAACAAAGCTAGTGGAGGTGATAGAATTCCAGATAAATTATAAATATAAAATATTGATAAATAAAAGTAGGCTCTGGTTAATCACTAAAAATTGACTTTATGAGGGCAGGAGGGTTGAGGACGATTCAGAGAATCATGATTTCATACAGATTTTGTAAGCATTTAAGAATAAAAATACGTTGATGTTTTAATTATGTAATATATAAAAGCTGATATGCAGAAGTCATTCTTCTTCCTACTTATTCATTTCTAATGTTCTGTAAAGTGAAATGTGAAAGTAATATTTTCCTAGATAAATGATTTTACGTGGATTTCAATCATATTTGAACTCAAATATCTGCATAAAGATAAATTTCAATATGAATTATCATTAAGGCTTTATTTTTTGTTTTTATCAAAGATTATTATATGGATCATATATTAACCTTGTTTATACTTTTTAAACATAAAAGATTAGCTTTACCCTTGAAAATCTGCTTTGATAATTAGACTTTGGCAATAAAATAAATCTGCAGTTGTATCATAAAAATATTACTCCTGAAACATATTCTCACAGGATATTTTTCCTCATGCACAGGTGATGCTCTGAAATAAATGAAGCATATCACTGAGATTTCACAATGCTATGTGGCAACAGTAAAGTCAAGCCAACATCAGCAGAAGTTGGCTTTATCCTTTTGCACGACAGCCAGAGTAATGGCTGCCATCTTCAGACTAAGATAACACGCCCCAAACACTCGCCTTGACAATCCACAGGATGGCTACAAACTCTGATTAAACCATGATTACGCAGATGTGAAGTTGGTCCTCACTCATTGTCAGTCTTTCTCTCTTGAACAAAATCTCTTTAACAGCAAAGAGCTTTGACTGTGGCTGTGTTAAACAGGATGAAGTGAAAATTCTTACGGGAGTAATAAAAGATATGAATAAACCCCAGTTCGGCCTGGGGAACTGAATGTAAGCACAGCTGCACGGGGAACCTTGAGAAAAATGTGGCCATCTGTCATCATTTGCTTCAACAGGTGCTTGTAGCTTTTCTTCTTTTTCTAAATCACAAAAGCCTTGTTACTTCAAACATTTCTGTTTGTAATATCCATTTCTATAATAACTGTTATGGTGCTTTAATAATACTGATAGTATAATAGATATTTTGTGTTCAAGGGAATCTTTGATCCTAAAAAACCATAAAACCCTATAAACAAACTATATAAATATAATCTTCAGATTTCAGTATAAGCTGATTTTAATAAGTTATTTCTTTGCTAATCTTCGAAATTTGAGAGGAATGTCAAAACAGAAGGAGACTGCCTTCTAGGAATCACTTCAGATAAAACTGAGATTCTCTAGTTCTAAGAAGTGATCTGTTAAGTAGCTGCCAGAATATCAAAACAGGAGCCCTGTAAGCTTGCTTTCCAGGGAGGGGCCACCTGAGCAATTTGGTTGTTCTTTAAGAGCTACCTTCTGAAAATACACATCCTGATTTTTCTCCCACAGCCAATCATCTCATTTTAGTTTTCATGGAGAGAAATTTAATGCTTTGCTATCATTATAGAACTATCAGATAAAGTGTAAAATTAAAACTTTGACTTGATCTCTAAGAATAGACTTCAACGAAAAAAAGAATTTCAGATTTTACCATTGACATATTTTTACTTTCAACCTATTTCATCATATTAACTTCTAAAAAAATTTTAGATGGCTTCTCTTAACTCTCTATGACCAGTTTGTCAACTTGCACAGTTGTGTCAGACTCTTTGCAGCCCCCTGGACTGTAGCTGACCAGGCTCCTCTGTCCATGGGATTTTCTAGACAAGAATACTGGAGTGGGTTGCCATTTCCTTCTCTAATGACTAGCTGATGCAAGGAATAAATTTTGAAAAGAAGGCTCCTTCTTTCCTGTCTTTCCTCCTCCCTCCCTCCCTTCCTTCCTTCTTCTCCTTTTTTCCAACACATATTTTATGGCATGGTTGTTACTCTTCAGTCCCTGTGGTAGGGCTGAAAGCACGTGGCTGCACAGTATAGACTGTACAGTATATACAGTATAGACTACAAGACAAAGTCCCTATCGTCATCAAGCTGACAGTGTCATTGCAGAATAAACAATTCTGAGTTTAAATAATAATATAACCAAAAATATTTTGACAATAAGCGCTTATAGGAAAATAAAACAGAGATTCTAGAGATGGATTGGAAAGCCTGGAGCTGAGGCATCAGAAAGGTCACCACTGAGACAATGAGACTTATTTTGAGAAATAAACTACATTTAGGAGCCAGTCAATGAAAAATGTGGGGGGAAGTAGGTCTGGGAAGAGACAGCAGCTGTTGGAAAGACCCTAGAATGGGAAGAGGCATGGGCAAGGTTTATCCAGTTTGGTGAAGCAAATAAATGCCAGTATGATTGAACTCTAGTGCCCAAAACAGAAAAATGAGGTCAGCAGGGATTAGCTGATGCCCCAAAGGTTACGATGCTTTACAAATCAATATAGGGAGCTCAGATTTAATACTAAGCTTATACAGTCATTTGAGCCTTTAGCAGCAAGTGCCATATTTTGACTGATGTGAAAATATGTTTATATGTGCCTATGTGTGCATATGTGTGTGTGAGAGAGAGAGTATGTGTGTGTGTTACTGAGGTTGCCATGTAAAAATGAAGAAAAGAAAGAAGAGCTGTGGTCAGAAGACAGGAATCAAGCAGTGGTCCCACAGGTTCAAGCCTGAGTGATGGTGATAAAACTGAAGGGAGGTAGGCAGGTTTTAGATTTAGTCTGGAGGAAGCACCAATAGACCTGAAGACAGGTTTTATACGTGGGATAAAGGAAGGAGAAGAAAAAAGGATGACCCCTAATTTTTGACAGAAGCTACCAGGAGCTGCCATTTACTGAGATGGGAAAGGCCAGAGAAGAAGCAGGTTTGAGATGCTATCTAGACACCCAGGTGAGAAAGTCTAGAGGCAGAGTGTATACAGACTGTTCTTTGATCAAAATAATGCATCAACCAAGTTTCAGAAACTTACTGGCTCTATAGTCAGCCTTGAATATAAAGGCTCCTGCTGCTGCTGCTGAGTCACTTCAGTCGTGTCTGACTCTGTGTGACCCCATGGACTGCAGACACCCAGGTTCCTCCATCCATGGGATTTTCCAGGCAAGAGTACTGGAGTGGGTTGTCATTGCCTTCTCCTATAAAGGCTCCTAAAGCCCTCCAAATTCTTTTGCGTATTTACAAGTCATAGAACACTCTCTTTCTTCTTTTTCTTCATTTTTTAGGTTTCAGAATGATTACATATTCACTTTATAGGATTAACATATATTCACTAATATAATTCAAATATACTGAAATATATAGTAGGGAAAGAAATTAAATACTCTCACAATAATTGTAAAGATTCACTGCACACCTATCCACAGAAACAGAACTTCTTGAGGCAGGTTAGAAAACAACATAGATGTGCTCACTTCAGCAGCACATACACTAAAATTGGAACGATACAGAGATTAGCACGGCCCCTGTACAAGGATGACATGCAAATTCATGAAGCATTCCGTATTTTCACACATGAAAAGATGCTCAACGTTGCTCATTACTAGAGAAATGCAAATCAAAACTACAATGGGATACCACCTCACGCCAATCAGAATGGCCATCATTTAAAAGTCTACAAACAATAAATGCTGGAGAGGGTGTGGAGAAAAGGGGAAAACTCTTGCATTGTTGGTGGGAATGTAAATTGATACAGCCACTATGCAAGAAGGTATGGAGATTCCTTAAAAAACGAGGAATAAAACCACCATATGACCCAGCAATCCCACTCCTAGGCATATACCCTGAGGAGACCAAAACTGAAAAGGACACATGTAGCCCAATGTTTATTGCAGCACTATTTACAATAGTTAGAAGATGGAAGCAACCTAGATATCCATCAACAGATGAATGGATAAAGAAGCTATGGTACATATATAATGGAATACTACTCAGCCATGAAAAGGAACACATTTGAATCAGTTCTAATGAGGTGGACGAACCTAGAGTCTATTATACAAAGTGAAGTATGTCAGAAAGAGAAATGTATATATCATATACTGACGCATATATATGGAATCTAGAAAGATGGCACTGATGAAGAAACAGACATAGAGAACAGACCTATGGACACGGAATGGGAGAGGAGAGGGTAAGATGTGTAGAGACAGTAACATGCAAATTTATATTACCATATGTAAAACAGATAGCCAATGGGAATTTGATGAATGACTCAGGGAATTCAAACAAGGACTCTGTGACAATCTAGAAGGATGGGAAGGGGAGGAGGGGTGGGAGGGAGGTTCAGGAGGGAGGGGACATGGGTGTACCTATAACTGATTCTTGTTAATGTGTGACAGAAAACCACAAAATTCTGTAAAAATTACCCTTCAATTAAAAAAAATAATAAAGTGGCAAAAAACCACACATAGTTTCATAGTTGATAATGTTTTCTCTTCTAGTAATTTCTTGAATAATCTAAAAGTATGATTGTGGAGTAAAGTTATTTCCAGCATCGCACTCAAGGTGGAAGACAGCCTGAAGTATACCTAATCCATGTTGTGTTGTTCAGTTGCTAAGTCATGTCTGACTCTGGGACCCCATGGACTGCAGCACGCCAGGCTTCCCTGTCCTTCACCATCTCCCTGAGTTTGCTCAAATTCATGTCCACTGAGTTGGTGATGCTATCTAACCATCTCATCCTCTACTGCCCTCTTTTTTGCCTTCTATCTTTCCCAGCATCAGGGTCTTTTCCAATGAATCAGGTGGCCAAAGTATTAGAGTTTCAGCTTCAGCATCAGTCCTTCCAACGAATATTCAGGGTTGATTTCCTTTAGGATTGACTGGTTTGATCTCCTTCTTGTCCAAGGGAATCTCAAGAGTCTTCTCCAGCACGCAGTTCAAAAGTATCAATTCTTCATCAACCCCATGAACAGTATGAAAAGGCAAAAAGATAAGACACCTAATCGTCGTTCCCACCAAAGGAAGGTTTCTTTAAAAAATGTTTTTAGAAGAGGATCAAAATGTTCAATATCCCCAGTGACAAAGCTCAAGCATTTAACAACCTCACAAGGCAACTCATTCAATTTTATTTTAGATTATTTTGGGGCTACACCATGCTGCTCCATGAGGGATCTTAGTTCCCCTACCAGGAACTGAACCCATGCTCCCTGCATTGGAAGTGTGGAGTCTTAACCATTGCACAGCCAGGGAAATACTGCAACTCATTTTAATAACTCTGATGGTAGAAATGTATTTCTTATACTAACCTGAAATCTTCTATCTTTAAAGTATACTAATTGGGACTTTTTTCTTCCTCTGGAGCTTAATAGGTTACATCTAACCCATATCTCTTGAGGAAGGCTGTCCACTATTTCAAGACAAAGATTATGTCTTTTCCGACAAAAATTATGTCTTTTCCAACATAGACAAAGATTATGTCTTTTCCGACATAGACAAAGACAAAGATTATGTCTTTTCCCACAAAGATTATGTCTTTTCCAACATAGACAAAGATTATGTCTTTTCCTACATAGACAAAGACAAAGATTATGTCTTTTCCGACAGCCCACTCCAAATATTGCCAGATGCTTCCCATTGCCTCGGTAGCCCAATTCCCAGAGATTTCAATTATCTTTGTAATTCTCCTTTAGAACAATCCAGGTCACCCATACATCTTTTAAATAGTTATTCTAGAAGCTATCTTCTGGAATGATTAACCTAGAACAGAGTACAATGTCAATATTACTTCCCTTGATGTCAATGTAGTATTCAAAGGCTAATATTGCATTCATGCGCAGAAGGTAATGGCACCCCACTCCAGTACTCTTGCCTGGAAAGTCCCATGGATGGAGGAGCCCAGTAGGCTGCAGTCCATGGGGTCGCTAAGAGTCAGCACGACTGAGCAGCTTCACTTTCACTTTTCACTTTCATGCATTGGAGAAGGAAATGGCAGCCCACTCCAGTGTTCTTGCCTGGAGAATCCCAGGGACAGGGGAGCCTGATGGGCTGCCGTCTATGGGGTCGCACAGAGTCGGACACGACTGAAGCAACTTAGCAGCAGCAGCAGCAGCAGCATTGCATTCATGTAGTCAACAGGCATATCTTTTGAGCTTAGGATGAATGACTACTTAGACCTAATATGAATTCCAGTTAAGACCAATTTTACACACTTTGTACATATAGAATTAAACATTAAATAGAGTGTTTATTTGTATTCTCACTGAATTTTTAGTTTTCTTTCTTTATTCTAATATATATCATTATCTTTTGAGTCCTTATTCTGTAGCCTAATATAGGCAGCGTGTTATCAACATGTTTTGGGTATGGATGTTTAAATATTTACAATAACTAATTCAACTTTATTAGTCCATCTTCTACAGTGACATCATAGGAAACCTGTCATTTACCTTAGTATCATTCAGACACAACATTCATTTATTAGCTGAACTACAGGTCCAGCAAATCAAATGCCAAAGAAAATGCAGTCTTGTTAGTATAATTTGTATTTATTGAAAGCATGTTGACCTCTAGTCACAAACCAGTTGCTTCAGGCAAAACATTCACAAATCTTGTTGCTTAAAGTTTGTCCTTGAGTTTTCACAAATGACTCTCAACCTCCCCGAACTCTTCCCTTAGTAAATATTTTTTCTCCAAGTTGAAAATCTGGGACATTTGTCTCCATGTAATCATCTGATAAGGGCTTCCCAGGTGACACAGTGGTAAAGAACTCACATATCAATGCAGGAGGCATAGGTTCGATCCCTGGCTTGGGAAGATCCCAACCAGGAAATGGCAACCCACTCTTGCCTGAGAAATCCCACAGACAGAGGATTCTGGCGGGCTACAGTCCATGGTGTTACAACGAGTCAGACACGACTGAGTGACTGAACATACACACAATCATCTGACAATTCTGATATTTCACTAAGTGATTGACTCATTCTAACAATACTTTATATTGACTGAGTACTCTCAATGTACCACATACTCTACTAAGACCTTTAAGTGTCTAGTTCATTGGGTCCTCTCAAAAATGCCACGGGTAGATATAATTTCCTTCTTCATAAAGGGAACTGTCACTTGAGCAAGGTTAAAGAGTTGGCCTAGGGCCACACAAGGAATAAGCAGCAAGCAGTGTTGGGACTCATAGCAGGACTTCCTGCTCTTAACTGCTCAGCAGTTATTCATCAGGCATTCCTTGAGGACCCACCAGGCAAAGGGACTCTTTCCTGTTCCCTCAGGAAATGAGACACTCATCAGCTTGTAGATGTTCCATCCACGCCCTAATGAAACACTATATATGCAAACTCCTTTTCCTCCTTCTCCCTGCTGCAACTATAGCTTTAGGGCATTTCACTGCTTATTAGTAATCTTGGAAAATGAAAGTGGGAAGGGAAAGAGTATCTATTTACACTTTACACTAACTAGAAATACACTTCAGAATTTTTCCAAATACAAAGGGAGTCATTTTGTTACTATTCATTCTAATAAAAGATTTGAGAGCTGAACACATCTCTTAGCTTACATGCAGGCTGAGACTAACCTGAGACTTTCATTTATTAATATTCCTTTGATGCCCTGTGACCATATATAACTTACCGATTTTAGGCTTTATGTGGGCAGATATTTCTGTTGCTTAGAAATATAGCAGCTAGTACCAAATGACAAAAGGTGTGTAGGTATGGAAGGGAGGTACGAGGAGGAGGGAGATTTCTGGCTCAGAGTATTTCAAAATATACCGCTACCCACAGTTCTTCCATTGCTGTTCTCATTTCAGCATGTAACTTTGAGAAAATACTTAAAATTATCAACACATTTGTTAAACATATCAGAAATGTTTCAATTCTAGAAAAATCCACTTGACTTTTCTCCTTTACAAAATAATCTCTATCCAAGCACATGCTAACCCTTGCTTCAAACATCAGTCACTTTGAATCGCTTTGTTGGGAATCCTACTATGCATCTCCATGCCCAGAGTCTGGAATCTTCCAAGCTTCTGTAGGCGGACACGGGAGTTACCTGATTCTGATCAAAGAGCCTGACCACACAAGGTCAGTAGTTCCTGAACTTGACTGAACAGAATCAATTAAGAAACTTTAAAATACATTAAGGCCTGTGTAGGTTGCTAGTGGCTGTGATTTAATGGTGTAAAGGAGGGAGGGGGGATGCCTGGATGCTAAAATTTTTTAAAGATGTGCAGGTGATTCCAATGTGCAAATCTGGGAATTTCTGATGTGGGAAGTATCTTCCCAGTCCTCAGTCCTCTATTAGCACTGCCTGCTCACCACTGGAGTGCAATTTGCCATTGCCATCTTGGCCCTGTCCAAAGGGATCTGGAGGTCCAAAGTACCAGGAGGCTTTGCTTCTACATGGTTTCATCTACCATGAGTTTTCCTATATGAATGGGCTTCTGGACATGAAGCTTTTAGGGGAGAAAAAAATAGCAATTTAGTTGTATCTAAGAAACTGAGGTTCTCAAATTTTAGTTTACAAATTGCCTGAAAGATGGAAATCTTCCCCAAACTCATGTAGTTTTGTTGATCTAGCTTTTCAAAGTCTTTAGCTCTCTCATGTTATTGAAGATGAGAAGGAATACAGAGTATAAGAGAAAAACATTCACACTTAGTATTAAGAAAGAAACTCCTATAAAATCACCAGATCTCTAGATCAAAGCCTGAAAGACTAGTTGAGCTTACTAAATGTGTGTAACAAGGCTACAGAAACAGAAAAGAGAGCTCAGGTGGTTCAGACACTTTAATTATATTTCTTCCATGTAGACAGACTCCTATAGTCAATGTCTACCAAGTCCTTTGAAGCCCATGCCAGATAATCTTCCTCATAGTATATAATACTTTGAATGGTAAATGCTATGGTTAATCTTGAAAGACAACATTTAAAACTTCGGACACTTGTTTTCCTTCGTGTTTTAATTGCAAGCCTCCCAATCTGAAATAGCCACAGCACTGCCCTTTATCACATCACCCTGTTTTAAACCTCTGCACACACATCACTTTTTGATATTTTTCCTGCTTATTTGTTTAACCCCATCAAAATGGGAGCTCCATGAGACCACTGATTTCCTCTCAGTCAATGCTATGTCCCCAGGATCTAGAACTGTTCAATAAACCTTTAATCAATATGGGTTCTAATGAGTGAATGAACATTCCAAAATTATCAGTGAGTACTTTACTAAAACAGTCATGTGAAACGCACAAATGATCCCCATGCTATATGGCCTGGAGCCTCAAATTTGTACGTTTACAAAATGGAAGAAATAAGATATTGACGTCATAGAGCTATTGTGAGAATTACATGAGATAACACACTTGAAGAAATATAATGTATGGCATATATTAAGAACTTTATGAATGAAAAAGCACATTACAGAAATATATATCTATGGCATTTGTACAACAAAAATAGTAAGAGAAATACTATGATTTTATTTTACCAATCTTTTTAAAACTGCTTTTTATTAACACGTTCTTTCACTATTGAGGAAGAAAATTGGAATGTTTTTATATAAACTACCAGCTGCTTGCCGAAGAAAGAACACCAAACCAGGACCAAGAGGAAATGAATCCAGACCACTGATCTATATGGCTTCCAACAGGTCACTTAATAGGTACCTAAGGCCCAGTTTCTTAACTGTAAAATTCAGGTGGGAGAGTTAGGAAATTTAAGGCAGATCAACTGAACTCTGAGCTCTGAAGAGCAACAAGTGCCCAAAATATCAATATTCAACTTGTAAAACCAAACACTGTTTAAAGATTTATCATAATATTTGGCTACATTAGTTGAATACAAAAGACGTCAATAGCAAATTAAATTTGAACTATACATTATTTCCATAGCACTCATATATAATCCCATTTTTACTGCTAACAAAAATTAATACATTTGAAGCTTTCTTATTTTTGCAGAATTTCCTGCTTATGTGCATACTATATTCTGTCCTTAGGTGAAGCTTTTCTTTATTTCTGGTCTACTCCAGAATTTAGCAAGTTAAAAAAAGACAGAAGGGGAGAAGAGGTTTTCTAAGAAAAAATTCTCTGTTTAAAAGTTCTGTAGTAATTATCTTTTAAAAGTTACAATAAGCCACATTACGAGGCATCCTTAGGCAGAGCTGTTTGTTTGTTTTACATACAGATCAAACATTTCCAGAAACAAGATGATATATAATGAATTCATTTTTTTGGCCAGCAACTCTATTTTAACAGGGCTCTATTACAAATGATGAATCAATAAACCACCATTCACTTTCTTTGAAGTGGATGGACTCTTGGCTTTCTTTGCAAGAATCCAGAAATAGGCCGTTGGTCGCCTGAAGCCTTGAACTTTGACAGTCAACTCAGGTGCATTGTTCTCCTGGCTCTTGGTCCTTTTCCTCGGGCTGGCTTCTAGAAATCATTTGTTCTGTCAGGGAGACCACGCAGCTGAAGAGCATCCTGGTGATTCTTGGTTCCCCCTTACACTGGTGCATGTGGACTCACTACTACTAATGCACCAAACATGAAGCTTGAAGAGGTCCCTTGTCATCTGGAAATTGGCAAAGAGGGAGCAGGGGGCAGGGCATAAGCTGAAGATTTATAAATATCTCTTAACAAAGCCCCAGCTGATCTGTGTCGGGGTTGTACACTCTTCCCCTTACAGCTTTTCAATTTGCTTTCCAAACATTTCTTTGTTGCCGTTGGCTGCGGTGCACTTAAAAGAAGCACATCGTTAACCACAAAGAATGCTCACTGTTTTCTGTGATTCCAAATCACAGCACAATTTCCCAGCACTTCCTCAGCAAGCAGCCCGGCAGCAATTACTCCGCTGCTGAAGAGACTCCTCATCACAGCAAAGTTTCAGTGGTGGCAACAGCCAACCAGTGAGGTTGTAACAAATGATGACATCCGTTTCTGCCTCCATTCCTCAGCAATTTACACCCCCAAAGGAAGAGTGAATTCATTTTTGTGCAGATTTCAACAGGCACATCTGACAATGCTGCCCTCTTCTCCAACTCGCACAAACTAGGCATTCATCAATCCTGATTACTTCCCCCAAATGGCGACTCAACAGTTGCTAAGTGGTTTGGATGGGGGCAGAATTGCTCTGTGTCAGAAAGGGGCAAAGTACAAGGAGAGGACACGAATCCATCAGGGAAGTAAGCATTGAGTTAATTCACTGAGACAGAATAGTGAGGTTTTCCAAAGCCAAGGCGAAAGGAAAGACTGCTTCCCACCCCTGGCAACTCTGTGAAACACAGTGTCTGGAAGCCAACCTCAGTACCATCCCAGGAGTACTGTGTCCCTTAAATGAACAACTTCTCTGATAGGTTACATGGAGACGGGCTTTACTCCACAACCACGTTTCTCTCTTCTTTCCCATTTTGATGGTACCTGGTTATACACCCTTTAAAGAAACATCTGCTCCAGGGTTGGAGGATTACAAAACGGGCAGGGCCAATTTCCATAATACCTCATCTCTGGGTGTAGTTTTAAGAGTGTCCAAGTCAGAGTACTGCCTTGAGGCAACGGAATCAAAATCTGATACTTCCATCTACAAGCAAATGTCCCACTGCTCCCTGGAGGTAGTCTCATCGCATCCAGTCCTGAATTAGTGACTGGCCACCACTGAAATGGCAACCCACTCCGGTGTTCTTGCCTGGAGAATCCCAGGGACAGCGGAGCCTGGTGGGCTGCCATCTATGGGGTCGCACAGAGTTGGACACGACTGAAGCGACTTAGCAGCAGCAGCAGCAGCAGCAACCACTGAAAAATCTGGGGTTGCCAAGGTTTAGAACTCTTTTGGGGGGGGCACGGGGAGGGTGCAAAGAGTGTGGACTAGGAAGACTAACTATTCACTAACTTCTTGTGAGTGAGGTGTGTATGTGTAAGCATGAGGTAGTAAAAAAGAGGTGAATAAGTAAATGCTTGCCTCCCCATCTCAGCAATGTAGAGAGAGTGGATACACGGTAATACGTACTCAGAAGCGGTGGTTGAAGTGAGATTGACAGGTTGGTGAGAATGAGTGTGGTTGCATGGATTTTGCAAAGATGGCCACGCTAATATCTTCCCCTCCCATGTGACCTCCTCACCATGGGATATTGAGGTGGTATCTACATTTCCTCTTGAATCCAGAGGGCCTGGGACCACAGCAAAAGACACAGTCCAAGACTCCAAGGCTAAATGATAAAGGGCCATACAGTTTCTACTTGGGCCTCTTGAGATGTTCACTGTTGGGACGAAGCCGGGCAGCTGCATGGAGAGGCCACGTTCCCACCACAGTACCTGGGGAGGTCCAGCCAACAGCCAGCCTCAGTCACCAGTCAGAAAAACCAGTGAGAGAGCCTCCAGATGACTCAGTGACTCACCTTGGAGTGGACACCAAGTGAAGCAAAAAAGACCTGTCACCACCAAGCCCTGCTCAAATAGTAGCTTTGTGAGCAAAACCAACCACCATGTTTGGGGGTAGTTTATTACACAGTGATAGATAACCAAGAGAGGGGCAAGGTCCCCTCCGACACTGAACATTTCCTAACAGAATAAATGGGGCCTCAAGAGAATTGGAACCTGCCTCTCAGCCTTTCACCAGTTTTCATAATTTGGGTTGATTCTTTATTCACTTTAGCTTTTTCCCTCTTGGTCCCAGATCAAGCTATCCATGGGATATATCTCAATTGAAATTATGTGTGTATATATGGCGATGGCCCCCCACTCCTGGTGGGCTGCAGTCCATGGGGTCGCCAAGAGTCGGACACGACTGAGCGACTTCACTTTCACTTTTCCCTTTCATGCATTGGAGAAGGAAATGACAACCCACTCCAGTGTTCTTGCCTGGAGAATCCTAGGGACGGGGGAGCCTGGTGGGCTGCCATCTATGGGGTCGCACAGAGTCAGATACAACTGAAGCGACCTAGCAGCAGCAGCATATGCACAACAGGGTCTGTTATACAAACTTGAGTTGTGGCTGCTATTCACTAATCAGATTTTACTTACACACACACACACACACACACACACACACGCACATGTCTGTCTTCTCTCAAAAAACAAAGAGAAGATCTGGCAATACTTGATTTGCATTCCCACGTAACAGTAATTCACATGCGAAAACTGGGGTTTCCTCCATCCCCTCTACCCTTCTGCATTACAATACTGCCGTTTCCACTGGAGTCTTGTCACTCTTTTACATTTGCTTCCTGACCTCTGTATGGATTTGGGTTTATGACATCTGTTTCACCAGCAATTCTCTGCCTGGCTAGTTGGGATTTAGTCTTACATAGTTATCCAGGAGTTAAAATTCTATTGAAAAGAAGAGTCTTAATATCATCAGAAAAAAATAAAAGTCCAAATAATAATAAAATAAAGTATCTAAAGGTCAAGTTTTCTAATTAAATAAGAAAGAATGAAATAATATATTTGGAAAGTAGCCACAAGGGAAGGGGACTTGGACATCAGCTTAGGCTGTCATCAGACATCATACAGTTTAATGCCATTGCCCCAGAACCAATGCTTTTTGTTGTATTGTTTCATGCAAAGTTTGTTCTCTCTGAAAGTAAAATTACATGAAAATCAAAGTTTCCTAATGGAATCACATACACATTGTTTGAGAACTTTATTTACCTTTTGGTAGAGTTGCTGAAGATGCCATTCACGGTACAAAGAATCTCAAATTAGTAGGTTTTGGGAGAAGATACAGTTTCAAATGTTGGAAAATGGAATCTCTTGGAAAATGGAATCTCCCATCCTGGATGATCTAGCTGGAATTGATACATTTCTTTTTATTTTTAGTGTCTGGGGTCTTTCATTTTGTTAAAAAGGTTTTTAATAAATTTTCTTTCTACTTAACTGCTATGCATAATTTTTATTGTATATTATATGTCTTAGAATGAGTGAGCTGTGCTGCGCTGTGTGTGTGTTCAGTTGTGTCCAACACTTTGTGACCCCACAGACTGAAGCCCCAGGCTCCTCTGTCCATGAGATTCTCTAGGGAACAATACTGGAGTGGCTTGCCATTTCCTACTCCAGGGGATCTTCCTGACCCAGGGATCGAACCAGTCTCTTACATTTCCTTCACTGGCATGCAAATCCTTTACCAATGCTTAAGAAAATGGAGAGTAAAGGATGTCAGTCAACTGAGAAAACGACAACCCTTTATATATGAAAATAAAAATAGAAGGGAAAGTTCTATTTCTTGCTCATTAAATATATTGGGAAAAGGTCCATATCCAAGGCATAGTGAACAGTATTATGTGTTTAGAAATTACCTTAATAAAAGTTCTATGTTTCAAAACCCATCTAAAGGGCGCTTAATTAGTTCTTATGTGATCTTTACAAAGAGCTACCCACAGTGTGGAAATACTGTAGTTTAACAAACTATGTTTGTGGTGTTCCCCTTATAGCATGTTGAAACAGAATTCTGCTCTTAGTCTTTCATTTGATACCAAACTCGATGGGCTTTCCAGAAATGCTACTCTTTGAGAAAAACAATATCAAGTTATCTTTCAAGTATACATGTTTTATGATACCACACTAAAGTAAGACTTTCCACGCTCCATTCAACAAAACATTTAAGGATAGTTAAGGGCATTTGATTCTGCCCATCCTAAAAAAAAAAAGACAAACAAGCAAAAATAAGTGGCTCAATAGATGTTTAAAAAAGGTACTGTTGAAATAAGGTACTACTTCATATCAGAGGAGAGCTGAATTACTCAGCTAGTGAGGCCTGTGTTTGGAGTCAAATTCTTGGTTTACAAATTTAATGTCTGAGATGCTGCAGGAGGATTAAATTTATACATCAATGACTTCAATGGTGTAATTCTCATAAAACTGTATTGGAGTTGTGCTTATTTGGGGGAGGAAAGGACTAATTTATGAAAAAATAGACAACGGAAGGGTTTTAAAGTTTTTATTGCTGCCATTTTTAAAACTTCTAGCCAGAGTTAACAGCTCATTGCCAGAATTAGCGTTAAAAATTAATAGCAGAACATCGTGGCAATCAAACTTAGATGTCAGAAATAAAATTACTGAGAAATGCTCTTTGGAATCTATCGGGTACATCGATTTTAATATCATCAAAGCCTAATACATAGCCAGAAGAACTAGCTTTCATCTGGATTAAGAGACTTTTAGTAAAGGGCAGTATTTTTGGATGAACTTTGATAAGCAACACTATATTCACCACGATGTTATATTATAGTGAAGTGTTCAAATGTTGGTCAAAATCAAACAGACAAAAATGTCCAAAAACCTAAGCATCTAATCATTCCGATCATTTCAATTCTTTTTTAATGTTTTTTTTTCCTGTTCATTAAAATATCTGTGAACGGGCAACGTCTCTGCTCTGGCTCTTTCAAAGCAAAACGGTAGCTGTCAATTTAATTTTGTTAGCTATTAAATAAAGTAAGTGGCATCATCGACTCGATGGACAGGAGTTTGAGTAAGCTCCAGGAGTTGGTGATTGTCAGGGAAGCCTGGCGTACTGCAGTCCATGGGGTCGCAAAGAGTCGGACGCGACTGAGCGACTGAACTGAACTGAAAGTAAGTGAAACGTTTTGTCACTTAATATGGGGTTTTGCCTGAAGACCAGGTTTTGTAGGTTTCGCAGCTTCCTAAACAGTTCCCAATAGCAAATTCCTGAGGATTCTTGGGGACCTTTCATTCATTGCTGGCATGAGGTAGCTGACCCAGCCCCAGAGTTGGGAAGCTACATAAAAGCCTTCGGAGATCCACGATTCTAGACAGCTAGACAGCAAATGCCAAAACTCTCCAGTCCCTTCAACCCTGAGAGCCGTCCCGTAGATCCCCAAAGCCCAAAGATCTCTCCGTAACCATCAGGGATGACTGGTGGTGCGTGGCAGGTGTGCACTTGGGGCATGTACTAAGCGGGGCGCTGGGGCCCCGAAAGTGTTCAGAGACGGAAAGCTGCCTAGGGTTACCGTGTTCAGCTTTCCGGGGGCTGGGCGGCGGAGTTGGGGAGGCCAGCCCCAGGGGCCTTGGGCTCCGGGGTGCAAGAGCGGATCGCAAAGGGTAGCGGAAGCCGGGCTGAGGCTGCGGGGCTACGGGGGCGACAGCGGCCAGCCTCCGCCGGAGAGAAAGCCGGGTGGCCCGGGGCGCCCCCCAACCGCGCCTGCCCGCTCGGAATCCCCGGCCGGGGGCTCGGCGGGGCGGCTGCAGGAGGGTGTACACGCGCTCACCTGGAGGTAGGGCCGCCCGCGGGCCACCCCGCCCACGACGATGTCGGCCGCGGCCATGGCCCCGGTGGACGAGAAGCCGAAGCCCACGTAGCCGGCGGTCCGCACCTCGAGGCGGAAGGCGAGCCGGTCGCCCCGCGGGCCCCAGCTCAGCCAGTACTTGCCCTCGGAGTCGAGCAGCGTGCGGTGCGGGAAGGGCCAGCCCGAGCCCCCCGCCGCGGCGCGGGGCAGCAGCCCCCACAGCAGGAGCAGCGGCCAGCGGCACATCCTCCGGCGCGTCCAGCCCGCGGGCACCTGGGCTCCCGCCGACTGGGGCGCAGAGGGCGCACGCGGAGCGGCGGCGCGAGCGCGCGGCCTGGCACCGCCCCGCGGCCCGCCCGCCGAGCCGCCCCCTCCCGCCCAGAAGTAAAAAAGAGGTGAATAAGTAAATGCTTGCCTCCCCATCTCAGCAATGTAGAGAGAGTGGATACACGGTAATACGTACTCAGAAGCGGTGGTTGAAGTGAGATTGACAGGTTGGTGAGAATGAGTGTGGTTGCATGGATTTTGCAAAGATGGCCACGCTAATATCTTCCCCTCCCATGTGACCTCCTCACCATGGGATATTGAGGTGGTATCTACATTTCCTCTTGAATCCAGAGGGCCTGGGACCACAGCAAAAGACACAGTCCAAGACTCCAAGGCTAAATGATAAAGGGCCATACAGTTTCTACTTGGGCCTCTTGAGATGTTCACTGTTGGGACGAAGCCGGGCAGCTGCATGGAGAGGCCACGTTCCCACCACAGTACCTGGGGAGGTCCAGCCAACAGCCAGCCTCAGTCACCAGTCAGAAAAACCAGTGAGAGAGCCTCCAGATGACTCAGTGACTCACCTTGGAGTGGACACCAAGTGAAGCAAAAAAGACCTGTCACCACCAAGCCCTGCTCAAATAGTAGCTTTGTGAGCAAAACCAACCACCATGTTTGGGGGTAGTTTATTACACAGTGATAGATAACCAAGAGAGGGGCAAGGTCCCCTCCGACACTGAACATTTCCTAACAGAATAAATGGGGCCTCAAGAGAATTGGAACCTGCCTCTCAGCCTTTCACCAGTTTTCATAATTTGGGTTGATTCTTTATTCACTTTAGCTTTTTCCCTCTTGGTCCCAGATCAAGCTATCCATGGGATATATCTCAATTGAAATTATGTGTGTATATATGGCGATGGCCCCCCACTCCTGGTGGGCTGCAGTCCATGGGGTCGCCAAGAGTCGGACACGACTGAGCGACTTCACTTTCACTTTTCCCTTTCATGCATTGGAGAAGGAAATGACAACCCACTCCAGTGTTCTTGCCTGGAGAATCCTAGGGACGGGGGAGCCTGGTGGGCTGCCATCTATGGGGTCGCACAGAGTCAGATACAACTGAAGCGACCTAGCAGCAGCAGCATATGCACAACAGGGTCTGTTATACAAACTTGAGTTGTGGCTGCTATTCACTAATCAGATTTTACTTACACACACACACACACACACACACACACACGCACATGTCTGTCTTCTCTCAAAAAACAAAGAGAAGATCTGGCAATACTTGATTTGCATTCCCACGTAACAGTAATTCACATGCGAAAACTGGGGTTTCCTCCATCCCCTCTACCCTTCTGCATTACAATACTGCCGTTTCCACTGGAGTCTTGTCACTCTTTTACATTTGCTTCCTGACCTCTGTATGGATTTGGGTTTATGACATCTGTTTCACCAGCAATTCTCTGCCTGGCTAGTTGGGATTTAGTCTTACATAGTTATCCAGGAGTTAAAATTCTATTGAAAAGAAGAGTCTTAATATCATCAGAAAAAAATAAAAGTCCAAATAATAATAAAATAAAGTATCTAAAGGTCAAGTTTTCTAATTAAATAAGAAAGAATGAAATAATATATTTGGAAAGTAGCCACAAGGGAAGGGGACTTGGACATCAGCTTAGGCTGTCATCAGACATCATACAGTTTAATGCCATTGCCCCAGAACCAATGCTTTTTGTTGTATTGTTTCATGCAAAGTTTGTTCTCTCTGAAAGTAAAATTACATGAAAATCAAAGTTTCCTAATGGAATCACATACACATTGTTTGAGAACTTTATTTACCTTTTGGTAGAGTTGCTGAAGATGCCATTCACGGTACAAAGAATCTCAAATTAGTAGGTTTTGGGAGAAGATACAGTTTCAAATGTTGGAAAATGGAATCTCTTGGAAAATGGAATCTCCCATCCTGGATGATCTAGCTGGAATTGATACATTTCTTTTTATTTTTAGTGTCTGGGGTCTTTCATTTTGTTAAAAAGGTTTTTAATAAATTTTCTTTCTACTTAACTGCTATGCATAATTTTTATTGTATATTATATGTCTTAGAATGAGTGAGCTGTGCTGCGCTGTGTGTGTGTTCAGTTGTGTCCAACACTTTGTGACCCCACAGACTGAAGCCCCAGGCTCCTCTGTCCATGAGATTCTCTAGGGAACAGTACTGGAGTGGCTTGCCATTTCCTACTCCAGGGGATCTTCCTGACCCAGGGATCGAACCAGTCTCTTACATTTCCTTCACTGGCATGCAAATCCTTTACCAATGCTTAAGAAAATGGAGAGTAAAGGATGTCAGTCAACTGAGAAAACGACAACCCTTTATATATGAAAATAAAAATAGAAGGGAAAGTTCTATTTCTTGCTCATTAAATATATTGGGAAAAGGTCCATATCCAAGGCATACTGAACAGTATTATGTGTTTAGAAATTACCTTAATAAAAGTTCTATGTTTCAAAACCCATCTAAAGGGCACTTAATTAGTTCTTATGTGATCTTTACAAAGAGCTACCCACAGTGTGGAAATACTGTAGTTTAACAAACTATGTTTGTGGTGTTCCCCTTATAGCATGTTGAAACAGAATTCTGCTCTTAGTCTTTCATTTGATACCAAACTCGATGGGCTTTCCAGAAATGCTACTCTTTGAGAAAAACAATATCAAGTTATCTTTCAAGTATACATGTTTTATGATACCACACTAAAGTAAGACTTTCCACGCTCCATTCAACAAAACATTTAAGGATAGTTAAGGGCATTTGATTCTGCCCATCCTAAAAAAAAAAAGACAAACAAGCAAAAATAAGTGGCTCAATAGATGTTTAAAAAAGGTACTGTTGAAATAAGGTACTACTTCATATCAGAGGAGAGCTGAATTACTCAGCTAGTGAGGCCTGTGTTTGGAGTCAAATTCTTGGTTTACAAATTTAATGTCTGAGATGCTGCAGGAGGATTAAATTTATACATCAATGACTTCAATGGTGTAATTCTCATAAAACTGTATTGGAGTTGTGCTTATTTGGGGGAGGAAAGGACTAATTTATGAAAAAATAGACAACGGAAGGGTTTTAAAGTTTTTATTGCTGCCATTTTTAAAACTTCTAGCCAGAGTTAACAGCTCATTGCCAGAATTAGCGTTAAAAATTAATAGCAGAACATCGTGGCAATCAAACTTAGATGTCAGAAATAAAATTACTGAGAAATGCTCTTTGGAATCTATCGGGTACATCGATTTTAATATCATCAAAGCCTAATACATAGCCAGAAGAACTAGCTTTCATCTGGATTAAGAGACTTTTAGTAAAGGGCAGTATTTTTGGATGAACTTTGATAAGCAACACTATATTCACCACGATGTTATATTATAGTGAAGTGTTCAAATGTTGGTCAAAATCAAACAGACAAAAATGTCCAAAAACCTAAGCATCTAATCATTCCGATCATTTCAATTCTTTTTTAATGTTTTTTTTTCCTGTTCATTAAAATATCTGTGAACGGGCAACGTCTCTGCTCTGGCTCTTTCAAAGCAAAACGGTAGCTGTCAATTTAATTTTGTTAGCTATTAAATAAAGTAAGTGGCATCATCGACTCGATGGACAGGAGTTTGAGTAAGCTCCAGGAGTTGGTGATTGTCAGGGAAGCCTGGCGTACTGCAGTCCATGGGGTCGCAAAGAGTCGGACGCGACTGAGCGACTGAACTGAACTGAAAGTAAGTGAAACGTTTTGTCACTTAATATGGGGTTTTGCCTGAAGACCAGGTTTTGTAGGTTTCGCAGCTTCCTAAACAGTTCCCAATAGCAAATTCCTGAGGATTCTTGGGGACCTTTCATTCATTGCTGGCATGAGGTAGCTGACCCAGCCCCAGAGTTGGGAAGCTACATAAAAGCCTTCGGAGATCCACGATTCTAGACAGCTAGACAGCAAATGCCAAAACTCTCCAGTCCCTTCAACCCTGAGAGCCGTCCCGTAGATCCCCAAAGCCCAAAGATCTCTCCGTAACCATCAGGGATGACTGGTGGTGCGTGGCAGGTGTGCACTTGGGGCATGTACTAAGCGGGGCGCTGGGGCCAGGAAAGTGTTCAGAGACGGAAAGCTGCCTAGGGTTACCGTGTTCAGCTTTCCGGGGGCTGGGCGGCGGAGTTGGGGAGGCCAGCCCCAGGGGCCTTGGGCTCCGGGGTGCAAGAGCGGATCGCAAAGGGTAGCGGAAGCCGGGCTGAGGCTGCGGGGCTACGGGGGCGACAGCGGCCAGCCTCCGCCGGAGAGAAAGCCGGGTGGCCCGGGGCGCCCCCCAACCGCGCCTGCCCGCTCGGAATCCCCGGCCGGGGGCTCGGCGGGGCGGCTGCAGGAGGGTGTACACGCGCTCACCTGGAGGTAGGGCCGCCCGCGGGCCACCCCGCCCACGACGATGTCGGCCGCGGCCATGGCCCCGGTGGACGAGAAGCCGAAGCCCACGTAGCCGGCGGTCCGCACCTCGAGGCGGAAGGCGAGCCGGTCGCCCCGCGGGCCCCAGCTCAGCCAGTACTTGCCCTCGGAGTCGAGCAGCGTGCGGTGCGGGAAGGGCCAGCCCGAGCCCCCCGCCGCGGCGCGGGGCAGCAGCCCCCACAGCAGGAGCAGCGGCCAGCGGCACATCCTCCGGCGCGTCCAGCCCGCGGGCACCTGGGCTCCCGCCGACTGGGGCGCAGAGGGCGCACGCGGAGCGGCGGCGCGAGCGCGCGGCCTGGCACCGCCCCGCGGCCCGCCCGCCGAGCCGCCCCCTCCCGCCCAGCCCCGGCGGTCCGCGGGCTGAGAGCCGCCGACTCCCTCCGCGACCCGCCCTTCCGGTCCATCCACCTGCCGCCCCGCGCCCCCGACTTGGTCCCCAAGGTCGCATTCAGTGGGGAGCGCAGTGACGGGCGCCCTGGAAGAGGCGAGGAGGAGGCAGAAGCCGAGCACCGGGGGTCGACAGGAAAGGGGCGCGGAGAGTGCTAGTGCTTGCCCGGGCAGTGTGGGCACGTCGCTTGCTGGGCAGTGTGGGCACGTCGCTTGCCCGGGCAGTGTGGGCACGGCGCTTGCTGGGCAGTGTGGGCACGGCGCTTGCTGGGCAGTGTGGGCACGTCGCTTGCTGGGCAGTGTGGGCACGGCGCGGGGGACAGCGGGTGGGGATCCCAGGGAGAAGAATCAGAGATTGCTGAGGAAGGGCAAGTTTAGCTTAGCAGAGGAGGGGAGGACCTGAGTAATCAGAGGGATCATCCTGGGTATGATGGACAGCAAGTGAGAGAAAGTCCCGTCCAGGGAAACGCTTAACATCTCGATATTCGCTGCATCGGAAACCATTATAACCAGCGATGCCCTTAACCCCACGGTTCACCTCCTCCAGCGCATTTGGTTCCTGACCCCAGGAGTCAGTGCCCTGAGGCTTGCCTCTTTATGCCTGGTTTTTGTTTGATTTGGTTTGGTTATGAGAAATTCTGCCAAAATACTCAGCCGCCAGCAGAGTAGGTCAATTGAAGCATCATTTGGGAGTTAAATTTTAATTTGAAGTCTTCCTAACTGTTTCAAGTTCTGGCCATAGTCGTGTTTGTCAGAAAGTGTTTTTGTCTCTACTTTTACCCACATCACTCTTGTCTTCAGAATGCTAATTACTCAGTGTAACTGCAAATTACCTTCTTTATTCATTCATTTATTTATATTCTGCCATGTTTCAGAAAACGTTCTAAGGTGGCTCATAAGATACATATAATACAGAATATAAAAATAAGAGCGGATATCAGATGAAAACAGCACGGGAAGGAAGAATATACAAACGGTGCTATTTGCTCTGCATTTGGAAGCTCCACACAAGCTGCCTACTTTCTCTCTCAGAGTCATGTTTCAGCCTGTTTTTTCTTGCTCTTGTTTTCTCTTCCCGTTCCTTTTCCCATGACTTTCCCAGAGTTACCAGCATGCATCAGAACTGTGCTCTCCCAACGACTCAGGCATATTTGACTAATTCCAGAAGGCAAACTTCCAGTGGATCTGCTTACCAGGGAGTTCAGGGAATTGCTTGAGAAGGGACTCATCTCAAGGAGAGAGGGGACAGAAATCTATAGGTTTAGCCAATGACAATAGACCAGAGAAGAGAGGTGCTGAAACCTTGGGACAAGGCAAGAAATAAAAGAGCCTGTGAAGATTTAAAGGAACCAACCCATTGAGAGTAGCCGCAGTAGCTCCCTGGGCAGACATCAGCGGCAGCAGCATCAACTTCAGCAAACTAAGAATTTCATCCTTAGAGCTGAGATTTTGCAAGTACAGGGGTGTGGTTACTGCTATGGCTCTAGCCAGGAAGAGAGGAGGGATACGGAGAGAGGAACAAAATGGTGGACACAGAGACCAAGAAGAGTCGATCCTGGGGCTACACGAAACAGGGATTTCAATGGAGTTACGTCACTCCAGAAGGATCAAACGCCAACTTCCGCTTTGGTGACCCTACCTTTTCTTCCTAGCATAGAGGAGCCTGGAACATGTGGTTACATCCACTTCATTGGTGGGGGGAGGGGTGTTATATAAATTCCAAATTCACGTCTAGAGTCTGATCCCTGTTTATTGTTCTGGCTTTACCTTCCATCAGTCACTCTCCTATCACTCACCCATCTCCCACTAGAAGGATACATAAAAATTGCCTCTAGAATCCTAAAAGAGAGCCCCGCTCTCTCCTATCACTCTGCCTTTTCAGATTGCTCACTCTGCCACACTTGCCTTTTCTTCCCTCCATTCTTTGAAATATTTTCTAATCCTCCTTCCCACATTTCCATCAGATTGTATTGACCCTTACACAGTGGGACTGATGTCCATGGAATGTTCTCTTCAGACCTCACTCCTAACATTTCAGTGTCTGTCTATAAACAGTTTCCTTCAGGAGCCTTTTAGATCAGAAACAGATCTGGTTCCTTATTCTAACCCATTGTCTAGAATATGGAACACCATGCAATAGGTGCTTAATAAAGACTTGTAGGAAGAATAAATAGATGCATTTCAGATCCTCCTGGAAGCATCCTCTTAACAAAGATGGGCTGTGGAGGGAAAGCTTGGCTCCCTAAATGTGATCAAATGCTCTGCTCTGCCCTGGTATTAAGGCAAAAATAGAAAAGATGACCACACACAAATACACAAAAGAGAGTCTCAAATGGTTTTATTCTTTCATCAAGTAAGATTGTTGAACGTGAAGTTATTGCCTGTTGCTTGTCTGCAACTGGTATTGCATCTGAAGCACCCCGAGTGCTCAAGAACTATTAAAACTATTAGAATCATCTTGAGATTAGATCAACAGAACATTATTAGCATAATTCAACTTCAAGAGATCCATTCTGCCTTGGCTTGAATTACCCCAGTAAATGAAAACAAAAGAGACAATTTTATCTAAGTGTGCTTTATACACTGAGTGGGTTCCCTGGATCAAAATCATCTCCCCATTCAATTTCATAAACTCTCAGTTTCCCAATTGGAAATTAATTACTGTACAACTGCTTGTTTTAAATCCTTAAAGAAAGCAGGAAGAAAGCACTGGTCCACAAAAAACTCGGGATATATGGCCAAGAAGAGAATAAAATCAGTAGCAAGGGGCTTCAAACTTATTTATTCACTATTGTTTTTGTAAAAATAACACTTCTTTCTTATTTAAAGCTAACAGTTAAGAAATGCAGGAAAATATGAGTAATAAAGTAAATTTAAAAATATCACCTGAAATTCCACCATCCAAAAATAACCTTTGTATGCATTCCAAGAACATTCCAGAACCTAGAGCCATTAAAACCTTGAAGGAAGAGCCTGTTGAATAGGAATTTGCAAAGAAACAGGTGAATTAATTTTGAAAAACTCCACTTGAAATAAAGAATGACTCTAAGCATGCCAGTTCCAGTCACATTTTTTTTAGGTTTCTTTTCTACACATATATCTAAATAAGAAACAGAAAAGAGATAAAACTGGAAATTCAGTGAGGTCTGACTTTAGTTCAGTACATTCAACCAAATTACTCATTCTTAAAAATGAGTCATTTTCTCACAGTGTTCAATCAGGAATTTTAAATGTGATGTTTATTTTGAATCCTCACCCATTCTGATACACAGCATGCCATCAGCCAATGTGACTGAATGCATGCTGGGCTTCCTTACCTTGGAACCCTTGCTGCTGTGGAAGGTTTATTTATATTTCCACATTTGTCAACTGCCGGGGTTGGGTGGGGGGAGGATGGAAAAATGAAAACTCAAGAGACCCTAACAACCCAGTGCAAAGTCTTTGCTATGAACCAGGATTTTCTGAACTAGGTTATTTCATAGTTAAATCTGGGAGCATCATAATTTTCCTGTCTACTTGTGCCTAAGGTGCAACAATAAGACTAAATATTTATAAAGTTCCTGTCTTCTAGGGAGCTCAAAGAAAAATATTTATATAAGTGATCTCAGCAGTTCTCTGGCATTCAAATAGGGAAGCTGAAGCATTTTCTCATTTTTGTCTATTCACTAAGCCTCTTGTGTGGATAAGCTTGGTTAATACACAAAAGTCGGTCACTGGTTCAAGTTAACACTGTGAGTCAGTGGTAGAAAAGCCAAAAATAGAATTTGGGTTTCTTTTTCTTTTTTTTAAAACCATATACTTTCCCTAGCTCTCACCTCATATTCAACAACAAAAAAATAATTTTTAAAGCCACTACGTCATTATCACAAAACTTTCAGTTGGGCTGTTATTTTTCACACGAGCAAGATGGCATGATCTGCTCCATATTATATTCCTTATCTTAATAGTGGACGATACCAATGATGACAGTAGTATGGTTGAAGAAGGTAAGGCCATAGTGCCTTTACTTTCATTATTAAAGAACTGAAATGGGTTTCACTGAGTTCTTGAGGTTACTTTGAAAGTAAGTGCCAGTTGGGATTGAAAAATCACTTTTAGGCTCTTCCATATATGAAGATAACAACAAGCAAACTGCTTTCTCTTTGCAAAATCTGCATTTTGGTATTATCTGTAAATTGTTCTCGGAAATAAAACTGTTTCACCTAGAAAAGTAATAAAATATTCTTAGAAGAAAAAAATAATCATACTTGGGGCTTCCCTAATGGCTCAGTAGTAGAGAATCCGCCTGCCAATGCAGGAGACATGGGTTCCATTCCCTGGTCTGGGAAAATCTCACATGCCATGAAGCAACTAAGCCCATGAGCCACAACTACCAAGGCTGTGCTCTAGAACCCGGGACTCACAAGTACTGAGCCCATAGGCCGCAACTACTGAAGCCTATGAGCCATAGAGTCCAATGCTCCACAAAAGAAGCCTGCGCACCGCAGTGAAGAGTAGCCCCCCGCTCGCCGCAGCTAAAGAAAAGCCCGCACAGCAACAAAGACCCAGAGCAATCAGAAACTTAAATAAATAAATATATAAAAGTATAAAAAATCACTCATTTTTGTCACTAATGACCATCTTTTAGAATTTACCTTTATATGTAACCATGATGTGTTATCCATAACATGGTAGGAGAGAAACTGATTTATATCAGCACGTAGCCTATAGTATTATAAAGTGAAATTGTTAGTCACTCAGTTTTGCCTGCCTGATTCTCTGTGACTCCATGGACTGTATGTAGCCCATCAGGCTCCTCTGTCCATAGGATTCTCCAGGCAAGAATACTCAAGTGGGTTGCCATTGTCTTTTCCGGGAGATCTTCCCGACACAGGGATCCAACCTGTGTCTTGTGTCTCCTGCATCAGCAGGTGGATTCTTTACCACTGCACCCCCTGGAAAGGCCTTCTCTAGTCAATACTTAAATTAAAAAGGAAAAATGTGTATGCTTCTTTCCCATGCTACAAGATTTTATTTCTTTTCATTTTTAAATCTACACTCTAGTCTTAAGTCTTTGGAACTTTTCACATTTAAAGATCCAAATTAGAAGTTTAAGAAATTAAAGATTAATACACTTAGAAATTAAAGATTAATTAGCTTTGCTGCTACTGCTGTTAAGTCAATTCAGTCGTGTCCAACTCTGTATGACCCCATAGACGGCAGCCCACCAGGCTCCCCCATCCCTAGGATTCTCCAGGAAAGAACACTGGAGTGGGTTGCCATTTCCTTCTCCAATCCATGAAAGTGAAAAGTGAAAGGGAAGTCGCTCAGTCATGTCCGACTCTTTGCGACCCCATGGACTGCAGCCTACCAGGCTCCTCTGTCCATGGGATTTTTCAGGCAAGAGTACTGGAGTGGGGTGCCATCGCCTTCTCCGTAACTTAGCTTTACATAAACATAAACACAATTCGGTCTTCCAAAATCTTTTTTTTTTTTCTTTAGGTAATTAAGCAAAAGATTGTAAATTTTAAAACAATTAACAAATTTTAAAATAATCAAGTTGACTGTCACTGCTATACTTGACCAAATAATTGCTGCCACCTCACTTAGCAGAATTTGCCCAAACAGAGTCTATCAAAACCCCAGGCCATTACAAAATTAGCTTTAGGAGTAAAACCATTAATAATAATGAGAACACAGGAGCAGAAGGAACTCTAAACTTTAGGGGAATTTCAGTGTATTCACAATGATCTCTTCATCTCTTCTCTTTGCCTTCCAATGAGTTTATGGAAGTTAATATTTCATAAAACTAATTCCAACAGTGATCTTGAGACACCAAAAGAATAAAGAGTAACTGTTAAGGTGAGGATATGGACAGAGCCAGGTGTTGTTAGCCTTTGCAGTAAAATCATAGTAATGATAATGATTGCCACAATAGTAACAATACATTTATTAAGTGCTGCAGGAATGTTACATGAATTGTCACATTTAATCGTTACAGTAACATTGCTGTTTCCTCCCTATTTGGAGGAAAGGGAGGGTGAAAAATACTTTCCAATTTATATAAAAGCACAGACAACAGGATCTCCTCTCAACTGTAAAGGAAGAAATTTCTTACAATACTAAATATTTATTAACTACCACAAACTACTACATGTCTTACACGCATGCTAAGTCACTTCAGTCATGTCCGACTCAGCAATCAGGGACGGAACCTGTGACCCCTGCATTGGCAGGTGGATTCTTATCCACTGTGCCACCAGGGCCACTAAATCCCTTCCTTTTTAACAGTGATTCAATTCAGTCTTGAAGAAATTCCTGTATCAATATATAAAAGGAAGTCATAAATACTCCCAAGTAAAGAACATTAATTTAAGTTATTTGATTCTCTGTGAACAAGAGCAAACGCCATGTGATAAAATGTTTATTATTTGAGGGGGTAAAGTTGGGCAAACTGATAAACTATATGGTACCCATTTCTTAAGGCATAGTTATTGTCAGTTCTGAATTAAGAATTGGCAAATCTTAATTAATTCTTAATCTAGCAAAGTAAATGATTCCTTTTATATGAAAGAATTACCTGAAAAGTATTTGTCAAAGGTAGTATGAATTCTGTATGTTTCTTTGATGGCTGAGAATGCAAGAAGAGAGATTAGACAAAGCAACAGATTGAATCCCACTGAATGAGTCAGAAGAGTGAGCAATGTGTAAAAATGAAAAGGACAAGGGTGTGACTTCCCTGAAGGTTCAGTGGTTAAGACTCCATGCTTCCAATGCAGGGGGCGTAGGTTCAGTCCCTGGTCAGGGAACTAAGATCCTACATGTCACATGAGATGCAGCCAAAAAAAAAGGACAAGGGTGACAAGGGGAATATCAAAGTCCTGCCAATATAATTCCATGCCCTCAGTCCACATTATCACCACCTCTGGTTAGTCACCAATTTTAAGGTAACTCTCCATCCATGATAGCCATTGCTCTGACTTGGCTAGTTGGTGGTATGTCACAATAGAGCTTCTAAATCAGGAAAGCAGGAGCTTGGGATGTTCCAACAGGTGATCCAAGACAGCTCTGCCCAGTTAACACAAATCTTAATGAGAGAGAAGATGAGTTGGTGCAGACATGACTGTAGCAGTAGATCTTATCTAAACATCCAGCCTGAAAAGGAAAGTTAAGATTAAAATAAAGTTCAAGATATATATAAGATGTGAATATCCAATTTGTGAGGAGTCCTCTATGAAGTTTTGGTTAGAAGAAAGATTTCCATTGATAGAAAAAATGGTAGGTTGAGGAGCACCAGAACTCTAAAGTCAGAAAGCTTAACAAAATTGTGATTTTTATAGAAGGAACATTTTATTATAAAATCAAGAAATTCTGTTTGAGTCAGATCTAGTGAGGTAGATGAACCTTGAGCCTGATATACAGAGTGAAGTAAATCAGAAAGAGAAAAACAAATGTCATGTTTCAATGCATATGTATGGAGTCTAGAAAAATGGTACTGATGAACCTATTTGCAGGGCAGGAAAGAAAGTGCAGACAGGGAACAGATTTGGACACAGATTTGCGGAAAGAAAAGGTAGGACAAATTGAGAGAGTAGCATTGAAACATATCATTACCATATGTAAAATATTAGTAGAGAGCTAACAGGAAGGTGCTGTGTAGAATGGGGAGCTCAACATGGTACTCTGTGACAACCTAGAGGGGTGGGGAGAGGTTCAAGAGGGAGGGGGCATATGTATACTTAGGGCTGATTCACATTGTTGTATGGTAGAAGCCAACACAATATTGTAAAGCAATTATTCTCCAATTAAAAATAAAATTTAAAAATAATAACAAAATAAAAATTGTTCACCAAAAAAATTAAGAAAGTCTACTCAAATATTTGTTGTTCAGCTGCTAAGCTGTATCTGACTCTTTGAGACCCCATGAATTGCAGCACCCCAGGCTTCCCTGTCCACTCTCTCCCAGAGTTTGCTCAAACTCATGTCCATTGGGTCAGTGATGGCACCCAACCATTGCTTTCTCTGTAACCCACTACTTCTCCTGCCCTCAATCTTTCCCAATATCAGGGTCTTTTTCAATGAGTCAGCTCTTCTTATCATGTAGTCAAAGTATTGATTGGAGCTTCAACATCAGTCTTTCCAGTGAATATTCAGTGTGGATTTCCTTTAGGATTGACTGATTTGATATCCTTGATGTCCAAGGGACTCTCAAGAATCTTCTCCAGCACCACAATTTGAAAGCATCAATTCTTCAGTGCTCAGCCTTCTTTATAATCTGACCCTGACATCTATACTTGATTATTGGAAAAATTATAGCTTTGACTAGATGAGTCTTTGTTGGCAAAGTAATGTCTCTGCTTTGTAATATGCTGTCTGGGTTTGTCATAGCTTTTCTTCCAAGGAGCAAGCATCTTTTAATTTCATGGCTGCAGTTAACATCCACAGTGATTTTAGAGCCCAGGAAAATAAAATCTGCCACTGTTTCCAATTTTTCCCCATCTATTTGCCATGAAGTGATGAGACTGGATGCTAAGTTTTAAGCCAGATTTTTCGCTCTCCCCTTTCACCTTCATCAAAATGCTCTTTAGTTCCTCTTCACTTTCTGCCACAAGGGTGGTGTCATCTACATATCTGAGATTGCTGATATTTCTCCTGGCAATCTTGATTCCAGCTTGTGATTCATCTTGCCTGGAATTTCACATGATGTTCTCTGCACAGAAGTTAAATAAGCACGGTGAAAATATACAGGCTTAAAGTACTCCGATGTCAATTTTGAATCAGTCTGTTGTTCCATTTTCAGTTCTATATGTTGCTTCTTGATGTGCATATAGGGGAAGGGAAGGTGGTCTGGTATTCCCAACTCTAAGAACTTTGTACAGTTTGCTGTGATCCACACAGTCAAAGGCTTCCAAGTAGCCAATGAAGCAGAAGTAGATGTTTTTCTAAAATGTCCTTGCTTTCTCCCTGATTTAAAGAATGTTGGCAACTTGATCTCTGATTCCTCTGCATTTTCTGAATCTAGCTTGTACATCTGGAAGTTTTCAGTTCACATACTGTTGAAGTCTAACTTGAAGAAATTTGAGTATTACCTTGCTAGCATGTGAAATGAGCACAATTGTATAGTAGTTTCAACATTCTTTGGCATTGCCTTCCTTTGGAATTGGAATGAAAACTGACATTTTCCAGTATTCAAATATTTAATAGAAAGAAATGTTCACAGTATACATTCTCTAATGGAAAATTTTTTTTTTTTTAGTCAATCTTTTGTGAATAGTCACCAGAATTTATAAGCTTCTGGATTTTTACCAATGATTAAAAATTATCAGGTCTTCCCTGGTGGCTCAGTGGTAAAGAATTCCCTTGCCGTTGCAGGAGACATGAGTCCAACCCCTGATTCAGAAAGATCCCACGTGCCACGGAGTGATAAATTTGTACACCACAACTATTGAGTGCAACTATTGTGCTCTAGAACCCAGGAGCTGCAACTACCGAACTCATGTGCTGCTACTGAAGCTCCCGCACCCTGGAGTCCATGCTCCGCAACAAGAGAAGTTGCTGCAATGAGAAACCCTCACACGGCGACTGGAGAGTAGACCCTGAAGCAACAAAGACCCAGCAGAGCCAAAATAAACAAACCAAACCATAAAAATTATCAGAACAGTGGATGTTCATGAGAAGATGAAAAGATTTTCACATGTATAGTAGAGCAAAACCTTCCCAAGAAATCATCATGATTACACAGCTCTATAAACAAATATTTTCTCAATGCCTTAAGGGATTAATCCCTTTATTTTTTATTTGAAATTTGTGAAATTTTCATTTAAACTGCATTCCAGGATGCTGTTTTATTCATTTATTCATTATACTTTTGAGAACTGATTGTGTGCTTGTACTTCTAGATGCTGGAGATACTGCTGAACAAAACTCATTAAAAAAAATTCTATCCCCTCATGGAGCTTGCATTTTAGTGATTAGATCAGGAAGCATTAGAAGAAGAATCAAATTATAGGTAGTCAAAAACCAGACAAGTTTTTGAGGTGGATAAAAGACACATTTTTCTTTACTATAAAACAATTTGTGAAATATTGTCACTTTCATATTTTGAGTTCCATCAAAAGGAAAAACAAAATAAGGACCTCCACTGTCCTGAATAAACTGTGCTGAAATGTTTTGCTCCATGTGGTAAGAATTATCAGAACATGAAGAGCAACTAAAAGCCAAAATTTGGGGTAAGAGTATTTACATAAGAGAGAACTGCATCAAGAGACTCTTAGTGGAGCCAAGACACAAAGTAAACCACCATAAAGAAATAATGTATCTAAAGAAACAAATGGAGATGTGCCATTCTGAGCAGGATTAGAGGAGAGTGGGAATGAAATGCCAGTGCATTTCTTAATGTGATTACCCCAAAGTAGAGCTGTTTAAACTTATCAAATTAACTTACTAGGAAGCAAATTCAATCAACCAAATGAATGTTTAGGTATGACATTTTTAATCATTAACTGTGTAAATATTGTTATCTCCTCTGGTCTTATATTTACTCAAATTACTTAACAATCACTCTTTGGGTCCCCGTTTCACCTCACTTCCAAAGTCTTATTTCCTCTATGTCCTGACACCACCCTCTAGACTACTGCCTTGGCAACACACATGCACACCCACAAAGAAACTTGATTAAATACATCTCTAATTTCATCATGTATTTCATACCACATTTTTTTAACTTAAAAATTTTTTTTCATTCGAGGATAATGGCTTTACAATGTTGTGTTGGTTTCTGCCATCAGTTCAGTTCAGTTCAGTCGCTCAGTTGTGTCCGACTCTTTGTGACCCCATGAATTGCAGCACGCCAGGCCTCCCTGTCCATCACTAACTCCTGGAGTTCACTTAGATTCACGGCCATTGAGTCCGTGATGCCATCCAGCCATCTCGTCCTCGGTCGTCCCCTTCTCCTCCTGCCCCCAATCCCTCCCAGCATCAGAGTCTTTTCCAGTGAGTCAACTCTTCGCATGAGGTGGCCAAAGTACTGGAGTTTCAGCTTTAGCATCATTCCTTCCAAAGAAATCCCAGGGTTGATTTCCTTCAGAATGGACTGGTTGGATCTCCTTGGAGTCCAAGGGACTCTCAAGAGTCTTCTCTAACACCATACAACAGCACAAATCAGTCATAACTATATACATATATAGCCTCCCTCTTGAGCCTCCTTCCCACACCCCATGCTACCTTCTAGGTCATCACAGAGCACCAGGCCAGGCTCCCTGTGTTAGGTAATAGCTTCCCACTGGCTATGTACTTTATACATGGTAGAGTATATATGTCAATGCTACTTTCTAAATTAGCCCCACCCTCTCCTTCTCCCGCTGTGCCCACAAGTCTGTTCTCTGTGTCTGCATCTCCATTCCTTCCCTGTGGAAGGAATGGTTCATCAGTACCATTTTTCCAGATGCCATATATATGCATTAACATGTGATATTTTTATCCACATGTTTAAGAACATCTATATGTAAGGGAATAGCTTTATTTGCCCAGAAAACATACTTCTTTCTAATATCAGACGCTAAGTTGTGTCCAGTTCTTTGCGACCCCATGGACAGCTTCACTGTCCTTTACCATCCCCTGGAGTTTGCTCAAATTCATGTCTGTTGAGCCAGTGATGCCATCCAACCATCTCATCCTGTCCCCTCTTTTCCTCCTGCCCTCAAACTTTCCCAGCTGAGGGTCTTTTCCAATGAGTAGGCTCTTTGCATCAGGTGGCCAAAAGATTAGCACTTCAGCATCAGCATCAGTTCTTCCTAATATCTACCTTATCCATTTCTGCAAAATTTAAAACTCAGTTGCTGAGTCTACATTTGAAAACAAAATACAATTTTTAGGACCACAGTAGAAATTGAAATCTTTCTTTTGAAGCCCATATTTTCCTTAGCCAATTATTGAGAATCTTCTGAATATCCTGAAAAATATGATGAAATAATCTCTTTACTCCCTCACAATCATAGTCTATCAAATTGAAATGCCTGATTTAAATAGGTTCAGGTTCAGATTGTAATGCACTGTTTTGGTGTTTTCAAGTACAGCTGCACTTGGCTTTGCAGCATAGAGAAGATTACACTGGAAGCATTTTCAAATGGCATATACTTTTAATGTATGGTATTGAATTAAATAAACCCAGCTTGTGATGATAGTGATGAAAGTAATCATAGTCACTTATGATTCTGTTTCTCTCCATTCCGCCTTCTTCTCCCCACCTTTTGTCTCCCTCCTTCCCTCTCCCTTCCTTGTTTAATTTCTACAAGCAGAACACACCTAAAGGTTACAAGATATTAGTTCAATATTTTAGAAAAAGAAGAGCATGGACTTTGGAGCAGAGGACCACCCAGAGCTGAATTTCAACCTTGCCACTTGCCAGCTGTGCAGCTTTCAGGAACTTAGTTAACTTCTCGGTGCCTCATTTTTTATTCCTTATAAATTGTAGATAAAATTAATAGTTATCTCATAGGATTGTTAGGATCAAATGAACTCATAAATTCCTTAAAACCTGGCACTAGGAGGTACTTTTTAAGCACATGTTAAGTAAATAGGCCTGAAAACAAAACTGTTCTTCACTTAGAAATTATTTCTCTAGAACAAAACTGTGGAAAGTTAGTCAAGCCACCCAGTTTTTTTTACCCTCCACATTGCACCAACCTTGCCCAACAAATACATTCTATTTCAAGAAACTGAAATTGATTCCTTCTTGTCTTCAAACATTCCAGAAGTTAGTGTTTCCATTCCATTGATCGTTAACGTAAGGCAGGGTTCCTTCTGAAATTAGATGACATTGGGGCAGCAGAGGGGAAAGAGAGAAAAGTATAGCAAAAGTGACTAAAAGTGAAAGACCGGAAAGTAGAAGAAAACCTTTCAAAATCTATAATTAAAAGCATGCACAGAGTCCTGTTGACCTCGGCTGACTCCAATAACAAGGTTACAGGAGAAGTGGTCTAGCCTTAACAGTAAATACAGAGGTGAACAGCTCCAGGGAAATCACATCAAAGGCAAAAGGAAAGAGCTGGTACGAAGGGGCCCCACCCTACCACCCGAGATGGGCTGGGTTTGACATCATTTTCCAGCAGACTAACCAAACAAGCAGTTTTGACCCTAAGTACAAATCTTCACCAACCCTGGTATACGAGCCTGTAAGTGATGTTACAGGCAGTTCCTCTTGAAGATCAAGGAGCACACAGAAATCAGAGGCAGATCTTTCATTCCCTTATCTTTTGAGTGGTGACTTCTTGGGACCCTTGCGTTTGACTGGGATGAATAAAGACCCTCTCAGACTTGCAGACTCCCCCTGAGGCTTTTGACATCACTTGCCAAGCACTTGCTTTCCATGAGTAGCGTCATGTTGCCCTCTGACCTAGTTCTGAAAGTGTTCTGAGACAGCTATTCATTTGTAGGAAAGTTAAAATACCAATCTGGGGACCTAGGAAATCATTTTGAGCTAGTCATTAATTCTGACAATTTTAAATATGGATTTTGGGATTCTTTTTTATTGCTCTTTAATTTCCAGTTTACTAAATCGCTATTCAAATCCATAGTGAAAAAAACCCCAGCCAAACAAGCAAAAATAAATATAAAACAAAAAAAGACCAGGAGGAGTAAAGTATGTAGCAAGAAACAAGCCAGAAGTACTTCTTAAAATTTACGTTTATCAAAAAAGGAATTGCAATTTCCTTTGAGGTCAATAGAAATGTAATTTCTCTGTGTGGCAGAGAAAGTTGGCTCCATAGGGTTATGTTAACAGTATGGCACCTGATCTTCTTGCCATAAATCTCCTTACCTATAATCAATCACCAGCTTTGTTCTGAATGTACCAGTTTCAGAGCACAAAATCTTTCTAATTAATTAATTTGAATTATGAAAACTTCTTGGCACAAAAAGATGTAAAGAATATATAACACACTTCTAAGTAAAGATGGTTAACCACACATTTGATTTCCTCCTGGATTAACATGGTTTTTCAAAGTCGTACACCAACAAAGAAAAAGAGACTGTTAGGGCAGGAAAGAGCAGCAAAGTTTTGGAAATCATAAAGTATATGGGTCAATGGTGACCAACTTAGCAAATCTGAGAAAACAAAACCCTAACCTTGCAACAGAGAAAGTGCAGGAGCAAAGTGACTTCAAGCCCAGCATCTTCAAATGACCATGCACTGTGAATTCCAGATAACCCTGCAAGTGAAGGTGATGGGAAGCAGAGGGCAGTGAAAAAAGAAGACTTTGAGAATTTAGGAAGTATTTAGGTCCTTCACATAGGCAACCAAATCCCCTCTGGTCTCCTTATCTGGGTTAATGACCCTCATCTGTGCACGTGTGCTCAGTTGCTCAGCTGCCCGACTCTCTGTAAGCCTGTGGACTGTAGTCTGGCAGGCTCCTCTGTCCATGGGATTTTCAGGCAAGAATATTAAAGTGGGTCTTCTCCAGGGGATCTTTCCGACCCAGGAATCAAACCCGTGTCTCCTGCATTGGCAGGTGGCTTCTTTACCCACTGAGCCAGCAGGAAGCCTTTTCCAGTCCCAAATTGAAGGTTTATTCTCCAAAAAGGGTAACAGAGCAATTCGAATTGAGGAAGGAGGAGAGGGGACTAGGCAGCACTGAGGCAAGAGTCCTGGAAGGGAAGAGGGGAAACTCATATGAAGTGCAGAATGTCATATTACAGTTTTGTTTCCATCGGCTTCTGAGAGCTGACAGAACCCTGAGAGCTGACAGACTCACCAGACTAGAAGACCATTCACTGAAGAATCTGTTCAGCCTAAAGATTTTAATTTTGGGTGCCTCCCAATAAAACTGCTAAGTCAAGTCACACCAGAGTATACATGTCCCACTAGACCCTAGAACTTCCTGTTCAACCCTCCAACTTTCAGTATGAGTGAACTGTAAAAAATAACAAGGTATCTGAGGAAATGCTCTACTGTTTTAAAATGAAAGTTGGGATGGGGGAGGGGAAGAATACAAATCATCAAAAAAAATGCAACTTGAGGAAATGGAGGGGGTGGAGGCAGGGGATGTGGAGAGGAATGGTTCAGGAGTGCCTGTAACTGGAAGTAGTTCGGAAAGGTTTTCTTGGGAAAGGGAGCCTTGAGCTAAGATCTAAAGGTTGAGTAGGAACTGACTGAACAGGAAAAGAAGAAAAAATTAAAATTACATATAATCTCTTCCAGGCAAAAGAGCAGCATGTGAAAAGGCCCTGTGGTAGGGAGGAACTGATACATTCAGGAAACTGGAAGGAGCACAGAGAGGAGAATGGTATAAGGTAAGGCTGAATAGTCAGAACTTGCAGGGCACTGGAGGTCATGTCACGTTGTACCTCCAACCTAATAGCCCTGGAGAGTCACTGAAGGTTTTTAACAAAGTGGTAGAGAGAGAACAGAATCACATTGTGAAAAGTTGTCTGAAACCAAACAGAAAGTTATGGTCCAGCTGAAAGATGGTGGAAATTTGGACTAGGGTGGTAGCAATAGAGAAAGAGACAGTAGTAAATAAATTTGAAAGTTATTTACAAAGGAAAACTGACAGGACCTCCAAAAGATTATATATGGGATGATGTGAAAAAGTTACCTCCACTGAATCCCAGATTTTATCTGGAGTTTGAAGAAGGGAGCAACACTGGCAAGAACTGGGAGGAAAGAGAAGCAGGTAAGGAGGTACACTTTGGAGCCAAATGGGTGGGTCTGTATTTCTGAAGAGTATCATTTGAGTTGATTTATGGCAGGAGACAACAGGAGAGGAGAGCTCTCCTATCCCCTCACCCCCTCCCCATTTTATAGGCAAAATGCTAGACCAGCGGTCAGGAAACTCTGCGTTCGTTTTTTACTTTGCCACTGGTTAGTCATGTGATCTTAGGCAACTTACTCCACCTCTCCAGATTTCGGTTCCCTAAAAAGTTCTCAACCTTTCCTCCCATATCAGAATCTCTGGAAATGCTTATTAAAATGCACATTTATAGACACTGTTCTCTGTTGGACTATGAGCAAGCACAGAATAAAAGAGTACCCTAAGGTCTTACAGGTAGTAAGAGCCCGAATGAAAGCTAACATCAGGTCTGACTCACTCTTTTTTTTTTTTTTTTGACTCAATCTTAAACTAAGAGATGTGTAATGAAAGAGAGAGGGAAGAAGGTCCCAAACAACAGTTTCACCAGTGAGAGGGCATAATGTAATAGGGCCAGGTTTGGGGGAAAGCTGTAACTATCCTTCCATCCCCTGGTGGGACAATGCTGCAGTTAAGTTTCATTATTGGATCATTTCCTCTATTGACCCAGGGCAGGTACCACCACATTCTCAACTGGAGACACACGTAAGACTATGACACTACAAAATAATCCTTTAAAAAAGTCTAAAATTTCCCTTTGAAACTCACTGGAAGAACCAAATCTACCTCAACTCTACCCTGAAGCTAATTTTCAACCCAGATACCAACAATAATTTTTAAAGAATTTCAGAATATTGATGCTACAAAAACCATGACAAACATATAATTGAACTTCTGAAAAAAAAGGTTGACAGAGGATGCTGTCATATGACTTATGAGATACTCTCAAGAGAGTCATGTGAGATTAAAGCAGATTCTTCAAAAGCATCAAACTCCCAGAAAGAAATTATTTCATTAGAGCTGATTTTCTTAAAGTATCCATGGAGGACTTCTCTGGTGACCCAGTGGTTAAGAATCTGCCTGCCAGTGCAGAGGACCCGGGTTCAATTCCTGGTCCAGGAAGACCCCATACGCGGTGGAGCAACTAAGTCCGTGTGCCACATCTACTGAGTCTGAGCTCTAGAGCCCATGAGCGGCAACTCCTGAAGCCCACATCTGTAGAGCCCGTGCTCTGCCACAAAAAAAGCTACCTTTCTGAGAAGCCTCAGCTTCGCAACAAAGAGTAGCTCCCACTTGCCTCTACTAGAGAACGTCACCGCAGCAACGAAGACTCAGTGTAGCCAAAAACAAATAAATAAAATTGCAAAATATATATATATATATCCATGTAAATTATCCACATAAATAATTTCTAAGGTAGATCTGAGTTTCTCCAAAATCCTCTTAGAGATTTTGAAGGTCTTCATTGCTTCCTAATGGCTTCCAGTGGGCTTATTGTGCTTTTCCAACTAGTCTGGAATAAAACCTAGTGCTTTCTTTTGCATTTCCTTCAGTGCCTAGTACATGCTAAATATTTAGCATTATGCCATTGTACCATATTCTGTGTACCATAGTTAATAAATGGCACAGCTGAAATTCCCATCAAGGGCTATTTGACCCCCTACTTCCATAAGCCTATCCCCAATAGTATGTTTTACACTTAACAATTGATTCATCTCTTCCCTTCCTGTTTCTTTCTCTTTCTTCCAAATGTATCTCATCCTCTCTTAATCACCAGCATAGTTACAAGAGCTATAATCTAAAAAGAAAACTATGAATTTGCTATCAGTGGATAAAACTGCCAAGTGCTAAATCTTTTTTAGACACTCATAAGCACACAGTAGTTTGTATAGCAATTCCATTGCTAGAAATATAGCCAAAGGATATACTCACACAAATATGCACAAAAACCAAAACCATAGTGTAATGTTCACTACAGCATTATTTATACAGAAAAGACTGAAAATGACTTAAACATCCTTCAGAAAGAGACTGATTAAATAAACAAAGTTAGTTTTTATGGAGTATTATGTAACTTTTAAAAAAGAGTAAGGTAGATGTGTGTCTGCGAATATGGAAAAGATCTTCAAGAAATATTAAAACAAAAGAAACAGAGCATTATATGTACTATTACCTCAACTTTGATTAAACCAAATCAAAGATGTACACATATAACACAGTGCTGTTTTTGAAGTTCTTCCCAGTGTATGCATGTTCCCTCATTGGCAAACATTTTTCTCCCTGAACTCTGCACTGAGGCGTTTAGACTAAGGCATAGCACTGGAATTAGGACAGAGGAGGACAGCGCCATGGGAGGTGTCCCCAGCAGACAGGAAAGAGGCATAAAATAAAAGCCCAACCTTCAGGCTCAGTGGGCTGTGGGAAGAAGAGAGTCATAGAGGAGAGGCAGAGGGTTACACATGTGTTATGGAAATCCTGCCTCCCAAGCCAAAATCCCATATGGTGGGATGGTGGGAATCACTTCTGGTGATAGAAAATGAAATACTCCTCTTTCCACTCCATACTTCATTTTTGTACAAAAAAATTAAAGTAATACTTGGCTAGAAACCAATAATTTCTCCAATTTTATCAACCATTGACAAGGTCTCTAGTTCCACATCCAAATAAAAAAGGATTCAAACCCCTTAAGAGTTTAAATCCCATGGAAACAGTGGTATCAGATTAACTTTTACATTGTACACATCAGAAACAATTCCCTAAATAAGAGGATTATAGTTATAAAATATTTGCCTGATTCATTCATTCAATAAGAGTTGATCATATACTAAGTTCTTTTACAGGGACTGGGATACAGTGATTAATAAAAGTCCCCACCTTCCAGAAGCTTCTATCCTAGTGGGAGAGATGGTCAACAAACATGAATCAAATTGATAAATTATATTAGCTAGTGCTAAGTGCTAAATTTGTAATTTTTTTAACTTGATAAAAATAAATTAGGCATTAACCATCAACCCATGAAAAGACATGAAGGAGCCTTAAGTGCATATTACTAAGTGAAAGGAGACCACCTAAAAAGGCCACATACTATATGAATCCAATAACATGACATTCTGGAAAAAACAAACCTGTGTTAACAGTAAAAAGGATCAGTGGTTGCCAGGGGCTGCAGGAAGAAAGGGATGAACAAGTGGAATACGGAAGATTTTTAGGGCAATGAAACTAGTCTGTATACTGTAATGGCAAGTACATGTCATACATCTCAAAAACAATAGAATACATAATACCAAGAGTGAACCCTAATGTAAACTATGGATTTGGGGTGATAATAATGTGTCTCTGTAGGTTCACTGATTATAAAAAATTTATCACACTGGTGCAGGATGCTAATAGGAGAGGTTGTGTGGTGGGAGGGTAGGGATTATGGGAAAGGTCTGTAACTTTCACAGATTTTGCTGTGACCCTACAACTGCTCTGAAAACTGAAGTCTATTTTTTTTTTTAAGTTTAAAAAATTACCAGGTAGGGTGAAACAGTGTAAAGGGGTGGGGATTATTTTGAACTGATTTTTCATTGGACTTTTAGCATATAATTTCTATTTTAAAATGTTTTCAGAAAGTAAAAGCACTCCACTTCCACAAAATTAAAGTTCTTTGTCTTTTAATGTTTTTTTAACAACACCAAATATAGAAGGAATGTGAGCAAAGGAGTCTTGTAGAAGATTAACAAATAGTACAAATTATAGGAGTGTAAGGAAAGGCAGGTATAATGGTTAATTTTGTGTCAACTTGACTGGGCCACAGGGTGCCCAGATATTTGGTTAAACATTATTTTGGGTGTGTCTGTGAAAGTTTTTCTGAATAAGACTAACATTTGAATTGGTAGACTTAATGAAGCAGATTCTCCTCCCCAGTGTAGCAAGCCTCATCCAATGCATGGAAGGCCTGAATACAACAAAAAGGCTGAGTAAAGCAGAATTCACTCTCTCTTCCTGTCTGAATGCTTTAGCTGGAACACTGGTCTTCTCCTGCCCTCAGATTAGAATGTAGAACCTTTTTTAAAAGCATGAGTTCTGGCATCTGACAGACTGAGATTTGAATCAAGCTTTGCTACCTCCTGGGCTCCCCTCATGGCTCAGTGGTAAAGAATATGCCTGTCAATGCAGGAGATGCAGGTTTGATACCTGGGTTGGGAAGATCCCCTGGAAAAGGAAATGGCAACCCACTCCAGTATTGTTGCCTCGAAAATCCCACAGACAGAGGAGGCTAGAAGGCTATAGTCCATGGGGTTGCAAAAAGTCAGACATGACTTAGCAGTTAAAACAACAATTGCTAACTCCTAGTTGTGTGATCATAAGTGAGTTAACTGACCTCTCTGAACTTTACTGTCCCAGGGATATAAATATAGGTTATTGATTTATATGAATGGACTTGTCAACACATGTTTCTTGGCCATTTCCTATGCGCCAGACACAGTGCCAAATGCCACAGTCAGATGAACAAGATAAAATCCTCTACTCTACAGAAGTGCCCACTCTAGTGGGGAGACATCCATAAACCATCATGCTATCATTCCAATACTATATAATATTTCAGACAGACATATAGAGAATGGTGGCATCTCACTTGTAGTAGAGGCTTAGGCTTCTAGTGCTCACCTATGTTCAATTCTCCTTCCTTCCAGCCCCAGGAGAGCATTACACTCTTGCCCCCTTGCAGCTAGGTAGGACTGTGTAACAGAGTTCACCAGTGGGCTGAGAATGAGAATAATGTGGTTACCTCTGGGCCAATACATTTAACTGCCAGTATATGCAGAGTACATCATGAGAAACGCTGGACTGGAAGAAACACAAGCTGGAATCAAGATTGCCAGGAGAAATATCAATAATCTCAGATATGCAAATGACACCACCCTTATGGCAGAAAGTGAAGAGTAGCTAAAAAAACCTCTTGATGAAAGTGAAAGAGGAGAGTGAAAAAGTTGGCTTAAAGCTCAACATTCAAAAAACGAAGATCATGGCATCCGGTCCCATCACTTCATGGGAAATAGATGGGGAAACAGTGGAAACAGTGTCAGACTTTATTTTTGGGGGCTCCAAAATCACTGCAGATGGTGACTGCAGCCATGAAATTAAAAGACGCTTACTCCTTGGAAGAAAAGTTATGACCAACCTGGATAGTATATTCAAAAGCAGAGACATTACTTTGCCGACTAAGGTCCACCTAGTCAAGGCTATGGTTTTTCCTGTGGTCATGTATGGATGTGAAAGTTGGACTGTGAAGAAAGCTGAGCGCCGAAGAATCGATGCTTTTGAACTGTGGTGTTGGAGAAGACTCTTGAGAGTCCCTTGGACTGCAAGGAGATCCAACCAGTCCATTCTGAAGGAGATCAACCCTGGGATTTCTTTGGAAGGAATGATGCTAAAGCTGAAACTCCAGTACTTTGGCCACCTCATGCGAAGAGTTGACTCATTGGAAAAGACTCTGATGCTGGGAGGGATTGGGGGCAGGAGGAGAAGGGGACGACCGAGGATGAGATGGCTGGATGGCATCACGGACTCGATGGACGTGAGTCTGAGTGAACTCCGAGAGATGGTGATGAACAGGGAGGCCTGGCGTGCTGCGATTCATGGGGTCGCAAAGAGTCAGACACGACTGAGCTACTGAACTGAACTCAAGTGAAGATGCTCTTGGTATTCTCGTCTCCTGCTGCATCAACCGGAGAAGCAAAGTGCTCCGGATGGTACAATTATAGGATGGTGTATTCCTGATTACCTGATCACCAAGGGGTGCTCCAAAGAGAATGTTACCCAGACCTAAAGCAGACTTTGACTGACCAAACACTAAACTTGTGTTAAGCCACTGAGATTGTGTGCTATAAGTCACTGTGGCATGATCTAACCTCACCAATTCATAAACCAACCTGCAAAAGGCATTCTGAGAGACCCAGAGACTGACATGAGTGCTAACTAATGAGTGAGAGAAGAGCCAGGGGAAGAAGTGAGAAAGAGTCAGCAGAACAGAGAGGAAGGCAGAGCAAAGCCTTGGAGGGTTGCAGTGGCCTAGGGAGGTAGGTGATAGCAAACAGTCCTGGGGTGCTAGAATGCAAGAAGGAGAGGGCAAGAGAGAGACAGAGGTAGGTAAGACCAAATCGTGGAGGGCCTCATGGGCCATGTTATTAGCTTGGCCTGAACCTGTAGGAGATGAGAGCTATGCCGGGCTTCTAAGCAAAGGAGTGACATGCTCGTCTGTGGTTATGTAGAGGAGGGATCGGGGAAGGACTACAGCCCAGAGACCAGGACGAAACTAAACAACTTATGGAAAGTACCACTGTAGTACCTGCCAGACAAAAGTACAGCACTTCCCTTTTCCCTTCCTGTGCTCATAGATTAATGTAGTAGTGGAAATTAATCAACCCTGGAGCTTAGCAATCTTACTTCTAGGACAGTTTCGAAATAAAGTTTCATTCTGTAAGAATGCATGTATAAGGATGTCTCCTGCAGCTTTGTCTGTAGAGTTAAAGTGTTCATCAAAATGTTCAAGAAGAAACTAGTTGAACTTAGAGACTATCGGTACTAAGAGAAGTAAGTCAGAAAGATAAAAGACAAATACCATATGATATCACTTAAACGTAGAATCTAATATATGATACAAATCAACATATCTACAAAACAAAAACAGACTCACAGATATAGAGAAAAGACTTGTGGTTGCCAAGCGGGACAGTGGAGGGGAGCAGGGGAAGGAATGCGAGTTTGGGATTAGCAGAAACAAACTATTATATTTATACAGAATGGATAAACAAGACTCTACTGTATAGCACAGGGAACTATATTTGCTATCCTGTGACAAACCATAATGGAAAAGAATATGAAAAAGATACATATAAATGTAACCGAGTCTCTTTGCTATACAGAAGAAATTAACATAATGTTGTAAATCAACGATACTTCAATAAAGTTTTTTAAAAAGAAAAAGAAATTGGTTGAATAAATCATGAAACATTCTATAATACCTATTATTAAAAAGAATAAGAGCTATGCTCAGTGACCTGGATGAGGTATTCATGCCACAGAGCTTAGTAAGAAAAACAAGTTGCAGGGCAATATGCAATGCATGATTTCATCACTTAAAAAAAATAAAAGAATAGGTAATTCAACTCTGTACATGCAATTTGGGTGCCTTTTGTATGCATTCATGTGAGCCCGTGGCAGGGAAGGTGACGTGGAAGGTGACCCCGCGGTATACAGCGGTCATCTCAAGAGGCGGGCAGTTTTGCTGTAGTTACAATTAATGTTTGTTACTTTCATAATTTATTTTCAACTAACAAAGAAATTAAAAGAAAGGACTATCCCGGAGAAGTGGAACTGGTAGTGTTCTTCCTGTAGCACTACCAGTTCTGATAGTTAGCAATCGCAAAGACAGAAAAAACAATTTTTCAGCCAGAAAACCAAGCCAACCTCCTCCAGTTGAAGTTTCCTCTTCCCACTAGAATGTACTGCAATTGTTTTTAAATCGAATGCCATACCTTGAGTTGTCTGTGATTACTAATTCCAATGGATTGGACCCAGACTCTCAGGGGATTTAAACGGATCCAGACCTTTGTTAATTACTCCATGAGAGGAAGAAGCCCTGTTCACTAGTAGGAAATGAATGAGGCTTCCCATCAGGATAAGCAAATTACTTTGGTCTGTGGGGAAAAGGCAACCAACCTTCCAAAAGATTCACTGACCTTAAAAAACCAATAACATGCAAATCAAGCTGAATAATTGAAAGTTCTTTGAGGGCTGAGGCTAAGGCCCTGGTAGGAGCTGATAAACTGAAGCTAAATTAAAGCAAAGCACTAATCTCAGATATAGCATATGTGTGTTCAAATGAGAAATTCTCCATGTTCTCGTTTGTCAGCCTTTTCCACTGGGCACTGTGAAAAATAACATCCCCTATCTTTTCAGATACACAGTGTTAGGAGATAATGACATGCTGAAGTTAAGGTGTCTGTGGAAGATCTAAGCGGAAATGTCCACTGAACAGTGCGTATGTCTACCTTGTCTAGAATGCACAAAATCCAAGTCATGGAGATAATCTTGGGCATCATCTATGTACAACAGAAAGAAAGGGTCAGTAAAGCCACACAAGGAAGAAAGCGTGAGGAACAGAAGAAAGAGGAGGCACTAAGTCCAAGCAGGAAAGCATGTGGGATACCAGTATACCAGTGGGAAAGTCAGGTTAGGGCTAAAATGCTTCCACTGGATTTGGCAACAAGGAAGTCTCCAGGGGCTAAAACTGTTCAGGGTGGAAGCCAACAGACCATTTCTAAAGCAAAGTAGACAGCATTACTAGCATTCTGAAAGATCCAGGAAGCAAATCTTAAATGAAGCTTAAGTGAGGTAAAAGTAAATTTCATTTAGTTAGTATATTTCTGAGTATCAAAGTAGCACATGATCAATGCAGAAAACCTGGAAAACAAAGTACAAAGAGGGAAAAAATACCACTTACTCCACTTTCTAGACACACTGACATTTTCTCTGTGTATTTATATTTACATAAAGTGTGTGGAAAAGTATAATGCATCTTGTCATGTGACAAGCATTGCCTGTATTGGCTCGATACTTTGAAAACCTATTACTTAAATATACTAGAGAAAAATTTAGAAGGATATTCTTATGAAATTGGAGTATACTAAACCTTTTCATGTATACAGATACACAGTGTTAGGAGATAATGACATGCTGAAGTTAAGGTGTCTGTGGAAGATCTAAGCGGAAATGTCCACTGAACAGTGCGTATGTCTACCTTGTCTAGAATGCACAAAATCCAAGTCATGGAGATAATCTTGGGCATCATCTATGTACAACAGAAAGAAAGGGTCAGTAAAGCCACACAAGGAAGAAAGCGTGAGGAACAGAAGAAAGAGGAGGCACTAAGTCCAAGCAGGAAAGCATGTGGGATACCAGTATACCAGTGGGAAAGTCAGGTTAGGGCTAAAATGCTTCCACTGGATTTGGCAACAAGGAAGTCTCCAGGGGCTAAAACTGTTCAGGGTGGAAGCCAACAGACCATTTCTAAAGCAAAGTAGACAGCATTACTAGCATTCTGAAAGATCCAGGAAGCAAATCTTAAATGAAGCTTAAGTGAGGTAAAAGTAAATTTCATTTAGTTAGTATATTTCTGAGTATCAAAGTAGCACATGATCAATGCAGAAAACCTGGAAAACAAAGTACAAAGAGGGAAAAAATACCACTTACTCCACTTTCTAGACACACTGACATTTTCTCTGTGTATTTATATTTACATAAAGTGTGTGGAAAAGTATAATGCATCTTGTCATGTGACAAGCATTGCCTGTATTGGCTCGATACTTTGAAAACCTATTACTTAAATATACTAGAGAAAAATTTAGAAGGATATTCTTATGAAATTGGAGTATACTAAACCTTTTCATGTATGTCATGAAATATAGACACTATAAAAGAAAGGATATAAAGTTTACTTTATATAATCTAAATTCTCTGCATGGTGAAAAAAAAACCCACTATAAATTAATATAAAGATGAGTGATAAAATAAAAATACACATGAAGAACAAAAGTTTACCTTTTGGAGTGTATCAAGAGTTCCTTCAGACTGTCAACCTACACAAAGAGGTTTGATGTTTATTCCCTAGGAATCCACCAGGGTAGGATCACAGAAAGTGGTTTCTATGCACCAACGTCAGCTTTGCTGTTTTGACGAAGAAGGGTAGTTTGTAATTTCATTTAACTTTCGGCTAGCAGTACTGCACTAATGAAGCCCTGAATCTGTACTTTTCTAGCTGGTGTCTGGTGTTCACAGACACCGTGATGGCTACTGATGGCTCTAAAAAGCTGTGGGGGGAGGGTTGATTTCATAGATAACTTATGGATTAAAACATGATCAAAGACTTTATTAAATATGTACTTCAGCACACACACACACACAAAGAGTTCCTTCAAAACAATATGAAAAGGGTCAAAAACCATCAGAGAATCAAACAAGGACATGAACGAAGAGTTTGTGGAAAATCACATAAAAATGGTTCCGTGGTCCACCTTACTTATAATAAGAGGGATGCAAATTAAAACTACACTGAGATATGTTTTCCCCTCATCAGTCTGGTGAAGATCAAGACTGACAGCATCATGTGCTGACCGGAGTATGAGAAACAGGTGTTCTTTCACCTTGCTGGAAGGAGAGTAACTGGATATAAACTCTGTCTCTAGTAGAACTGCCGGTACCTCCATTTCTAGGAAAGTATCCCACTGCTACACTCATATGTGTGAAATCACACAAGAACAAAATTATTCACTGCAGTTGTATCTGTAATAACCAAAGATTGGAAACAACCTAAAATTCCATCAGTGGGGAACTGGTTAATAAATGGAATACAAGGGCTAAGAGGAAGGAGGCAGCCTGTATCTCCCGCAAAGGAATGACTGCTAAAGCATTCAGTAAAGAAAGCAAGGCGCAGAACACTGTCATCTGTGCACCACCACTTACGTAGAAGAATAAAATTAAATTGTGGGAAATACTGGGACTTCCCTGGTGGTCCAGTGGTTAAGACTCCACCCTTCCACTGCAGGGGGTGAGTCCAATCCCTGGTCTAGGAACTAAGATCCTGCATACCTCAAAGTGCGGCCAAAAAAAAGAAAAAATCGTGGGAAATATGAACATACTGTTTATCAGTGTATGTTTGGAGTATTTCTAGAAGGAATCACTAGAAAAAACTAGTTGAAGTAGTTATATAATGAGGTAAACAATTTGGCTCAAGTGGCCTGAAAGTAACTTCTTTTATACTAAGCGTGCCTTGGAAACTTCTGAATTTCATGCCATGCCTATACATAACGCATCAAAAAAATTTTATATTTATATATATATATAATTTTTTAAAACAAGAAGAAATCTATAAGCCATTTTATTTGTATTTTCTGGTGGCCATTCCTATTTTCTTCATTCCTGTCTTTTTATTTTGTGCTGTGTCTACCTTGACCCTTTTCTGTTCCCTTTTTCTTTCCTTCTTTCTCTTCCCCACCTCTGCTAGATACAACTTTAAAAAAAAAATTAGCATCTGCTGACAATTTAGTATATACCAATAAGTCTGCTTTATGGGTGTGGTTTCATTTAATTTTCACAACCACCATGAGGAGGAAAGTTGTCTTTGCCACAATTTACAAATGAAGAAATTTAGGCACAGGGGACTGTAGTGCTTTTCCCAAAGCTACACAAACAGTAAATGATGGGGTTGGGATTTAAACCAAGTCTGTCTGTGAAATCCATGCTTCTTTTAGTAAACTGTACTGCCAGGAATATGGAACAAATATCCATTCATATATATTTTTTAACTGTTGGATAAAGCAAAGTACATCATGAGAAATGCTGGGCTGGAAGAAGCACAAGCTGGAATCAAGATTGCTGGGATAAATATCAATAACCTCAGATATGCAGATGACACCACCCTTATGGCAGAAAGTGAAGAGGAACTCAAAAGCCTCTTGATGAAAGTGAAAGAGGAGAGTGAAAAAGTTGGCTTCAAGCTCAACATTCAGAAAACAAAGATCATGGCATCTGGTCCCATCACTTCGTGGCCAACAGATGGAGAAACAGTGGAAACAGTGGATGACTTTATTTCTGGGGGCTCCAAAATCACTGCAGATGGTGATTGCAGCCATGAAATTAAAAGACACTTACTCTTTGGAAGGAAAGTTATAACCAACCTAGATAGCATATTCAAAAGAAAAGACATTACTTTGCCAACAAATGTCAGTCTAGTCAAGGCTATGGTTTTTCCAGTGGTCATGTATGGATGTGAGAGTTGGACTGTGAAGAAAGCTGAGTGCTGAAGAATTGATGCTTTGGAAGTATGGTGCTGGAGAAGACTCTTGAGAGTCCCTTGGACTGCAAGAAGGTCCAACCAGTCCATCCTAAAGGAGATCAGTCCTGGGTGTTCTTTGGAAGGACTGATGTTGAAGCTGAAACTCCAATACTTTGGCCACCTGATGCAAAGAGCTGACTCATTGGAAAAGACCCTGATGCTAGCAGGGATTGGGGGCAGGAGGAGAAGGGGACGACAGAGGATGAGATGGCTGGTTGGCATCACTGACTCGACGGACATGAGTTTCAGTAAACTTAGGGAGTTGGTGATGGACAAGGAGGCCTGGCATGCTGCGATTCACGGGGTCGCAAAGAGTTGGACACGACTGAGTGACTGAACTGAACTGAACTGAAAGTATTACAATCTTTGATTTAAAAATCAAGCAAGCATAATATTTTATATGACTTTAAAAAGCACACATACAAAAAAATATTCATATATTAAGGTATTTTTTATTTTTAAACTCTTGATGACTATTTCTGACAAGTCAATTGAAAGGAAAACTCACTTTTCACTTACCAGCCCTGAGCACCTAGTGCCTAAAACCATACTATTCACTGACTTCGAAAGATGGACCCCTCAAGAAATTCTCAGTCATCTCTGGTCAGGGAACTAAGATCCTGCAAGCCACACAGCATAGCCCCCAGAAAAAGAAAGAAAGAAATTCTCAGTCAGTTGCAGCGAAAGCAATAGTAATATTATTGGGTCTTTCCAAAGTGCCGGGCAGGATGCTAAGCTCCTTACATATATTCCAACAACTACATGATAGAAGGTATAACTGCTACCCCCTCTTTTGTAAATGAGAAGAATGAAGACTAGATGGTCAGTAACTTCCCAGTTGACCACACCTTGTAGAATACAGAGTGGTGATTTGAATTGGGGCAGTCTGACTCCAGAGCCTGTGCCATCATGACACTGCCTGGAAACTGATTAGTATAGCACACGACACAGCAGGAGAACCCAGAGGATGACCCTCACTATTCCGAGAAATGGGTCAGCTAAAGCTTCCCGGAGGATCAAGGCACGGTCTGAGCCCTAATGGAAGTTCAGAACAGAGAGACGTCATGGCATCCGCAAGATGTCATTCTACCCTGTGCTGAAACTGTTAGGAAAAGACTTACATCCTTTGGAGAGCAGGGGGAAATTGTAGCCTAGAGCCTAATGTGATCTGCCTGGGACCTGTGCCATGTAGTGGAACCAAGTTTCTGTCAGGGAATTTTATGTTTTACTCAATATTCTGAAGTTTGGTTATGACACAGTCAAATATCAACACGTTCCTGTCATCAGGAGGGTACTATTAGGAGGCAGGGTTGAATTTAATGGCACTTAAATGTTTGTTTTCCTAATGCAATGTCCTAGAAATATGCAACAGAACTGTAATGGAGATGAATCAAAAACAAAAGGACGTAGTACAATAAGACACAATGCCAAGAATAACAGTAGAAGTGATTTTTTGTGATTTCAGTAGTTAAGAGCAAAACTTATGACATAAGCAGCAATCTTTGGGGACCCTAAGAATGCTTCGGGGCTTTCTTCATCCTGTCCACTAAATGCCCCAAAGCTAGACTCTTGACTCATCTGTTCTGGTTGTGACGGAACGGTGACAAAGCGGAAACCCATAACCCCACGGGCTGCCGCCTTGCTCTGTCTAATTCTCTTACCATGACCAATCTTACTCTCTCACCGTGACCAGTCTCCAGTCCCTGACATGGCCATAGCTTAAGAGCTGGGCTCTGTCTCTGCCCTGATCCACTAAAGCATGAGCCAGTACCTGGCTGGGGAAACTCAAGGACAGCTAACCCTGTAGAACAAAAATTCTACCCTGTGCATATCCTTACTCTCCTAAACTCAGCGTGCAGTCTGTGTCAATTTATTTATAAAAACAGCAGCCTTCATCTGGGGACATAGGAGCAGGATGTTTTCACCAGAACAATTTCTTTCCTTAAAAAGTTTTATGGCCAATTGCCTTTGAAAAGTAAGCTTAAATAACCTTTGATTACATGCTTTCTCTACACTCCCTAAACCACAGCTATTTAATAACCAATCTCTAGATTGCATTGATTTGGGCCTTCAAAATATCCTTCTATCTCTGTAGGCCCACAGATGTGCTGGAAGACATATAATAACTAGCCTCCTGGGGGCCCTGGTTCCTAGCTTTTGCCAATTTCCACCTACCCTGTCTAATATAAAGCTATCAACAGGAACCACGGAGGACAGAGCTGGGAGGAGATGAACACTGTTGGCTCCTCTGAACCTGAACCAGCCAGCCCCAGTGTACATCTGCTGGGCTCCATCCTGGGCTCCATCCTGGGCTCCATCCTGTTCTTACGCTGAGATGGCTCTTCAACAGCCTCCAAACCCACCTCCTTCTCCATCCCCTGCGGACTTCTTTCTGCTCATTCAGATTAAACACTTTCATCAAACCACACCCTCTTCAAACTGTCTTCCTTGGCTCCCTACTTGCTTCACTTCCACCTAGCTTTCTAACTCACCCTCCATAGCTTTGTCTACCTAATAAAAATTATTAGATTTAATCAATAAAAATACAAGATGCTTAGTTAAATCTGAATTTCAAATGAACAAGGAATACATTTACAGCATAAGTACATTCCATGCAATATTTGGAAAATACTTTCACTTAAAAATTATTTGTTGTATACCTGAAATATATCTGGGCATCCTATATTTTACCTGGCAACCTTACACCTAACCTATCCACCACATCTTACCTCTCCTCCCAAACACCAGCAAGCTTCTTCACAGTTACAGAAGCCTGTGTGATCTCAGGTTAAGTCATCTAATATCTCTGAGCTTCAGTTTCCTAATGCATAAAATAAAGTTAATAACTGCCACTCTATAGAGTGGAATGTAAATGAACTAATGTGTGTAAAGCATATAGTCTAATACTTAGCATTCAAAAAATACCTGACTGACCCTCATATCCCACATCAATCCTCAATTACTTAAAATACCTTAGTAGGAAAACTACTGTGGTTATGGAATCCAAGGGCCAGGAGTCCTCCTAGAACATCACTCGGTATGTCCAAAGTCTCTTAAATAGATACTTATTGTTATATTTTTAAACAGATCAGCAGCTTGGGATTAGGGGATGCCAACATATCCAGCAGTAGCCCATTCTAGCAACTCAGAGTCCTTGATCAAGAGAGGCCAGGGCTGTCTACCTCTTACCCAAACATGTCCCCCAACCAACATCAAGGCCTGCAGGCATCTGCTTTGTGACAGGTCTACCTTCAGCTCCCACCAAAAATGCAATTTCTTTGCACAAGCAACACAATTCCAACAGGTGGAAACACAACCAGAACTGGAGTTGGAAAGGAGAGAAATGTTGCAAGACTACAAACTCCTTATCAAAATGTACAATTTTTTTTTTCTCTCTGTAGAACAGGCCCCTGGCAAGGAACCTCAAAGTACTAGGGAAACGAGCTAGATGAGAAGAGATGATGACACCATCACCTGTGGCAACTCCCCAGGCATTCTGAAACCAAGGGCAACGAGCTACCTACCGATCGATGCCCTGCGCAAGAGCCAATTGGAGCTCAGCTATGTTAAATTACCAGAACCACCTGAAAAGCAAGTATCAGTTGAACTGCAAATTTCACTTTCATGATGTCAAACCATCAGCACGACTTACTGATTTAGAGATTATGCTATTCCACAAACAAGTGATCAGTTATCCCCCTGGGAAACTCACTGAATGTTTTAAGTGCATCTTATCCCCATTCAGATATGCCCTCTTTCTCCAGGGAACAATGAACAGTGTGCATCTGCAGCAGTAATCAATAAACCTCACTCGATTTTTCCCTTCTCAGCTCTGATGGGTTTGGCTACAGCCATTGTTTACATCATCTCTACTCAGAAAATTACCTAGAATGATACAGATACAAAGCAGTATAAAAAAGGAAAAGCAGGTTATAATACACTGTGGATGGTATTTTTCTATTTCCCATAGCCTGACAGATGTGTTGCTACAGAGAAAAATGACAAGAATAATAATTACAGCATAAGCAATGATTACCACTGGGTGATAGAATTATTATGCAGTATTTTGGCCTATCTCTATTTTCTCAATTTCTATAATACACTGAACATGTTTTATTTATGTAGTTCTTTCTTTAAGCTAAAAACAATTAAATTTAAAAATATTGATCAGTTCCTGCTTGTATGATAACTAAGAAATCTGCTATCACCTTGCATTGATATGTCCAGGCTTTGGCATCTTCCAAATCAGTCAGTCTGCCTGAGGCCACCAGTGTCCACAGCATGTCCAAGTGGGTGGCACCCTGACTAGCCACAAGAGGTCTCTTGGTGGAAACCAAGACAACATCAGACTTTTGGCCCTTGAAGAGCTATTTCTTAATTTAGAGCCTCTTACTCTATTAAGAGTAGACTCTGGGTTATTAAGCATAACTAATGAAGATCCACAGAATGCTGGTGCAAGAAGGGAATTTAGAGAAATCTGTCTAATGGAGCCCTGAGATCAGAGAGTACTTTGCCCCCAATCCTCCAGTTGGCCAAAGTATTTTTCTGGCAGCAAAAACCCCCAAGCTCCTTCTGAATCTTGAAATCTAAGACAGGCCATGAAGGCCAGGGGGTTTTTACTCGCCTGACGAACAGCATGCCCACACAATATCAGATGGGAAAAGCCCAGAACCTGAATCTCTTCTGACACCTAACCTGTCTGGGGCCTCAGTGAACAAACTGAACACAGAGGAAGGAATATGTATTACAGCCTCTGTGTCGATTGTCCCAGGACAAGAGAATCTGAGGTAGTTAGCAGCAATTGCTTCAGTACTAAGGCTCCAAACACACCTCTAGGGATGCTATATCTCCTTGTAAAAGTTCATCACCTCCCAGAAAAGGTATCACCAAAAGACAATTCCAAATGCAGGGAAGAAGACACCATTTCCATGCATCCTGATCACTTGCCAAGCAAACAGGTATAGTAGGGCAGGCCTGTCCTCCTGTCATTACTTTTGCCCACAGGAAAGCAGCACATGAGAAACACAGCCTCCAGAGTGGAAGTTCCAGGCCCATCATTCCATGGAGCCCTTGAGAGACTCAGACCACTGTGGAGGCCCCACAGCGCAGGAGAAGCTGCAGGCTTGGCAGACCAAAGTGCCAGGAGACCACCAGCCCAGCTGCCTGGGTGCCCAGGCCTCGAAGGCCACAGTGAGGACAGCACCACCTGCAGCTGTGGCAATAGGTCTGTAAGTCAAGGATTCCTCACTGCATATTCTCACACCCTTAACTCAGTAGCTTGAAGAAATTACCCATGGCTCTTTGACCTGCTTACCTGGTTACCTTACCTGCTTACCTTATTACCTGCTTATCTGCTTACCTTATTACTTCTTTGACCTGCTTACCTGGTTACCTTACCTGCTTACCTTATTACCTGCTTACCTTATTACTTCTGTGATATTTTTGATCAATCCAGGTGGAACTTGCTTCGAGGAATAATAAAGAAATTACCTATGGCTCTTTGACCTGCTTACCTGGTTACCTTACCTGCTTACCTTATTACTTCTGTGATATTTTTGTTCAATCAAGGTGGATCTTGCTTCGAGGAATAATAAAGAAATTACCTATGGCTCTTTAACCTGGTTACCTGGTTACCTTACCTGCTTACCTTATTACTTCTGTGATACTTTTGATCAATCAAGGTGGATCTTGCTTCGAGGAATAATAAAGAAATTACCTATGGCTCTTTAACCTGGTTACCTGGTTACCTTACCTGCTTACCTTATTACTTCTGTGATATTTTTGATCAATCAAGGTATTACCTGGTTACCTTACCTGCTTACCTTATTACTTCTGTGATACTTTTGATCAATCAAGGTGGATCTTGCTTCGAGGAATAATAAAGAAATTACCTATGGCTCTTTAACCTGGTTACCTGGTTACCTTACCTGCTTACCTTATTACTTCTGTGATATTTTTGATCAATCAAGGTGGATCTTGCTTTGAGAAGTAACAAACCCCAATGGCTCAGTTACAGAGCATTCAAAATGTCCAAAGAATATCATGGAAATTATTCCATCAAGAAGATTAGAGAGACTTTCCCTACTTTCATGAATTCAGTTTGCTAAGAACACATGTTAAGGTATAATTTAGAGAGACAAAGAGAGTCTCTTTTTTTGCAAATAAGTAGCCAAAAGGGCAGGGAAGAGAGGTAAAATACATCATAGCAGAATCCCCTAGTCTTAACCATTACATGTGATGCTTTCAAATGGGTTACTAGTTTAATTTTGAGGGAAAAGAGTAGAAGGAACCAGCCAATGGTGTTACATGCTTAGTTTCTATGACACTGAACTCAAGAAAACTGAGACCTTTGGAGAAACCAAAGATGGTTCAAATAACTCATGAGAATGAATTAACTCAGTGCTCCTTGCTGATGAGCTGATTTCCTAATAGTAAAGCAGAACCAGCAGCCACAGACAAAGAAGGTCAGCCCTACAGATGGGAAAGAGATAAGGCGCTGAAACTCAGCCCAGGAGAGCCTCCCCAGCCCTGGGGAGAGGGCTCGTCCTCAAGGTGGGGGAGTCTACATGGTTGCCCCTGGAGAAGCCACTTCCCTCCTAAAATGCCTGGGATTTCCCACTTCAGCAGGGGACGATAACTCAGCACTTACCAAAACAATGAGGGCCCAGAACAGATACCCTGCCTCCTTCTGCAGTTGTGGATCAGAAACCTGGCACAGCAGCCGCGTCTCTTCCTAACAGAGGGAGAGGCTAACAACCCTGCACACCTCTGCCCTCCAAAAGCTGAGGCCAGACCAAGAAGTCGCTAGGAGCTACAGCAAGGACGTCAGAGCTGAGGTCGTGAGGGCCAGGGCAGAGGCTGGGCTGGCCTGAGAACTGCCCAGAGCTTTGGTATCCAGACCTGGCACCCCCTCCAAAAGCAGCCAGCCCTTTCCAAGTAGATGCACTGCATGTCCCTAATATTCTCATTCCCAGTAATACCACCACTTTTCTCAAAGCAAAGACATTTCCCAGAGCCTTACAGGCCCAGCTGGTCTGCCCAGTGGGACTCAGTCCCCGAAGGAGCTGCTAAATAACCCACTGTTTCAGTTTATAGACTGAGGACTTAGTGACAAGTGAAACTGCGTTCTGACAGCAACTGCAAGTTCTCAAGCAGGCGGTGACTTCTCTTTTTTCTTGGGATACTCCCTCCCGCTAAATCACAGAACTAACCCAACCCTACCCACTAGAATGAAGACACAGGAGCACAACTCCACATTTTAACCTGTGAGATGTGGATGCCACCTCTTTTCCTGGGAGCTTAATACTGAATGGCAGTTACTTTTCCCCTTCACTTTGAATGCATTGATGGACTCTCTGAACTGGATTCCACAACACGTAGGAGGGCAGTCATAGGCAGTAATTCTAAGGGGCACAGAAAGGACCAGCCAGCCTAGACAAGGGTAGAGGAAGCAAAGCTCCTTGGTATTTTCCTTCTTCCCCCCATCTGTCAGGCCTCTCTTGGTCTCAGCTGGTAGTCACTTCAAATCAGTGATGGTGCAATCCAGCAGTTGAAGCTATTATTAGTTAGTAAATGCTGACAGCATGGCCTTTCCTAATCATTTGTACATATTAAAATATGAGGGATGAGCTCTCCAAGGGGAAAAATCCACTAAGATCCAAAGCACAGAAGCTATCATGATGGAGTTACGGATGTTGCATTAATGCTTTGGAGCAAAGAACCCTTTTCTCCAAAAAGCAAATGGCAACCCAAGGCCAGGATATTAATAAAGACCCTAGATGCTAACAGTGTGTAAGGTGGCGCCCAACAGTGTCCTCTCTACCTTCCCACCCACACATAATTCGCCTTCCAGGGCTGCCAGAAGCACAAGATCTGAGATTAAGTCAGACTCCTTCACAGTCGAGGGTCACTCTCGAGATTCTGAATAATGATGATGATCGTGGGTGGGGAAGGCTAAGACCTTCGGTCATAAAAACACTTAGCAGAAAGCCTGGAAAACAGTGTAACAACAAGATACAAGCTAGGTTCATTACCTAAATTGAGAGGCCAGGTTCACCATTAAGAGAGAGAGAGGGGAAATCACTTTTTTTTTTTCTTTTCTTCATCTTCTACTTAACTTTCAAAAAACATGCATTTGATTTCTTCAGAGGAGAAAACTGGGAGACTAGCTGACCACTGGCACAGGAGTCTGGCTCATTCATAAGCAAGGCTCCACATGGACTGCCTGACACAGTTGGCTGGAGGACTTCTCCAAACCAGAGACCCTGGGCCAAGGAATGTTACAAAGAGCAAGTATTAATTGCAGGATTACCATGCTCCAGGGATTTTTCACACAGTCATCTCTTTCAGTCTTCACCACAGCGAACTGCTATTATCCCAGTTTTATAGATGAGCAATCAAGGGGCACAGATCCTTGGCATTTCTTAGCCAGGGTCAGACAGCAAGTGGCAGAGCTGGGCTTTAAAGCCAAGCTATGTGAACTCAAGAGCCAGTGTTTCTACTGTGTACCTGACCACAGGAAATTGCCTCAGCATCATCTAGACAATGGGAAATTATAGTGTGTGTATACTTGTGTACAAGTGTGTGTGTACACAATATATGAACCAACAATGTAAACACAGAGATGAGTACGTAGGTCGCCAAGAACACCTCACCAGATTAGGGTAACAGAGGATTTAGTTGAAAACACCACAGGTCGGGCACTATCTCTGGGAAGAGGAGCTGGGAAGGAAGGAGACCAACTTCTTCTCCCATGCTGCCCTAATGCTCTGTCTCAACATTTTATCATGCACATGTAACTCATATTTTTAAAACTTCTAATTGAAAAAAAAATCTGTATGCTGTTGATTCACTGTATGAAATTTACTAAGTCATATTTTATAAAAAATGGAAATATGAGAAGAAGCAGTCCCACACTACAGAGGCCTAGCACGTGCATTGCAGAGGAGCCAGGAGTGGTGGTTTCGTTCAGTACAGGAGGCTTGGTTGGGGGCGTCTGAGTAGCTCAAGACCCAAGAGTACTAAAAGCGAAACCATTCAGCTGTCCTCTCCCATTTTCATTTTCAAACTCCAAACCAGGCTGCCACCACTGCAGGATCTGCCTCTTTATTTAGAAAGTCAGTGAAAGAATGAATGACCTCACGTTCCCCAATAGGCAGGTCCCAACATGTTGTGCACAAAACAAAACTTAAGTAAATCAATTTGTGTTTTAAATACCCTAGCTGAAGTCCCTGTTTTAGCAATCCTGACAAGATCCTCTTTGCAAAGCAAAGAAGTTGATTGTGATGTTAACACTGTGTTTTGTAAACAAAACATACAAAAAAAGAGGTTTTTTTTTCCCTTGGTGTCATACAAGGGTCCTACTTTCAGTCTGGAACCAATCTTCTGAGCTGCCTGGGTGTTTGGGAGACTGGGGGGAACGGCCTGGTATACAGATCATTTGCATGAAACTAAGGACCCTCTTGCAAAAGATATTGTAAGGACCGAGGAAGCCTCTACAAGTTCAACCCAACATGGAAGCCTGAGGCATTGGTGGGGAAGTGTGATTCCAAACCCAGAGTCCTGTTCTATCAGTAGATTTCTTCCCAGTTGCCTCTGGATTCAAATCAAGTCATACAGCTATGAACATAAGCTCCAGAAAATGCCACAAGATCCTCCTCTGACATACTACCAAAGAGGTGAGTGGTATTCTCCCTACTTCTACCCTGAACCCAGTGGGTGTCGGTGAGTTGAGGGCACCAGCAGACCCAGCACCCACCCAGGGCCCTCTCAGTGGGAGCAGGATCACCCTATAGCCAGTGGCAGGGGTAGCACCAGCAGCACAAGACAACCTCCTTGGACAGAGATCAGGGTCTTCATGGGGAGCATCCCCAAAAGGCCACTAGGGAATGAGCAGGGCTGTGACTGATCTGGCCCAAGTGAGCAGGCGCAGGTGAGGAGGAAGCTGGCAGATGCCTCGCGTTGGCATTTATGTGTGAACCCCCACTGCACCTGGAGACTCCTAGAGAAAATGCACAAGATCTGGGGGGAGTCAGGAGGTTCTGCAACAGCTGGCCACAGTGAGAGCCAGGAAATAACAGTACTGCTGAGGGCTCACGGTATCCTTTTTGAGGGAGTGGAGGGGTGGAGAGACTCAGTATCTTATTTGTAATCCCAGGCCAGCGTGTTATGGAGTGGTCTGAGGAAACTGAGGTCAGAACATCTTAGGTTTTTTACAAATACAAATAAACTGGAATACTAAAGCCTAACCAGTGGTAATTATTTTTAAAATCATAGTCAGCCTTAGCTTCTCCCCACCCGCTACCCCCTCTAAAACTCTGTGCATGATTTCAGCTTTACTTTTTCTTGAGACATGCTAATGTGCTGAGTCACTAAAAAAAAAAAGTAAAGAAAGAGTGATCCAGCTTCTGAGGACTAGCTTTGGTAATGATCTAAGCTTCTACGCGGCACTTTTTGCCCTGGTTTGATTCCTGTGATGCTAAAGGACGTCACATTGAGCAATCTTAATAAGGTTTCCAATCAGCCCCACCCGCTCTGGCCCCACCCCCACCCTCCAACAAAGATTTATCAAATGTGGGATTTTCCCATGAGTCTCAATATTAGAGTCTCAACCCCCAATAAATATGAGACCGGGGATGTCTGAGACTCAGTCTGCCCTCGAGCCCACCAGGAACGAAAGAGAGCTCCATCAGCCCTCCAGGAACCCAGCTATGAACTCCCTCTTCACAAGTAAGTGAAGGAAATCCTTAGCCCAGGAGCTGCCTGGCAGCCGTGCGGCGAGGGAGGGGGGTGTGCGTCCGCTGCTGGGAGGGCTGGCGGGCGGCCAGCAGCCAGAAGCACAGCTCCCCCAGCGGCGCAGTCTGCTCACTGGCTGCTCTCCCTCTGCTCTGTCACAGGCGCCTTCAGTCCACTCGCTGTCTCCCTGGGGCTGCTCCTGGTGATGACTTCTGCTTTCCCTACCCCGGGTCCCCTGGGAGAAGACTTCAAAAATGACACCACCCCAAGCAGACTACTTCTGACCACTCCAGACAAAACCGAAGCTCTCATTAAGCACATCGTCGACAAAATCTCTGCAATGAGAAAGGAGGTGGGTAGGCTCGCTCCAGGGTGATGAGCACCCATGTGGGCATCTATTTCCTTGCTCTTGGATGTGAATGGGGGCTTCTGCATTGGGAGGTCTTTGCTGGGTTTGGAGGCAGTTCAGACTTGAAGCCAAAGGGGCAGATTATGTCCTGTAATTTCTCCTCTGCTGCTGGTCTCAGATGGTTCCTTTTCATCCTGGAAAATACACAGCGGGGCTGGGATCCCTGCCCCCTGGCCCATTCTCAGCTCCATTCTTGGCATGAGCTGTGGATCACACTGCCTCTCAGGATTTCCTTTTCCATAACCAAAAAATAAGGTCTGTCAATTTTTTGTGTGATTTGGACTTTAGGAGGATTAAAAAGCACCACCTGAAATGACTGTTCAGCTTCTCAGGACAGTCACAGTACTTTTAGGTTACGCCAGCCCAGTGGTTAAGGACTCCCCAGAGTCATTCTGGCACGTAAGATGCATACCTGATAGTCCACCAAAGTGGCAAAATCATCCATAGGCTACAGCAGCTCCCAGGCTTTAAATGTAAGGTAGTTTGGCTCTGCTTTGGTAGAAATAAAATAATACAGGAGAGGCAACTGGGAGTCCCAAATCTAGCTCTGATTCTGCTGGAGAAGCTTTGTGATCTTGGGCAAATTCTTCAGCACCTCTGGGCTCCATCTGTAAAATTATGGAATTGGACTAAATGTTCTGAAAGATCCTTCCAGCTGGGACATATAATTCTGGTTCAAATTATATTCATCCAATTATAATCAAAATTCCATCATTTATTATGTTACCTACTATGTGCTGATACTTTATAAAATATTGTTTTGTCCTCACAATAAACTTAATGGGGAGGTTTTTCATTATCCCCAACTTGCAGATATAGGGACACTGAGACTGGGAATAGGTAATAATCATGAAGTCACAGGTGAGGCTAGAACTGAACCCAAGTCTGCCCATCTTCTGTAGAGCTCACTTGCCTGGGTGCTAATGGACTGTGACTTCACTTTTCTTAGAGAACTTCCTGGCCATGACAGATCATGCATCAGCCCTCTAGTGGTGTGAGTTTTAGGGGCATTTATAAGATAACGGTTCTGATATTCTTTCCCAGATATGTGAGAAGAATGACGAGTGTGAAAACAGCAAGGAGACACTGGCAGAAAATAAGCTGAAACTTCCAAAAATGGAGGAAAAAGACGGATGCTTCCAATCTGGGTTCAATCAGGTACAAATGCATTACATTCACTTTTCACTACTCCCAGTCAAAAGTTCTCCCTTTTGCATGAAGCATCTGTATACATAAAGACCAGGCAGGCAATGAAGAAGGGGATTAATATAAAGAACATCATGTAGATTTCACGAGGAGGCCAACTTAAATGATATTAAAGGCAACTTATTTCTTAACAACTTCGTCAAATATAGCCCCTCTGGGCTGGGATTTTCACCACTGTTAAGTGTTAGGAAACCCCAGAGGTTTAGCTAGTTCATCATGGGTAAGGTGGTCCAGGAATCTTTCTCCTCTTTGGCTGCCTTTAGCAGGATCTAGGCCTGCCCTCCCTGCCGAGATCATTCTCTACACCCTTCTCCTTCAGACAGTGCAGTAAGCTCCACTGACTTCTGATTATTTCATAAAAGGAGGTTTCACCCTGACATTGACAAAGGCAGGAGTGCAGCCAGAGGGAAGAGCATTATGGGGTGTAACAGAGGATGGCCCCTTGCCATAATCTAGTATCTACTGGGCTTTGGGAAACATTTAAGTGGTGCCTCTCGTTGTGCAGGTATTTTAAATGGGGCAGCTGATGCTGTTCAATGTCTCAAAACATGATGCTTAAGAAGTACTTGAAGTTCCCTGGAGGGGAACAGGCAGAAGTTGTTGAATTATAGCAATTTAAATTTCTAAAATCAATTATGCCTTGCTGGCAATAACCAATTTTCCCACCGTCTTTCCTCTTAGGCGATTTGCTTGATCAAAACCACTGCTGGTCTTCTGGAGTATCAGATATACCTGGACTTCCTCCAGAACGAGTATGAGGGAAATCAGGAAAATGTCAAGGAGTTGCAGAGCAGTATCAGAACACTGATCCAGATTCTGAAGCAAAAGGTGAGTGTCCCTTTGCCTGATTCAAAGAAGGCAGCCTAGAAACTCGGCAGTGCAAAGCCAATTCAAAAGAGATGGCTCTGTGTAGAGGAAAAGATCTGACAAATATTTCCTGATAGTTAAAGCTTTTTCTTTTTCCTGTCTTCTGCAAATGACATCAATAACTATATTTAAAACTCAGTTAAGGGGGAGAGTTTTAACATCAACTTCTAAAAGTTTAAGAAATAAGGGGGAAAAGTATCTGTAGAGGCAGAAGGAAGCATATCCAACCTCAAGTAGCAATCCATAATAACAAAGAACAGAGAACACAAAAATTATTTAAGATTGCCAGATGACATTCTTGTTATTATGGTAGTTTCAACTCCTTTTCCTTACTCTTTTGCCAAGGAGTTAATGCAGAGAAAAGGCTAAAGGCTGGAAGAGCAGGCACCAAGGGCTTTGGTCACTACCAGCTAGCCATTCAAATGCCACACAGTATGAGTTTGATGGCACAGTTTGCAGATGAGCCAAAGCACAGAGAGAAGGAGAAGCAGGCACACGGATGCTAATCCTGCCTCCCTTTCCTAACTGTGTGCCTTATACCAGGGCTTCTCCCCCTCGAAGGTGCAGACAAGTTTCCCAGAGGATCTTGTTGCAGAGTCTGACTCAGCAGGTCTGGGGTGAGACCTGAGACTCACATTTCTAACAAGCGCCTGGCGATGCTGAGGTTGCAGTGCTCTAGGATCACAGGTGGAGGTGCGAGGCCTTCCACCATGACTTAGCTCCAAGTCAGTGGGTCTATGGAAAAATGTTTCCCAATCCTCCCAGAGCAGCTGACTCTTAATAGATGTCAGATGGATGGGTGAGAGCAAAGCCAAAGAAAAGTATTAGAGTTGGAAGCCCCCGAAGAACCCAAAAAATGCCTTTAACTAAAAGTTCTTCATACATCTACTGAATTCTAACCTTGTGCCAGGCACTGTTTAGGATGACAGAAGACAAGTAAGATACGATGGCTACTCGTGAGATGCTTATGGTCTAACAGAGACAGAGCAGCAAAAAGTATTAGAGCTCAGTTGCTGTGAGAGGGTCTCATGCTGGGTGGGCTCAGAGCAGAGGGACCTCCCCCTATCTGGGCGAGTCAAGGCCAGCGGCCCCAATCTGCTCCTTCACTCCAAATTTGTTTGAACATCTTCCCACAGGCCACAGTGCCTCTCCACTGCAAAAGACTTCTTCAATATTTAAACAATTCCTTTTGTTTTGTGTTCCCTTCATGTAAAGATGGCAGATCTAATAGCCACTCCAGCCACAAACAATGACATGCTGGACAAGATGCAGTCCTCAAACGAGTGGGTAAAGAATGCAAAGATTATCATCATCCTGAGAAGCCTTGAGAATTTCTTGCAGTTCAGCCTGAGAGCTATTCGGATGAAGTAGCTGCGGCTCCCATGATTGTGGTAGTTCCTGGGCATTCCCTCCTCTGGTCAGAAACCTGTCCACTGGGCACATAACTTATGTTGTTCTCTATGAAGAACTAAAAGTATGAGCGTTAGGACACTATTTTATCTTTAATTTATTGATATTTAAATATGTGATTTTGAGTTAATTTATATACATGATAGGTATTTATATTTTTATGAAGTGCCACTTGAAATATTTTATGTATTTGGTTTGAAAAAGTAATGTAAAAATGGCTATGCGGCTTGAATGTCCTTGTTGTTTTGGAGCCAAATCATTTCTTGAAATGTGTAGGCTTACCTCAAAAAATTTGCTAACTTATGCATATTTTTAAAGGCATATTTATATTGTATTTATATGTTTAGGCTGTTTTTATAACAATAAACTTCTTTTTTAAAGAAAAAAAAAAAGCAACTAAACCTCTGTGTGTGTCCCATGACGCTTAGTATAAACAAGTTTCTGTCACTACCACCCAAAAGCTGCAGTCACCTGGAGGAATATATAATTGAGCACCTATTGCATGCCTGGCACCAAGCACAATGAGTTGCATGCATCATATTTAATCCTTGCATTTGCACACTTTTCCCTGGAGGTGGGAGAATAAGTGATTCCTTTAAGTGATTCACCCAGCTGAAAAGTAAACCACAGCCCCGGTCTTCCTGCCTCCAGGCTCCCTACTCTTAATCTTTAGATCCTCTGCCTCCCAGGGAACTGACAGATGATGTAGAAAATCCCAAGAAAATACAGGGAATACATTTTAAAGATGCAATCACACACTTTTAAGATGGTATAACCACTTACAGAAGACATAGCAATATGCAAGCTTCTGAGTAATAACTAGAAGTTTTTATTCCTGGGTTCCTCGAACTGCAAAGACCTGTCCATCACAGCAGTGACCACACGGTATCACATCTTAAAATGGGTGGGTTTTTCTTTCCAGTCAGCATATGGGTTCCACAAGAAGGAAGACTCTATTTATTCATCTTTGCATCCTGAGCCCACAGCCCAGAACATGAACATTCAGTTCAGTTCAGTTACTCAGTCGTGTCTGACTATTTGCGACCCCATGGACTGCAGCATGCCAGGCTTCCCTGTCTATCACCAACTCCCGGTGTTTACTCAAACTCATGTCTACTGAGTCAGTGATGCCATCCAACCATCTCATCCCCTGTCATCCCCTTCTCCCACCTTCAATCTTTCCCAGCATCAGGGTCTTTTGCAATGAGTCAGCTCTTTGCATCAGGTGGCCAAAGTATTGGAGTTTCAGTTTCAGCATCAGTCTTTCCAATGAATATTCAGGACTGTTATCCTTTAGGATGGACTGGTTAGATTTCCTTGCAGTTCAAGGGACTCTCAAGAGTCTTCTCCAACACCATAGTTCCAAAGCAACAATTCTTCGACACTCAGCTTTCTTTGTAGTCCAACTCTCACATCCATGCATGACTACTGGAAAAACCACAGCCTTGACTAGATGGAACTTTGTTGGCAAAGCAATGTCTCTGTTTTTTAATATGCTGCCTAGGTTGGTCACAGCTTTTCTTCCAAGGAGCAAGCGTTTTTTAATTTCATGGCTGCAATCACCATCTACAGTGATTTTGGAGGCCAAAAAAAGTCTCTCATTGTTTCCCCATCTATTTGCCATGAAGTGACGGGACCAGAAGCCATGATCTTAGTTTGTTGAGCTTTAAGCCAACTTTTTCACTCTCCTCTTTCACTTTCATCAAGAAGCTCTTTAGTTCTTGTTCACTTTCTGCCATAAGGGTGGTGTCATCTGCATATCTAAGGTTATTGATATTTCTTCCAGCAATCTTAATTCCAGCTTGTGCTTCATCTAGCCCAGCATTTCACATGATGTACTCTGCATATAAGTTAAATAAACAGGGTGACAATATACAGCGTTGATGTACTCCTTTCCCGATGTGGAACCAGTCTGCTGTTCCATGTCCAGTTCTAACTGTTGCTTCTTGACCTGCATACAGATTTCTCAGGAGGCAGGTAAGGTGGTCGGGTATTTCCATCTCTTTAAGAATTTTCCACAGTTTGTTGTAATCCACACAGTCAAAGCAGGCCCCAATTAACATTTAGTCAATGAAGAAACCACACATAGATAATCAAACCTAAGATATTTCAATTCTTAGGGATATATGCTGTTGGTCAATGAGTGGGGAAGTTACTAGTGCTGTGCACTTATGAATCTTTATCTTAAGGGAGAAAACAGTAAGACTTAGGAAGAAACATTCTAAGACCTTCTAGAGGAGACAGTAACTAGTCAGTGCATGTATATCTGCCTCCATTTTCTTTCCCACCAGCAATATTCTCCATCCGCCTTCTCCTCTTACCCCAGCTGAGAGTGGTGGTATGAGAGACAATCTTTGGAAGTGCACATGGTCCCTACATCTCCTATCAACGCTATGTTGGGAATTTAGCACAGATTTCCCCTTTTAAGTCCCAGCCATATAAAAGTTCTGTCTTCTTAGTAAAGCTTTTCCCACCCTAACCAACACAGATGTCTTCCTCCAGGGAAGGAGTTCTGCTCAGCGAGGGAAAGTCCACAGGAGTCAAGAACTGAGAGGAGTTAAGCAAGAGAAGAGCCACATACTCTGCTTTCTAGAAACCATGCATCACAAGCAGGTTTCTGGAAATCAGAGCTAAATTCAAAGAGCAAGAGAAAAAGCAGTTAACAAACACCTCCACTCTTCAAAAGAGAATGTGTGAGCATCATATATGTTAGGTGACGCTGGGGACGCAAAGGTGAACAAGTAAACATGTTTGTTCATATGGTTTACACTGCGGCAGGAAGGCAGACATTGCACAAAGGATGTAAATGTGAGGAAGTTTACAAAAGAGAAATGCGAGGTATCCCAAGAACCCTATTACAGCCCTCAGTAGTAGAAGCATCTAACTATGTCTGGGGAGGGCAGTAATAGAGGCTTCATTGAGGAAGAGGGGTTCGGGCTGTGATGTGAAAGATAATGTAGGAGTTAGCCAGGCCAAGATGGATGGGAAGAGCATTCCAGCCTGAGGGAACAGCACGTGCAGTGGCTTGGATCCACAAAGTGCACACTGTGGTTGAGACCATGAGAAATACATGATGTCCCGGGCATAAAGAATGAGAAAAAGGATAGCTGAGAGTGGATGGAGAGGAAGGCTGAGGCCAGGCTGAGAGCATCAGAAGCCGTATTAACATAAAAATATAATTTACCAAAGCCATAACAATTTAGATGATGATGATTTAGGTGATGACATTGCTGGTATTTAAGGAGTAGAATGACATCTGTGATTTACAATTTAACGTGCTCACTCAAGTTGCAGTGTGGGAGATGGATGGGAAAGAGGCAGGAAGAGATTGCTGGAGGAATATATCAGAGGCCTTCATTGTAGTCCAGGCAGGAAATGGATTAGGATGGTGAGAATGGCTTAGAGGAGAGAAGTCAATGGCAGTCATCAGCAAAAGATAGGTAGGGGGCTAGTTCAGTAGGATGTGGTGATTGCTGACCAAGATTCAGGAATTCTAGAAGACACTGAGGCTTTGGGAGAGGGAAGAAAGTAGGAGTTGAGTGGAAAATCCAGAGAATTTTGAATTTGAGGGTTTTCATTTATTCAAATACTCTCTGAGCTTCTGCAATGGGCCAGATTCTCTGCTAGGCCCAGGACAAATAATGATAAACAAAACAGACTAGGTCTCCTCTCTCAGGGAGCTTACAGTCTACAGAAAACAATTTAAAGAAATAACTACTATGCCACTTATGTATGCTACTGTTATGAGTAGGTAGCCCACCCACCCCAAAAGAGGCATTGAAGTCCTAACCCTTGTACCTGTGAATATGACCTTACTCAGAAATAAGATCTTTGCCGAGGTAACAAAGACAAGAGGAAGTCATGAGACATGTAAAGACACCCAGGGGAGACGTCCATGTGAAGAGAGAGGCAGACAGTGGAGAGATACATCTACAAACCAAGCGCTAAGGATTGTTGACAACCACCAGAAGAGGCAAGGAAAGATCCTCCTCTAGAGCCTGTAGAGAGAGGACAGCCCTGCTCACACCTTGACAGCAGACATCTATCTTCCAAAACTGTGAGAGAATAAATCTGTTTGTGTTAAGACAGAGTTTGTGGTAATTTGTTATAGAAGCTCTAGGAAGCTAATACAGCTATTATGATAACACAAAGAAGGAGAATCTAATCTAAAATAGAGTTCAGAAAAAACTCACCAGAATAAATGACATTTAAAATTATACCAGCAAATTTGGAAAACTCAGCAGTGGCCACAGGACTGGAAAAGGTCAGTTTTCATTCCAATCCCAAAGAAAGGCAATGCCAAAGAATGCTCAAACTACCACACAATTGCACTCATCTCACATGCTAGTAAAGTAATGCTCAAAATTCTACAAGCCAGGCTTCAGCAGTACGTGAACCATGAACTTCCAGACGTTCAAGCTGGTTTTAGAAAAGGCAGAGGAACCAGAGATCAAATTGCCAACATCCGCTGGATCATGGAAAAAGCAAGAGAGTTCCAGAAAAACATCTATTTCTGCTTTATTGACTATGCCAAAACCTTTGACTGTGTGGATCACAATAAACTGCTGTCTCTTATACACATCTAGATGTGTATAAGAGACAGNTTTCAGAAAAAATTTTTTTTTTTTTTTTTTTTTTTTTTTTTTTTTCAGAAAAAAAAAGTATGTTTTGTTCATACCTTTACCACAAATACCAATTTTTAAAAACAATCAAATCCAGTGCTTGTTTCTTCTCTCAAAATATCTCCTCTCCATCCATAAGTTTTATGCTTACTCACTAAGGACTATACCAGTATCGGATGCTATTGTCTGTGTTTCTTCCTGGAACAAGTGTTAATTAATCTCCTTGGGTGTGTATGTAAACTGAGGAGCATGGAGGGAAGGAGGAGTCATTGTCTAGGGAGTTACCCTCATCTCTGTGGGAGAGCAGATGGATGCTCTATATGAAAACTTTTCAAAGAGGAAATGGAGCGGCCACTTCCCCAGGGCTTTCTCAATACTCAGACCCCTTCGTGGCTTTAGATCATCTGGGTTTTGTCCTGCCAAGGCCACTTGATGAGTTGAGTAACCACTGTTCTTGTTCAGATTTTGTCATACATATACTCTCCCGAAAAGATGCTTGGAAGGAGACACATGCTTTCTCTGAAACCATGAGAGTACGTTATACATTCCAAATAAAAAGGGAAATGAATGAGACAATATAACTTATAAAAATAATTTACAGAAACACCCAGAGGATATATGTTTAAAAAAAAATTGACTTTCTTGCTTAGATCCTAATTAAGGAGTCAGGATGTTGAGTATGGCCTCAAGCTTGGAACATAGTTGTTGTTGTTTTCTTTTATATATTTACCTTTAAAGAATGAAAGGTTCTAAGGAAGTTTACTTATGTCATTTAGATAGTAGATTATACTACTTAGGAACTATAAATATCAAAACATTTTGTGAGTTTTTAAATAACATAGAATTATACAGAATGTTAACACTTAAAGAGGAAAAATGATTTAGCAATGCCCCAGGTAAATATCTGGAGAAGGAAACGGCAACCCACTCCAATATTCTTGCCTGGAGAATCCCTATGGACAGAGGAGCCTGGTGGGCTACAGTCCACAGGGTCGCAAAGAGTTGGACACGACTGAGTGACTAATCACAGGTAAATATACCATTTTATCTTTCTACAGTATGATAAGCTATAGCTTTCAAAAAGTAAAAATAAAATGAAAATAAAAAAATATGTTTCACACCAAAATAAATACGTGTTGAAGGTTTTATTATTGTTATTAATAATATTATAAAAATGAGGATCACTAAGCGGGTAAGACTGGTTCAAAGGAGAATTTGAGGAATAAAGATTGATAGAAACAATGAGTCACAGGACTTCTGAAATGAATTGGCTAATAGATACAAAGCCAGTTAATATTTTATTAGTCAAGAAACTGTAACCTTTGGAATTATGTTTTCCTTGTTGTTGTTCAGTTGCTAAGCTGTATCTGACTCTTTGTGACCCCATGGCCTACAACATGCCAGGCTTCTCTGTCCCTTACTGTCTTGGAGTTTGCTCAAACTCATGTCCATTGAGTCAGTTATGTCATCCAACCCTCTCATCCTCTGTTGCCCCCTGTCCTCCTGCCCTCAGTCTTTCCCAGCATCAGGATCTTTTCCAATGAGTTGGATCTTTGCATCAGGTAGCCAAAGTATTGGAGCTTCAGCATCAGTCTTTCCAATGAATATTCAGGGGTGATTTCCTTTAGGATTGAACTGGTTGACCTCCTTGCCGTCAAAGGGACTCTCAAGAGTCTTCTCCTGCAAAACAGTTCAAAAGCATCAGTTTGGCTCTCAGCTTTCTCTCCGTCCAGCTCTCACATCCATACATGATTGCTGGAAAGGTAGCTTTCTCTATATGGTCCTTCAGCGGAAAAGTGATATCTTCTGCTTTTTAATACATTGTCTAGGTTTGTCATAGCTTCTCTTCCAAGGAGCAAGCGTCTTTTAATTTCATGACTGCAGTTGCAATCCACAGTGATTTTAGAACCCAAGAAAATAAAGTATGTCACTGTTTCCATTTTTTCCCCATTCATTTGCTATAAAGTGATGGGGCCAGATGTCTTGATCTTAGTTTTTTGAATGTTGAGCTTTAAGCCAGCTTTTTCACTCTCCTCTTTCAGCTTCATTAAGAGGCTCTTTAGTTACTCTTTGCTTTCTGCCATTAGGGTGGTGTCATACGCCTATCTGAGGTTGATATTTTCCGTAGCAATCTTGATTCCACTTTGTGATTCATCCAGCCTAGCATTTCACATTATGTATAAGCAGGGTGACAATATGCAGCCTCGACATACTGCTTTCCCAGTTTTGAACCAGGTCATTGTTCCATGTCCGCTTCTGACTGCTGATTCTTGACCTGCAGTTAGGTTTCTCAGCAGGCACATTAAGGTAGTCCCGTATTCCTGTCTCTTGAAGAATTTTCCACAGTTTGTTGTGATCCACACCGTCAAGGGCTTTAGCAAAGTCACTGAAGCAGAAGTAGATGTTTTTCTGGAATTCTCTTGCTTTTTCTATGATTCACTGGATGTTGGCAATTTGATCTCTGGTTCCTCTGCCTTTTCTAAATCCATTTTGTACATCTGCAAGTTCTCAGTTCATGTACTGTTGAAGTCTAACTTGAAGGATTTTGAGCATTACCTTGCTAGCATGTTAAATGAGTGCAACTGTATGTCTTTGACATTGCCTTTCTTCCAGATTATGTTTTCTACAGTACAAAAATCTACATTTTACAACTCACAGTATTTGAGCTTGAATCAAATAGTTCATCCCAATCTAATTCAGATATTTTCTTTTAAATATTTTAATAATCATTGGTGAGCTTGTTAAAAATAACATTAAAAGGATACATAGTAATAATCCTTTCTTTATTCCTGTTTTTAATTTTCTCATGTGTGCCAGAACTATGACAACTTAACAATTGACATCATTTAGGTCCAAAAACTCCTCTAAGAAAGCATTCTATTTATAAAATTTATGAAAAAAAAGCATTCTAGTCTATGATATGTATATATGCTTGCTTGTATGTGTGTGTTTACACATGTATTTGTGTATGTGTATATTAACAAAACTAAACATAATAAGAAACTGTAATTAATTTTATACCAGGTATGCTAAAAAGTCCTTGATGAAAGTGAAAGAGGAGAGTGAAAAAGTTGCCTTAAAGCTCAACATTCAGAAAACGAAGATCATGGCATCTCATCCCATCACTTCATGGGAAATAGATGGGGAAACAGTGGAAACAGTGTCAGACTATTTTTCTGGGCTAAAATCACTGCAGATGGTGACTGCAGCCATGAAATTAAAAGACTCTTACTCCTTGGAAGGAAAGTTATGACCAACCTAGATAGCATATTCAAAAGCAGAGACATTACTTTGCCAACAAAGGTCCATCNACTTCATGGGAAATAGATGGGGAAACAGTGGAAACAGTGTCAGACTTTATTTTTGGGGGCTCCAAAATCACTGCAGATGGTGATTGCAGCCATGAAATTAAAAGACGCTTACTCCTTGGAAGAAAAGTTATGACCAACCTAGATAGCATATTCAAAAGCAGAGACATTACTTTGCCAACAAAGGTATGTCTAGTCAAGGCTATGGTTTTTCCGGTAGTCATGTATGGATGTGAGAGTTGGACTGTGAAGAAAGCTGAGCGCCAAAGAATTGATGCTTTTGAACTGTGGTGTTGGAGAAGACTCTTGAGAGTCCCTTGGACTGCAAGGAGATCCAACCAGTCCATCCTAAAGGAGATCAGTCCTGGGTGTTCTTTGGAAGGAATGATGCTAAAGCTGAAACTCCAGTACTCTGGCCACCTCATGCAAAGTATTGACTCATTGGAAAAGACTCTGATGCTGGGAGGGATTGGGGGCAGGAGGAGAAGGGGACGACAGGGGATGAGATGGTTGGATGGCATCACTGACTCGATAGACATGAGTCTGAGTGAACTCTGGGAGTTGGTGATGGACAGGGAGGCCTGGCGTGCTGCAATTCATGTGTTTGCAAAGAGTCGGACACGACTGAGTGACTGAACTGAACTGAACTGAAACTTATACTAAAAGAATGTATGGAGATGGTGAGGGACAAGCTTATACCAAAGAATATATGGAGATGGTCAAGGACAAGGAAGCCTGGCATGCTGTAGTCCATGGGGTTGCAAAGAATCAGACATGACTTGGCACTGAACAACAACAACAACAAAAGAATGTACAGGATTCAGCCAGCTGGAGAGGTAGGAAACGTGTTTCAAGCAGTGAGTACAGCATGTGCAAAGGCTCAGAGGCTGGAGAGAACATATTGGAGGAACTGAAGGAACTATAAATAACTGAAGCACAAAGAAGAAAGTAGTACAAATAGAGCTGAAGCAACAGGTTCAAGTTATGAAAAATCAGGAAGGTTGGATTAAATAAAAATGTTGATATAATAGAAAGGTAAAGAGCAATTTTCTTAGAATTTTTGATTTTGAGGGTTTTTTGTTTGCCTTCTCTATTTTTTTTAAATGTTGAGGGATTTTTCATCAGCTGGTGGCATGGGTTGAGGAGATTCGGATCTAAACCTCTATACCAGGTAGTATAGAGAATATCTATAAGAGACCTACTTCTCTGTAGTGGGTTCCAGCAACAGGGCAGACTGTACTAGAGAGGTGAAGCGCAAGAACAAGGGAAGATGAGAAGGAGCACGTCAAGGTGTGTCTTAAAAAGAACTTCAGACACTGTGATGTCAGGTATCAAACTTTCATTTATCTTCTCCCTTACTCATAAATCTTCCATGAATTTTATTCACTGACAGAAAGCAAATATATGGCAGCCTTGTGCAAGCCCAGCTCTAAAGAATGAAGGGAGGTTCCTGTGCACCTTTGAGGGTAAAATGGACAATGGAAGGTTGAAAACACAAGGAGATCAGGGAAGTGATCAAAGAGAAACTAAAGAGTTCAAAGCAAGAGTGATAGGCAGTAATCAGGACATGTAAGACCCCACCAAGAAAATCAAGAATAAAAAATAATAATTTTTTTAAAAATCAAAAAGACTCAGGAAAATCTGGGAGAAGTTTGAATTACCTGTCGTTGGCTTGGGATGGAGATACTGACTATGATATTTGTATGCTAAAGGAAAGGATGATCTCCAAAGGCAAGGGACTTGAGGACATGTAGGTTATTCTATGAAAATGACCCCAAAATCTGCAAGAGAGAAAGCTGGTAAGAAAGTAACAGTCCAGAATCCACTTCTGGTAAAATTCTGAGTTTCTGGTGGCTTAAGAATAGAAAGGAAAAGATAAATGAACCCATATAAATAGGCTAATAATAAGACTGAGAATAGACTGGGGATTTCCTGGTGGTCCAGTGGTTAGGACTTGGCACTTTCACTGTGGAGGCCTGTATTCAATCCCTGGGTGGGGAAATAGGATCCCACAGGCTACATAGCATGGCCTAAAAAAACAGAGAAACAAAAAAGACTAAGAATAGACTAATAATAATGATGATAATAATCTAACTGTTACTGAGCAATTAGTGTGCACCAAGCACAGTTCAATGTATGTGTTATTTCAGATGCACATGTATTAACCAAAGGAGCAGAGTCTAAGCAATGCGTGCAAAGTTACAAAGTGTAGTTAAATCCATAAGACACAGCTAGCTGTCCTTTCAAATCCACTCTTGTATTTGATTAGCCATGTGGCTACCTATCTAGAGGCTACATTTCCCATTCTTCTTTGCAAGTAGGTGTGGCCGTGCTGAAAAAAGAACACAGCAGGCTCAAGAAAAGCCTTTAGAAAGCCTGCTGACATGTATGACCCTTGGCTGGCATCTGAGACCTTAACTGGTAAACAGTTCCTCACACTGATACAAAACTTTCCCTGAAGGATTAGAGTACCTAACCTGTGCAAGGGGAAGGCAATGGCACCCCACCCCAGTACTCTTGCCTGGAAAATCCAATGGACGGAGTAGCCTGGTGGGCTGCAGTCCATGGGGTCGCTAACAGTCAGACAGACTGAGCGACTTCACTTTCACTTTTCTCTTTCATGCATTGGAGAAGGAAATGGCAACCCACTCCAGTATTCTTGCCTGGAGAATCCCAGGGATG
>SJYX01018087.1:0-13367 GCA_006410675.1 Oreotragus oreotragus
ATGGGGTTGCAAAGAGTCGGACACGACTGAGTGACTGAACTGAACTGAAAGCTTTATTTTAGTAATTTAACTCATTCAAAAAACACAACAGTAAGAACACTTTTAAAAATTTATTTGTTGGAATTATTTTAGAATACAGTATGTCCTTATGAATTTGTGATTTACAGGTGGCCAGCATATTCTTCAGAAAGTTAAAGTGCAATTAAATAATTTCTGAGAAAGCAGTTTGTGCATAAATGTTTGCTTTTGTCACTGAAGCCTTTGCTATATACATTTCTCTCCCAATAGTGTAATTGTCTTAAATGTACTCTGCAAGATAATAAATAATCTGGAGAAGTTAATGTCTAAAAATACCAATTAATAAGCTCATTCAAGCATCTATTTTTAAAGCTCTGTTTAATATTATGTGCAAAGAGGGTGCTAGTTACTGGGAATATTAAGTCAAAAATACCTATTATCTACTCCTAGGTGAATAAGATGTTCAAGATGATTTTAGAAAAGGCAGAGGAACCAGAGATCAAGTTGCCAAAATCCGTTGGATCATCAAAAAAGCAACAGAGTTTCAGAAAAACATCTATTTCTGCTTTATTGACTATGCCAAAGCCTTTGACTCTGTGGATCATAATAAACTGTGGAAAATTCTGAGAGAGATAGGAATACCAGACCAACCTGCCTCTTGAGAAACCTGTATGCAGGTTAGGAAGCAACAGTTAGAACTGGACATGGAGCAACAAACTGGTTCCAAATAGGCAAAGGAGTACGTCAAGGCTGTATATAGTTACCTTGCTTATTTAACTTATATGCAGAGTACATCATGAGAAATGCTGAGCTGGATGAAGGACAAGCTGGAATCAAGATTGCTGGGAGAAATGTCAATAACCTCAGATACACAGATGGCAACACACTTAATGGCAGAAAGTGAAGAACTAAAGAGTCTCATGATGAAAGTGAAAGAAGAGAGTGAAAAAGTTGGCTCAACATTCAGAAAACAAAAATCATGGCATCCAGTCCCATCACTTCATGGCAAATAGATGGAGAAACAGTGGAAACAGTGGCAGACTTTATTTATTTGGGCTCCAAAANAACACACTTAATGGCAGAAAGTGAAGAACTAAAGAGTCTCATGATGAAAGTGAAAGAAGAGAGTGAAAAAGTTGGCTCAACATTCAGAAAACAAAAATCATGGCATCCAGTCCCATCACTTCATGGCAAATAGATGGAGAAACAGTGGAAACAGTGGCAGACTTTATTTATTTGGGCTCCAAAATCACTGCAGATGGTGACTGCGACTATGAAAATAAGACATTTACTCTTTGGAAGGAAAGTTATGACCAACCTAGACAGCATATTAAAAATCAGAGTCATTACTTTGCCAACAAAGGTCCATCTAGTCACAGCTATGGTTTTTCAAGTGGCCATGTATGGATTTGAGAGTCGGACTGTGAAGAAAGCTGAGCACCGAAGAATTGATGCTTTTGAACTGTGGTGTTGCAGAAGACTCTTGAGAATCCCTTGGACTGCAAGGAGATCCAACCAGTCCATCCTAAAGGAAATCAGTCCTGAATATTCATTGGAAGGACTGATGTTGAAGCTGAAACTCCAATCCTTTGGCCACCTCATGTGAAGAGCTGACTCATTGGAAAAGACCCTGATGCTGGGAAAGATTGAAGATGGGAGAAAAAGGCCATGACAGAGGATGAGATGGTTGGATGGCATCACAGACTCAATGAGCATGAATTTGAGTAAACTCCGGGAGTTGGTGATGGACAGGTTGACTTGGCGTGCTGCAGTTCATGGGGTTGCAAAGAGTCAGACATGACTGAGCGACTAAACTGAAATGAGGTGATTAAAAAGATTTTAAAAAAAGGTGTTTAACAGTGACAGTAGAGTGTATTAAATATGGTAGGAGTGTATGTCATATTTGATCGGGGCACCTCAGATTGAGTGAAAGCAAGAAGGAAAGATATCTTATTAAAATTGAGATTGTAATTAAGTTCAGTTGATAAGAAGTTGGTAAGGTTATATTAACTGCTTTTATCCAACTTGAAATATATTTTAAAGTGCTTGTGCTTAGCAAAAGGGGGATAATAAACCAAAACATAAAGATTCTAGTAAAACCGACTTCTCTCCATTTGGAATCCACATCAATATACTCCTGAGTGTGAGTAAAATATAACTTCAGAGTTGTTTTTCTCCATAGGGACAAGGTTGATTTAGCCACACTGACCAGGTAGACAGAAGTAGAAAGTCAAAGCTGCTTACTGGTATTTATTATATAATATTAGCTTTCACAATGTAAGGCATTTGTAAAAAGATTGCCATATTTCTGTTTTTAGTAACCTTTTCTCCCCACACTGTTGAGATTGTTTTAAGATTAGTTGAACCCTGAGGGCAATATGTATTTTTATTTGACTGTGGGTTAGGAAAGATGTAGATAGCATTCCATGACTTGTTTAAAACTAGCCAATGTATCACTGAAGAAAACCTTCTGAAAAGGAAAAAACAAAAAGCTATTAAAGAATTTGTACTCTTTAAAGTTGCTTTTATTGGTTTGTATCTCTTCATAAAGCAATGATACCAGTTGGATTCTTCTAAGATTGAATGCTAGAAGGGCTTTCTCAGGATCAATGCAAAATATCTATTCAGAAGATAACATAACTGATAAATTGACATGATTCCAGAGAAGAGACTATATTCTCCTTACAGTTCAAAGACTCTCCCCTCAAGTATCGATAAGCAGATAGTCCATCTTAATAACCTGTGATGTGGTGCATTCAGAAAACATAGCTGTGTTGAGGGGTGCAAAAGAAGGAAGCCTTATTCCCTCATTCTATCCAGAGATTGCTGATAAACTCATGGAAATTCCTGGGATTTTTATTTTAGCTGTTTTCCTTCAACCTAGGCTTACCTGCTCATAACTACAGGTTTTTCTCTATCTTCAGATTGGTCAGTCTCTGAGATATTTGCAAACTGGAAAATGCAGAGTCTTGAGCAGAATGTATTTTCTGCATTTAGCTATTTTTTGTCTTTATGTTGTGCATACTGAACTGGTTATTAAACTAAGGAGAGTGCAGGTGAGAACATTTCTTTTTAATATATGCTAATGATGGCAGTTTGTGCTCAAATGTGCTGCTGTTTCTATGTAACACTTTGATACTGCTGGGAAGAGTCTCTCCTAAGTGGTTTTATAGTTAATTATTATCCTCCTCATACCTTAATTTGGATTCTGTGCTACCATTCAACACTTTTTTCAGCCTTCCAATACCTGGCAAACTAGCTCATATCTTTATCACCTATACTGAAAAGATTGAGAAAATAAATTAAGAACAATTTCTTTTCAGATCTGATTTTCATGCCTTGAAAAACATTTCAGCGAACATTAGAATTTCTAATATCTTATTCTATTACCTTAAAAATAGGGGATTTAAAATAGAAGCCTAGAATTTGAATAAAATGGACATAGTTAAGGCATTCTAAAAAGCTCAACCAATTTGCAATGGATGGATAAGAATTTTCAGCATGAATTAGAATAAGTTGAAATTATAGAACTTAAGTGTAGACTTAAGAATGTGCTTAGTATCTATTGGTAGATCTAAGATAGATATTAGTCTCTATAGATTTATCTGTCTATGTATAAAGAGGGAGATACTTTTGATCACTGTTTTCAGTTGATTTCTCTTGTACTTTTTTTTTTTTTTTTTTACTTAGTGTTGCACTGCAACTGAGAATACACATGCGTTTAGAATCCATGTAGAGAAAAATTTTCCAGTGTCTTTGAGGCAGTTGTGGTATGGTGACTCCAACAGTTAATAACCAATTTCTATGCTGCTTAGTAAGCCAGCTGTGCCATTTACTAGCTTTGTGACTCTGAGAACACATTTAACTTGTTGGATGTCCAATTTTCCTATATCAAATAGAGAATGAGGAGCTAATGTGGGAGAGGGGAAGTGTTTCCATCTAACTACTGAAATTTAATGATCTAGGGCAAGCTATCATACTTCTGCTTTGACACATTTCCAGTGTTAGTGTGTAGAACCTTATGAAAAGAGCATGATGCTTTTCATGTATTGTTGCCCATAAGGCAAACTGAACATTTTTATGTCTCCTGGAGAAACACTGAAATGATGTTTGCCTCTGAAACAAAGAACACAATACACCCAGAATCCAGAGACTTCTGGGCTATTCAATAATGCCTGGCACATCCCACCGACCTGCCTAGACACCTTACCTGGTTAGCAGTTGATGTTCCTTCATCCTTTCAATACTTCTCCAAGCCAGGCTTTGTGTTACTCCTTCTAGAGTGGCAGTGGAAAGAATGCAAAGCTCAAGTGCCAAGACAGACTGAGCGACTGTCTTCTGAAAATGAAGGACACACAGGTCTTCAGACATTTGGCTCATCTGGTAGAGCTCTTGGGTCTTCCGTGGAGAAAGATAATAACGTTGTGGTGTCAGAAGTATCTCTTTCCACCCACAGACTTTGGGGTTGAGGGGTAATTAATTACACAGGGAAACGGTGGTTATTCAGAGAAACTTACACTCAATCCATGGCCTCATGGACATAGATAAAGTGATAAATAAAAGTAAATTATATCCATTGGGAATATGTTCAAAATATTTTAAAATCCCTAATATTAGATTTTGCTCCTAAACCTGCCTTGCATTCATCATAAAATAAACTAGGTTTGTTAGAAAAAGGAGGTCAGAAGGTAACTTCTCATAATCACAGTTATACAGTTGCTTCCCTCTCTCCCCATTTTCTTTTAAAATGATTTTATTGGAGTCTAGTTGATTGGCAGGATCAATTACTGACTCATGGGAAAAGACACTGATGCTGGGAAAGATTGAAGGCAGGAAGAGAAGGGGACGACAGAGGATGAGATGGTTGGCTGGCATTGCAGACTTCATGGACATCAGCTGAGCAAACTCAGGAAGATAGTGAAGGACAGGGAAGCCTGGCATGCTTGCTTCTGTCCATGGGGTCACAAAGAGTCAGACACGACTTAGCTACTGAACAACAATAGTTGATTTACAATGTTGTATCCATTCCTGCTGTATAGCAAAGTGAATCATTATTCGTATACATATTATATACCCACACTTGTTTAGATTCTATTCCCATGTAAGTCATCACAAAATATTGAGTAGAGTTCCCTGGGCTAAGTAGGTTCTTATTAGTTATCTATTTTATATATAGTAGTGTGTATATGTCAATTCCAGCCTCCCAATTCATCCTTACACCCATTACCTTTTCCCTCTTGGTAACCATAAGCTCCAATGGCTTCTTAACAAAGGTGAATTTGTTGCCTTATTTTTTTTTTGGAGTATAGTTGCTGTGCACTGCTATGTCAGTTTCTTCTGTATGGCAAAGTGAATCAGCCATAAGTATACATGTATACCCTCTTTCTTTGGATTTATTTCCCATTTGGTCACCAAGAGCACTGAGAAGAGTTCCCTGTGCTATACAGTAGTTTTTCATTAGCTATCTATTTTATACATAGTAGTGTGTATATGTTAATCCCCATCTCCCAATCATCCCACCACTGCCCTTTGCCCCTTGGTATCCATACATTCGTTCTCTTCATCTGTATCTTAATTTCTGCTTTGTGAATAAGATCATCTGTACCATTTTTCTAGACTTCATATATAAGCACTATTATATGTTATTTGTTGGTCTCTTTCTGACTTTCTTCACTCTGTATGACAGTCACTGTACAACCCACAGTATCTGCTCATAGTACAGTGAAAAACTAGTTGAAGATCTTAAGTTACTTGAATTTTTCAGATGTGAGACTGAATTCCTATAAAAAAGGCCAACAATTTTTAAACTTAGCTCATCAATACCCTTCAAAAACCAGGCAAAATAAATAACTGGCATTTTTAAGTAGAATTGGTCAAATTACAAGAATGATGGGTAATTTAGGCTTTCATCCACCAGCTTAAGGCACTTCCCTAAAAAGGGCAACTGGGGAAACCTTGAACAGATTTTAGGATGAACTAGTTAAAACTTCCCATTTCCCACTGACAATGATAAATATATATTTTTTCCAAATATATCTCTGCAAATAAAGTTTTGACCAAAGATTTGACTTTCCTGGGTTAGAATACTGGAGTTGGGTAGCCATGTCCTTCTCCAGGGGAACTTCCTACCAAGAGATTGTGCCCAGGTCTCCTGCATTGCAGGTGGATTCTTTACCATCTGAGCCACTAGGGAAGCCCTAACACACAAGTCTTTAGTGAAAGTCTTTAAAAATGAATAAGGGGCAATTATAGGAAAACATATTAAATAATATTTTCCAATAAAGATTATGACTACATTAAAACTCAACTCTTAATACATAGGCCCTTAGTGATTTACAAAATTGTTTATGTAGGTGCAAAATAGTCAACTAAAGAAAATAGCTTCTAATCAAGTAAGTGACTTTTAATTTAATGCAGCTGTACGTACAGTGAATGTCCCACATCACTGAACAGTTAATGCTACCTTTTATCCTTTATCATTTTCTTTATGAGCTAAGGGATTGTTCCTTCAGATTCTTCTAATCCTCATAATACCTGGGCCATTATTAGAAATCCTTGCTCTTCGGATAACATCCAATTTCTTATGAATCTCATGAGTATTAAAGAAATCTTGTTAAATGAAAATAGAGGTATCACATCTTGCCTGGAATTTCATTTGCGATTCAGTAGTTTAAGTGCTGATATAAAGACAGGGCTCACTTGAAACTCACATTAGTGTGTGTGTGTGTATGTGTGTTTTTCCTCTGTCTGTAGGAATGCCACATTCAATATGTAACAGCCAGGAAAAGATTACTTTTGAGCTCTTTTTTTGGTCATGAGTAAGACTGAGTAAGGTAAAGGGCAGAAGGAGATGGAGAGATGTAATTCTAAGAGATGGACAAATTTGTAATCAATGCCACAAAAACGTCTAGTACTTTAAAGATGTTGTTGCTATTTAGTTGCTCAGTTGGTTCTGCAAGTCCATGGACTGTAGCCTGCCAGGCCCCTCTGTTCATGGGATTTCCCAGACAAGAAATTTCCTTCTTGCCAGAGTGGGTTGCCATTTTCTTCTCCAGGGAATCTTCCCAACCCAGGGATGGAACCCACATAGTCTGCTTTGGAAGATGGCTTCTTTACTGCTGAGCCACCAGGGAATCCCAATTTTAAAGATAAATTTACTTAAAATATATTATCCATTGTAGTCTTCATCTTGGTTAGTAAACCTTCCCATTGGTACCAAAATAAAGAGCTTGGAATATTTCTTACACAACTTCTTTATTTTTAGTGCTTTACAGGACTTTCTCAACATGATAAAAGATACTACTTTGGAGTGCAGGTTTGTACTGTCCTGGCTCCAGATACATATCTAAAAATCTTAACACCTAATTTGATTGGTTTCGGAAGAGAAGACTTTGGGAACTGAGACTCCTCATGAGTGAAATTAGTGCCCTTAGAAAGGAGATTCCAGAGGGCTGGCTCATCCTTCCTGCCAAGTGAGGACACAGGGAGGACATAGTTGTCTATGAACCAGGAAGCAGTTTTCATCAGACACTAAATCTCATCTTGAGTTGACTAGCCTTCAGAATTGTAAGAAATAAATGTTTCTTATTTAAATTACCTGGGCTTTGTTTGAGTTCAACTGGTAAATAATCTACTGCCAATACAGGAGACACAAGTTCAATCCCTGGGTCAGGAAAATGCTCTGGAGGAGGAAATCCTAGAAAATCTGAGGAAATCCCATGGACAGAGTAGCCTAACAGGCTATAGTCCATGACATCACAAACAGTCAGGACTGAGCAACTAAGCACAGCACAGCACAAATATAAGCTACCCAGCCTATGGTAGTTTGATATAGTACTGCTAATGGACTTATAAGAAATTGGTACCAAGAGTGAGATCCTGCTATAACAAATACCAAACAGATAGAAGTGACTTTGGAACTGGGTCATGGGTAGATGATGGAAAAGTTTATAGGTGCATACTGGGAAAGCCTACATTGTCATCAATAGTCTGTTAAGGGTGATTCTGTTGAGAGTTCAGAAAGAAAAGAGGACAGCTGTTTGTCTTCTAAAGAATACTTGAGTGACTGTAAACAGAATGTTGGTATAAATGAGGAATGTAAAGACCATTCCTTTGAGACTTCAGATAGAAAGGAGGAATGTGCTATTGGAACCAAGAGAAAAGGCAGTCAAAGAACTTGTCTGAATTGTGTTTCTGATCTTGTGTTTTGTGGAAGGCAGAACATGTGAGTGAAGAGATTTCTAGAAAAGTGTTGAAGGCTTAACTCCTCCTGACTGCTTATGGTAAAATGTGAGAAAAGAGAAATTACTTAAAAAGGGAATTTTTAAGGAAAAAAAGCAAGCAGAATATAAAGATTTGGGGAAATTTCAGCCTATCCATATTGCAAAAACTGAGAATATGAAGGATGTGGCTGGCTGAACATTTGATAAAGGGATTTAATGGCTTCCTTGTTGGCTCAGACGGTAAAGCATCCGCCTGCAATGTGTGAGACCTGGGTTGGGTCCCAGGGTTGGAAAGATCCCCTTGAGAAGGGCATGGCAACCCACTCCAGTATTATTTCCTGGGGAATTCCATGGACAGAGGAGCCTGGCAGGCTATAGTCCCTGGGGTCACAAAGAGTCGGACATGACTGAATGACTAAGCACAGCACAATGTTATTCACACTGTTACGTTTGGTCTTAACTTGGACCTGTTACTTGGCCCTCATTTCCTATTTCTCCTTTTCAGAATGGTTATGTCCATCCTTTACCTGGCACACAACTGTGTTTTGAAAATATTTAACTTGTTTGAGTTCAGAGGTGGAGAGCAAAAGACCTCAGATGAACCAACGTTGAGTTTCTTGCATATCTGATTTGAATAACATTTAGATGAGACTTTGGACTTAGTCTTTAGGGCTCTTGGGATCAAATGAATGTATTTTGCTCACTGCCTTTGGCAGAATGAGCTATTCAGTTATCTACTCATCCCAAAACTTTTGAAAATCCCCTGGTCAAAAACCCTAAAGTGATATATGCTCCATGCATGACAACCCTAGTGAAAAATGGTATCCCGTGGAACAATCCATTATTTAAAGTAGATTTTGGGAAGACATCCAGGGTTTTCTATGTTGAATGTCCCAGCCTCAGACGCTGGCTTTCTTCAAAAAATATGGAAGAGAGTGTGATAGACTAGGATGCATGTCATGTATTCAGGACTTCCAAATTGGACTGCCATGGAATTTGTCATTCAGTGTGCCTGAAGGGCGCATTTTATTTTTTCAAATAAAAATTATTTGAATAAGCAGTATATTTTTCTGAGAAACACATTAATAGGAGAAAGAGTTGGTTTGGGTTGCTGGAAATGGAGACTATTAAGTGTGGCCCTCAAGACTGTTCTCCTTGTTGGGGAGATTTTAGAATATTTGCAATGATGGAGGTAAAAAGGGGTGATGGAGGTCATTACAATGATGGGGACAAATAGGGCTGAGACAACTGGGGAACAAGCCTACTGCTTCTCCAGAGTTAACAGGAATAGAAAGCAAACTGGAGGAAACATGACCCTTCCTTCATCTTTCAGGATCCTTCTATTGGCCACAATTTGTGAAACTGCTTAGGAAATCAGCTGTGAAAATGGAATCAACAGTCTGCAGGATCCAAATCCTAACCTTTCAGGGGATGAGTTTAGAAGTGTAAGACAAGAAGCTTAGAGAGTAGCTCAATTTCAATATTGATAAGTTTCATTTTAAGCTCTGGGTCAAAGGGAGTGGACAGGGGATCTGAAGGGGGGAATGAGATACATAAATGGACCTGGATCCAAACAACATACGCGTGCATGCACACACACACACACACACACACACTCTCATTCTCACTCGCTTGCTCACTCCCTCCCTCCCAGCCCTGGGTTGCAGGAAGTTTACAGAGTAAATACCACCATTACCTCTCTCCGTGAGCCTGCAGAGGAGGGACTTAAGAAAATGAAAAGCACCAGACATGTGACATTTTCCTTCTGTATCCTGAGTTGGGCTTAAGATGGTCTTAAAGTTGAAGAAGTGAATGTGAGAAAGTCTGCAATGTATTAGTAATAACGAGGAACAATGCTGTGGCCAGTTGAATAAACCCCTTAGTCTCGCTCCATTAGCAGGGTCATCACTGATGTTGGGATGTGTACTAATATCAGTATGTGGAGACATCATCCGTTAACACAGCACGGCTGAAAGCAGCAGCTTTGAAGTGAGAGGGACAAAGTTTACGGCTTACTGGTTCTGTGTCATTAAGGCAGTCAACCTCCTTGAATTTAGTTTAGCTCTAAAATGGAAGAAATTATGTCTAACTTATAGCACTTGTGTGAGTTTAATTTATATAACCGATAAGTGCAGATAGAGCATGTTGACTCAACGCTGAGTGGATATTTAATAAATCATAGTTTTTATTATTATAAATGTAAACTGCTTTTCATACTGAACTGCTAAAAGATCGATGAAGGAATGGGCAAAGGGTAACTGGTGTTTAAGGTGTGTACAGGTCAGAGAAAAAAATGTCATGGCTGTATACAGCAGGAGTGGTAACTAGTAGATATGTCATCAAATGGGTCAAAAACTCAGGTAGCGTAAGTAACTGGAGGCTCTAATGCTAATAGATTAGATTCCTAATTTAATAGCTATATGATAACAATGTATTCACAGAAAAACTTATTCTCTTAATTAGCAGTTTTTATTATATTTAACCAAAAACCACAGTCTTTACTTTTGTGAAGAATAACATCAAAATGACATACCTATTATCTATCATCTCTTTTTTCCCTCATGTATCTAGCCATCCATCTATGTATTTGTCTATCATATGTATGTGTACTACTACTGTACAGTATTATGTGGAGGTTTTCAAGTGAATTTTTATTAGAGAATATATCTGAATAAAAATTATGTTTAAATTATTCCTTGACAGATCAATATACATAGGAATCATGGCTCCCTTACTTTGAACTTAAACTAAATATTTGTTGAAAATATAGAAATATGTAATAATACAATATACATTTTTAAGTAAGGTTTCCATTGGCATTATTTGAATGTCTTTCTCTATGATTTTTCTTACATCATTCTTTTTAAAAAATGTAGATTAACAGCCTAGAATTTTCACATTATCATCATTGTTGTTATAATTATAAAACAAAAGAGACATTAAAAAGAACGAGTTGAGAAGTAGAACTGTGCCATATAGTGCAAAATGCCTTTCTACTCTTTTAGTCTCAAACATTATCCATTTTGTGTAACCTAATCATAACATATACAAAACTGTTATCCAGACTCTCTTCCTTACTTAGTAATATATTTGCAACCCAAGCAGGTGCCATTTTCAGTCCTGTCATTAAAAAAGCAAATGTGTAAGTCTTTAAAAAAAACTTTTCTCAACTTCACTGAGGTATAAATGATATACAGAACGTGCACATATTTAATACACACAGTTTGAAGAGCTTTTCCATATATGTGTTTTCAGAACACCATCACCACAGTCAGGGTACTGATCCATCTGCCATCTCCAAATGTGTTCTCTTGTGTCCCTTTGTTGGTTGCTGTTTGTTGTTTGCTTTGTGTCTGTGTGGTAAGAACAGTTTACATGACACAAATCACAAGGAGATATCATCTCATATCAGTTGAGATAACTTTTATTTTTTAAAAAAAGAAGTTTTGGTGAGGATTTGGAGAAATTGGCACTCTTATGCACTACTGACCGTTAGGACCAAATTGGAGCCANTTTGTGTCTGTGTGGTAAGAACAGTTTACATGACACAAATCACAAGGAGATATCATCTCATATCAGTTGAGATAACTTTTATTTTTTAAAAAAAGAAGTTTTGGTGAGGATTTGGAGAAATTGGCACTCTTATGCACTACTGACCGTTAGGACCAAATTGGAGCCATAGCAGGCTCCGGGTGCGTATGGCTTAGCCAATCATCACCTGCCAGCCATGCTGTTACTGAAACAAAGAACTGCCTGTATAAAAGTAGCTGTGATTCAGAGCCTGGGGCTCTCATCAAGACTCCACTGCACTGGATGAGACCTGAGCCCTAGCTTGAGCTAGCAATAAACCCCTTTATGCTTTTGCATTGCCGTGGATGTCTTATTTCTCTCTGTCTTGGGGACTAGGACTTCGAGCATAACACTGACAAAAATTGTAAAATAGAGCAACTCCTATGGAAAAGAGTATGGAGCATCCTCAAAGGGGAAAAAAAAAAAAATCAAGAACTGACATATGAGCCAAAAGCTCAATAGACATTACTTAGAGGAATTAAGTGATATATAATAACGTAGAGATTCACCTGTTTTATAAGTAGAAAGATTCAGTATTTTAAGATGTTAGCTTTCTCCAGTTTACCTAGAGAGCAATGCAACCCTATGGAAATCATAGAAAACATTATTACAGAAATTGAAAACTGGCTGTGACCCAGCACACTAAGCGTGACCAAGAGGAGTTACCCCACATCCGAGGTCAGGGGCAGCAGCCAAGAGTGCCAGGCTGTGACAGAGCAGAAACGGCCGAGAGGAGTTACCCAAGTCCGAGGTCAGGGGTGGCGGTTGGGAGGAGCCACCCCATGCTGGAGGCCAGGGATGGCAGCTGGGAAGAGCCACCCCGCACCCGAGGCCAGGGGCAGAGGCCGGGAGGAGCAACCTGAGGAGCCCTGGCTGCACAGGTGCTGGAGGGCCTAGACAAGCTATCCCATGTTGACGGTCAGGAGGGGTGGCGGTGAGGAGATACCCTTTGTCTAAGGTAAGGAGCAGCGGCTGTGCTTTGCTGGAGCTGGAGCAGCCATGAAGAGATACCCCATGCCCAAGGTAAGAGAAACCCAAGTAAGATGGTAGGTGTTGCAAGAGGGCATCAGAGGGCAGACACACTGAAACCATACTCACAGAAAACTAGTCAATCTAATCACACTAGAATCACAGCTTCATCTAACTCAATGAAACCAAGCCATGCACAGGGGCAACCCAAGACGGGAAAGTCATGGTGGAGAGGTCTGACAGAATGTGGTCCACTGGAGAAGGGAATGGCAAACCACTGCAGTATTCTTTCCTTGAGAACCCCATGAACAGTATGAAAAGGCAAAATGATAGGATACTGAAAGAGGTACTCCCCAGGTCAGTAGATGCCCAATACGCGACTGGAGATCAGTGGAGAAACTCCAGAAAGAATGAAGGGATGGAGCCAAAGTAAAAACAATACCCAGTTGTGCATGTGACTGGTGATAGAAGCAAGGTCCGATGCTGTAAGAGCAATATTGCATAGGAACCTGGAATGTCAGGTCCATGAATCAAGGCAAATTGGAAGTGGTCAAACAAGAGATGGCAAGGGTGAACGTCGACATTCTA
>SJYX01018087.1:16709-26905 GCA_006410675.1 Oreotragus oreotragus
CCCTCCCAGCACCCCCTCCCACCACTCGATGTCATCACAGAGCACCCAGCTGAGCTCCATGCGCTGTATGGCAGCCTCCCATTAGCTATACATTTTATACATGGTAGTGTTTATATGTTGATGCCAATCTCCCAATTCATGCCCCCCTTCCTTATGTCTTTACATCTGTGTCTCTATTCCTGCCCTGGAACTAGGTTCATCTGTACCATTTCTGTAGATTCCACATGCATGCCTTAATATATGACCGTTGTTTTTCTCTTTCTGACTTACTTCACCCTGTATGACAGACTCAAGGTCCATTCACATCTTTACAAATGACCCAATGATATTTCTTTTTATGGCTGAGTAATATTCCATTATATATATATATCTCACATTTTCTTTCTCCTTTTCTCTGTGGATGGACACCTGCACTACTTCCCTGTCATGGATGTTGTATAAATAAACGATGCTGCAACGAACCCTGTGGTCCATGTGTCTTTATGAATTGTGGTTTTCTCAGGCTTTATGCCCAGGTGTAGAACTATTGGGTCATACGGTAGCTCTATTTTTAAAGAAACCGCCACACTGTTTTCCATAGTGGCAATCTCAAGTTACATTTCCAGCAACAGTGCAAAAATGTTCCCTTTTCTCCTTACAGTCTCCAGCATTGTTTGTTGATTTTTTTGATGCTAACCATTCTGACTTGTGTGAGGTGATACCTCATTGTAGTTTTGATTTGTATTTCTTTAGTACTTAGTGACGTTGGGGATCTTTTCATGTGCCTCTTGGCCATCTTTATGTCTTCTTTGAAGAAATGTCTATTTAGGTATTTTGTCCATTTTCTGATTTTTTTTTTTTTGAGCTGTAATCCTGATATGCATCTTTTACTATCCAATCTCTAGTCTTGTCAGTAACTTAGAGCTTGAATCTGAAGCTTTTAAATTCATCACATCAAATTAATTAATTATGGATTGTATAAGTGATTTTTCCTTTCAACTTATTATGGATTGTTGATAGATCTTCTAATACAGGAATATGTTGGACTGTATTTCTATAAGAAAACATACTATTATTTTTATAGAGAAGTATTTCATTGCCTTTTTTTAACTTTCTACCCCAGGGTTCCCAATTACCTTCATGTTAGATTCTTTGCCCATCTTGCTGTTCTAGGGTTTTGTCTCTAATTGGTCCAAGAACTCTGTTATTTTCATGTGGATTCAACTGTGGTTATATTAAGCCATTCCTCTATATCATAAATGAGGTTTTCAGCTGTGTTTGTTTTATTTCTTGAAGTTCTGTTTTGTTCCTATCCCTTCTGTAATGCTATTCATTTGGCATTTAGTTTGTTTCCCTAGCTCTGCAATTTCTGTATCATTAAATTCTACCCTTTATTTATCTCATCTTTAAACTTAAATGTTATTAAATTATTCAGAATCTCAAATGTTCTTTTCAGTGTGAAACACAGATGGATAATGTTCTCTATTTTTGGTGTAGTATGTTTTATTCTAACTTAGTTAACATGGCTTGCCCGTGTTCTTTCCTTCCTTCCTTCTCCCTCCCCCATGTGATATGTTTGCATGAATGTCATAACAATCTTTCTGATATGTTAATATGCAAACTATACACCTCTTTGTATGCCATTTATTTGTGCTAATGGATTATAGATAAATCCCCTCCATTCTTCTATATTTTCCCCCTCTTCATGCAAGTACTATGGTTTAAGAACTGGGTGTTTTCAGTTTAACAGAGGAGGTATGGAAATCAGACAGCTATACTCAGAGCCTTGAGTGCCAGAAATGGGAGGTAAATTCCAAAGAGTTAAACCAAGTTGAAAGTGATGAGTTGTGCATAATTTAGTTTTCTCATGACTTTTCCTTTGTTCACAAACATTATCTTTTGTTTAACGACTACCTACAATCCCCAGCTTTTGTTTTCTATTTGGGAGCATTTATAGAGTTCATAGGTTTAGATTTTAGAGTCTATTCATTTGTTCAGTCGCTAAGTTGTCCAACTCTTTGTGACCCCATGTACTATAGCACACCAGGCTTCCCTGTCCTTCACTATCTCCCAGAGTTTGCTCAAACTCATATCCATTGATTAGGTGATGCCATTCAACCATCTCATCCTCTGTCACCCCCTTCTCCTGCCTTCAGTCTTTCCCAGCAATCAATCTAGATACAACATGTGATAAATAAGAGACTGAAATTACATTTAAAAGTAATGAAAACACCTAGTTAAATGACATCACATAATTTATTGGTAATTGATGTTAGCTTTCAGTAAAATATAATATCTTAGCAACAAAATATATTTATAAAAGACACAGCATCAGGGTATTTTCCAGTGAATCAGCTCTTCACATCAGCTGGCTAAAGTATTGGAGCTTCAGCATCAGTCCTTCGAATGAATATCCAGGGTTAGTTTACTTTAGGATTGACTGGTTTGATCTTAACTTGCTTTACTCCACAACTTACAACGAAATTGTTCTTTCTCATTTAAAATTAACTAAAACATAAAAACATGCAAGGCATTTTAACACAACACATTTTAGATAATCAGTATAGTCCTATTCAAATAAAAAAACATCTCATTTGAGAGAGGCAGAGTTAACTGCTGCTTGGCCAAGCAGATTTATTCTTCAGAATAAAAGGTGATTAAATAAGGGGAAAATATTCTTTACTAGACATTTATATAACTCAAGCAACCAAGAACATTTTTATAGTTGATGAAAAATCACTAACAGTAACATTCATTCTTGAATTAAAAAAACAAGTGCTTATCAAACTAGACTGTCTTTAACTTAATAAAACCTGTCCAGTAGAACTTGAGATTTTATACCTAATGAAAAAATGCTATAAACACTCTCCAAAGGAAACAGCAAGACATATATCAAATGCTTTGAACAAATGAGGACAAAGCAATAATAAAATAGAAGGAAAAGAAATTAGGTATGCCAATACAAGAGAATATGTATCTTTGTTTGTGTCCATATATAGAAATGTGTGTGTGTGTGTGTGTGTGTGTATACACTAATATGTGTATGTGTGTGTATGCTGCTGCTCCTGCTTAGTTGCTTCAGTCGTGTCCAACTCTTTGCAACCCCATGGACTATAGCCTGCCAGGTTCCTCTGTCCGTGGGATTCTCCAGGCAAGAATACTGGAGTGGATTGCCATGCCCTCCTCTGGGGCATCTTCCCAACCCAAGGACCGAACCTGGGTCTCTTGCATTGACAGGCAGATTCTGTACTACTGAGTCACTAGGGAAAGTCCATGTGTATATATAGAGATACATATATTTATAATTACCAATATTTATTCACCTTAAAATATTTAACTACTGTAGTTTGACATATGTATAAATAGCAAAATTGTTAGGATTAATATAAAGCTAAAATTATCAATTAAACATAGTATCATTCTGAAGTATAAACCTTTCAAGATTTTCTCAGTAAATACTGAGAAAAACTGTAAGAAGTCTATAAGAAAAACTGTAAATACTTATGAAAAACTATAAGAAGGCTTATTCGTCCTGTGTGTTCCTGACACAGGTATCTTACATATGACTGTGGATTTTCCTGTTCCTGCTTTTAATTTCAACCTTGTCATGTGTTAAGATGGGTATCAATTTACCAATTTAGAACTTTATTACTTGTATTATGTCATAATATTTCTGTTTGTCTCTCATAATGCTTTTGATCTTGAAACCTGCTTTGTCTATTTTATAGTGTTTTCATTTTATATCTTTTCAATCTTTTTAAAATTTTCTTGTATCTTTACCTTTAATATGCATTCCTTATGAGCTGCTTTTAGTTGCTATTTGAAAAAATTTTCCTCTCCTGATAAATTTGTCTTTTTTTTTAAACTGGCATGTATACTCCCTTTATATTATTCTATATTTCTTTCATTTTAGCATTCTTTGGTTTGACTGAGAACTGGTTGTTACCCTCTATAAAGTATGTTATTAATAATTGTACTTATATTTCCTTATACTTTGTTTACTATGATTTCGGTATATTTCTTTTTTGTGTTGATTTAAGGACTTTATTCTTAATGTTCAATCTTCTTCCAATCATCACCACCCACCTTGTCTCTAGCGCCACATGCAGAACTATTATATTTCTGCTACAAGTGTGTTGCTACTTCTGCTAAGATTTTTGAATACACTGCATAATTTGACTCTGACGTTTTTCCCAGTAAATTTTTCATTCCTTTGCCTTTTCGGAGCCTACTTTACAATAAAATTTGATGAATTCAATTCGGCTTTTCTTGCTTGTTTTTTTAAAAGTGTGAGCCTACAAACACAGGTACATCAGTGCCTTCAGTTCAGTTCAGTCGCCCAGTCGTGTCCGACTCTTTGCGACCCCATGAATCGCAGCACGCCAGGCCTCCCTGTCCATCACCATCTCTCGGAGTTCACTCAGACTCACGTCCATCGAGTCCATGATGCCATCTAGCCATCTCATCCTTGGTCGTCCCCTTCTCTTCCTGCCCCCAATCCCTCCCAGCATCAGAGTCTGCCCTAGGCTAACAGAAATTATTTACAGGTCACAGTGAGGCACTGAATGGAATCTTATGGCTCTTGTGTGCCTATATCTGTATGTGTATGTTATTATATGTCTATATTAGTCAGGACAAATCTCCAAGATTCATCATAAGTAGAACTCTAAGCCTCTTTCTTATTTTCTGAAAATTTTCTGGAGTGTATAATGGACCACCCATCTTCTCAATCAGTTCTACATTCACTTTCAATTCTTGGTATCAAACAATGCAAAAGAAACTCATAGACCCTATTCCATCCTAGGAAATCCATTACTCCAAAAGTGTGTTGGCTTTGTCTGCCCGAGGTATAACCACATATTTTTTAAAGAGTGCATGTTGCTGCTTTGTTTGAGAGTCACAGTTACAGTTGTCTCTTAGTGATATTATTTCTTTTATTTGAGTCTCCATGACTCTGATGCTTTTCACAAGTAAAAATTTAAGGCTAGCAAACAAACACATTTTATTGAAAGTGAAATTTCTCATTTCTTATTTGGCTTGATTTCCTGGTGAATAATGGAGTGTGTGCTCCTCAGTCTCTCATTCGAGTCTGACTCGTTGCAACTCCATGGACTGTAACTTGCCAGGCTCCTCTGTCCATGGAATGTTTCAGACAAGAATACTGAGTGGATTGCCATTTCCTCTTCCAGGGATCTTTACAACTCAGGGATTGAACCCACATTTCCTGTGTCTCATGTATTACAGGGAGATACTTTACTGCTGAGCCATCAGGGAAGAATAATGGAGTAGGAAATGGTAACCCACTCCAATATTCTTGGCTGAAAACTTCCATGGATGGAGGAGTCTGGCAGACTACCGCTCACGGGGTCCCAAAGAGTTGGACATGACTGAGTGACTAAGCACAGAGTTGGACATGACTGAGTGACTAAGCACACACACCTGGTGAATAAATGCTCTTTATTCTTATAAGACCTTTATTTTTTCTTAAATTATATTTCTACTTCTATTCCTAAAATCAATCTAGATGCAGCATGTGGTAGATAACAGACTGAAATTACATTTCAAAGTAACAAAAACACCTAGTTAAATGATATCACATAATTTATTGGTAATTGATGTTACCTTTTAGTAAAATAAAATATCTTAGCAACATAATATATTTATAAGCCTTTTAAAGAAATTGATTTCAGTCTCAAAGAGAAAAAAAAAAAAAGGAAAGGAAAACTATAACAAACTAGAAAACATCAACAGGAAATACCTTTGATTTACATTAATTTTAAATAGTTCTCTTTAGAAAAAAACCACTTTTTTGTTATCATTTCAACTATATTTTCCTCTGGTACCGGTTTCTCTGTGAAGTGAAAACTGATGAATCTATATTTCTTAACATTGTGGTGGTTGCTAAGTCCAGTTCTGACTCTTTGCGACCTCATGGACTGCAGCACTCTGGGCTATCCTTCACCATCTCCTAGGAGTTTGCTCAAATTCATGTCCATTGAGTCACTGATGCCATCCAACCATTTCATCCTCTGACCTGCTCCCCCTTCCCCTCTTGCCTTCAGTCTTTCCCAGCATCAAGGTCCTTTCCAGTGAGCCAGCTTTCTGTGTCAGGTGGCCCAAGTATTGGAATTTCAAGTATAGCAACAGTCCTAACAATGAATGTTCAGGATTGACTGCCTTTGAGATTGACTGGTTTGATATTCTTGTAGTCTAAGTTAGGAGTCTTCTCAAGCATCACAGTTTCAAAGCATCAGTTCTTCGGTGCTCAGCCTTCTTTATGCTTTTTTTGGACTGGGGAGGAATTGGCAGAAGTCATCCTTCTCCTGGACACTGGGCTGCAGACATCAGAGGCAAGGACCGGAATGTGACTCTTGGCCCACAGGTACCCAAGGTGAGCAGGGGCAGAGGAGAGGCACGCTTTGTCAGTAGCAGACATCCAGGAACCGTGTGTTTCATCAAACATACTTGCAGCAATCCTGACATATCTCCCCAGGATATTAGAATACAGTAATATTGCAGGATGGGTGAAACTAGTTTTACTCCTTGTGAGCTCTCATTACTGGGTGCTGGACTAATGTTATCAGTGTAAACCATCCTGTATGCGGGCCCAGTCATTGCATTAACTGGATGGGAAATCTTTTGTATGGGAAAAGACCCACAAAACATAAAAAATGAGGTTTTTTGGTGAGTTGACTGAGAAATGTTAAAGAAAAAGTCTTTTACACTTTTATAAAAAGCTTATCATAAGGTGATGTTGAGTCCTGATTTACAAGAAAATGTCTAAATAACAGAAGGTTTTCACAAGTAGGCTAGTCAAAGCTACATGAAAAAAAAAAAAAAGCTTTGCGAGTTCAGTTGAGATTCCAGTAAAGGAAAAATAATCTCTTGGACTTGTAGAGTGCTTTTGTAACATAAAAAATATAGGGCATGAAGTGATTAAATATTAATGCCCTTTAGCTGATGTTTCCAGGGGAATATTTAATTATAAAAGAAGGGTTATTGTGCAGCACAGTTGGAGATGGGCTCAGCGAGACACAAAGATTTGGCAGGAATTAAGATACAGATCATTTGTGCATGGTAATGAATGGACCTTCACTGTATAAGTAAAATACTTGATGAACGTTTTTCAAGTGCGTTATTTTGAATCATGCAAGAACACCTTAAAATAACACACATGTATCCATTATGTGTACTGCCCCCATCAAGTCCAGCACTAACTATACAGATAAGCCTGAGATGAGTTAAAACCAAAGTATAAGAAGTTTGGTACAGAGCAAATTTAACATCGTATTTGGTCAGTAATCTAGTTTCTCAATCTCCAGTGAGTCTGTGGGGCTTCATGAGTCTGATCACTGGCGTTTTGCTCATGGTTTGGTGTTTGGTGATATTGAGGGCCCTCCAGAGGAGACAGAAGTCAGAGTCTTGAGAGAATCAGAAAAGAGATTTCTGTCTCTTCTGTCGGGGTGGCACTCTGGCGCCATATTGATGTAATGATGGAGGCCGTGTCATCAAGGGTCACAGCTGGCTGTGCTTGGGCAACTGGCACAACGGAACATGCTCTCTAGTGTCCTCCAAGTCCCGTACACATACCTCACCTCACACATCCCTCATGCCTTCACTCTCCCCGCATTACTTCAGACAATAAGCTGGGCACCCCATTCTGGTCTGATGCTAGAAGGCAGAGGCATCCACTGCAGGTAGGTTAACAGAAGTTTAAAGCAAATCATCTCCACTTTAAGAAGACATAGGTGTTAGGTCAAGCTCACAAAACAGAAGAGAAAAAAAATTGAAAGGCAGAGGCTGCAACCATATTAAGAATAATAAACTCTGTCCTTCAAAATACACTACCAACATTTTTTTTATCAATAATTACTTTATTTTTAATATAAATTTATTTATTTTAATTGGAGATTAATTACAATATTGTATTGGTTTTGCCATACAGCAACATGAATCCACCACAGGTATACACATGTTCCCCATCCTGAACCCCCCTTCCACCTCCCTCCCCGTACCATCCCTCTGGGTCGTCTCAGTGCACCAGCCCCAAGAATCGAGTATCGTGCATCAAACCTGGACTGGTGACTCATTTCATATATGATATTATACATGTTTCAATGCCATTCTCCCAAATCATCACACCCTCACCCTCTCCCACGGAATCCAAAAGACTGTTCTCTACATCTTTGTCTTTTTTGCTGTCTTGCATACAGGGTTATCATTACCATCTTTCTAAATTCCATATATATTTGTTAGTATACTGTATACTCATTAAATGGTGTTTAATGAGTATAGCAGTAAGTTGAATTGGTGTTATCACTGTGCAGTTACAGGAGAAGGCAATGGCAACCCACTCCAGTACTCTTGCCTGGAAAATCCCATGGACGGAGGAGCCTGGTAGGCTGCAGTCCATGGGGTCACACAGAGTCAGACAAGACTGAAGTGACTTAGCAGCATACTGTANGGACACGACTGAGCGACTGAACTGAACTGAACTGATGCTCAGAATCCACTTTGTACCAAGCAAACCTGATAAAGAATCATGATATCAGAGATGCTTACAAGTTTTTGGTGATACTGATGAGTGGTCAGATAGAAACCCAAGGTCTTAGGATCCCATAAAAAGCTTTTCATAATTGTGTCATCATCCTATAGACCTCATAAATCATTAATTCCTTCCTCAAGCACTTCTGTTTCTTGACTTTGACAAGCTCCTTTAGCCAGGTTTCCTGTTTCCTTGAATAAAAATTTTTTGTTGTTTTACTATTTTCTCCACCTTCTTTCCTATCAGGGCTCATCTATTCCCAATCCTTTTTCTAGTCTTCCTCAGAGGATTCCAGCTAGCCCCTAATCCACCACCATCGATTATACCCCACCAGGCTCCTCAGTCCATGAGATTTTCCAGCCTAAATACTAGTGTGGGTTGCGATGTCCTTCTCTGGAGGACCTTCCTGTCCCAGGGATCAAACCCAGGTCTCCTCAGTGTAGACAGATTATTTACCACTAAGCCACCTGGGAAAGCCCTAATCTACCGCTGACCTACAGTAGGCATTTTTTTTTCCACATGCATTCAATTCTTTGACAATCCCAACATTTTTCTTATTCCCTTTAGTAGACAGGACAACAGTATAAACCTAGAAGGTGCCTGAATCAGATAGAATAAGACCTCCTTTCCTGAGATGTACACATCCCAGTCCTTGAAACCCGAGAATGTTCATCTTATATGGCCAAGAGCATGTTTCAGATGTGATTACATTAAGGAATTTGGAAGAGCAGCCCACATTATCCAGTAGACTGAGAAGCCTTATTACAGAAGAGAGGCAAGAGGTCAGAATCAGAATTAGACCTGATAAAAAGAGGAGAGGATAGAGTGATAGGGGTTTGCAGACCAGGAAGCAACAAATGGAGGAGTCTGTACAAGGTGAAAAAGGCAAGGATTTCCTTTAAGAACCTCCAGAAGGAGCCAGCCTTGTAAACATCTTGACTTTCTTCTACAGCAACAATTTTGGACTTCTGACCTCTGGAACTCTAAGATAAATTGCTACCTTTTTAAAAACTACCAAATTTGTAGTAATTTAATACACAAGCTATAGGAAACAAATACAGAGGTCAAAACATTTATGGCGCTGGTTAATTTTTTACTAATAAAATTGATTTCCATTAGATGTGCTATTAATATATATCATTACATCATACACAGCATTTAGAAAACAATTACACTTATACCTACAAGCTCAATTTCCTGGCATCTGAATTAGTTCACATATAAATCTGCATGATTGATGCTCAATCTTAAAAATTGTCATAATGAACCTTACGTAAAGGCAGTGCCATGCCCTCCCTGTTACTGTTGATCTTCATATTCACAAGGCTTCATCTTTGATTTTCAGGCATTTGGCACTAAAATTCAAGCTTAATTTCTACGTGCCTCTTCTCTTTGATCTTCTGTTGTGCCCTTACCTGACTTTTTTTGGACTCCTTTCTTCTGAGAGTAATCGTGTACCATAAGAAAATCTCAAGATGTAGGGTATGTGCAAAACCAATAAAGAGAAAATACAGTCAGTGTTGCTAAGTGAAATAAGATTCAGAAATCCTTTGGATGGAGGCCAAGTTGACTCAACAATAGTGAAGAAATGACCTATGACTCTAGAAAGATTCAACTATATTGAATTCTGAAAAGCTGTGAATCTGTGACAGCTTAATTTTTATTTACTTTG